>OY804595.1:59732266-60148469 GCA_963680895.1 Fragum sueziense
AAAGAAAATAATGGCTTAGACAAATGTACAGTTTTCCTTAACCCTAACCTTGTCCCAAAGGCGCAATAGGGGACGATTTTATCCAGTTAATCATGACGTATATTCGGACAAACAAAATAGTATTTCGTATGTGTTGTTATAAAATCTCGTAACTACGGCTTGATTTAAGCCGTAGTTACGAGATTTTATAACAACACCGACGGTTTATCAAAACATAATTTGTAACCTAGTCTATTGTTAGCACAAAATTCTTTGCCATTTCATACAACTCCGATTTGAAAGAGGGCGTGGATTACAAAATGATTGATATCAAAAAAATAAAGAGCGTAATGTTATAGAAAAACAATAAGAGAAACTATTCAAATGCTGGTTACATGTATCAAAATGTGTGTACTAGGGACTTCAAAGTCAGGTTTTATTTAGAAAAAGGTTTAACTGGAAGACATTAACCCATTACAGACTGTACCAGACGGAAATTTTTAGACTTGTCCAAATTCAAAGGTGCTGCAGCCGACAATTCAAAATGAATGGACTTTTACATTTTTTGGTCTTTTTGTGTAGGAAACATTGTGGGAAATGAAGAACTTGTTTGTCACAAGCAATTTCTTCACTTTCCACAATGTTTTCCAAAACCATTTTCTTGTGGGTAGTCAAAAAGAGTCAATGTGAGGAAATGGGTTAAGATGAAACAAAAACGATAACTGTTCATAAAAAATACTGTTTTACCTAAAACAAAGATAAATGGGCTGATTAGAGCTCAAACTTTGATGTTGTTTGTTCAAAGTAAATGCTGTAAAAATGAACCAAAATAACATCTTTTACTGTTGACGAATTGCTGTCAACCTTTTGAAAAATGAATATAAATAACAACTTTAAAAGCAAGCTCTCAGGCTACTAATGTCTATAGTAGAGAAAGTATATAGAGAATTTATCAATTTTATACTTTTGAATAACATTTGAATTTTGACAAGTCTAAAAATCATTGTTAAAACAGTTCTTAAAATGGCAATTGCTTGCTCTTAATTGCAACTTTCAATTAATGTGTTTACTTGATACTGTTTGTATTGCCTTGTGACATTTCTGAAAAAAAAACACGTCATTTTTTGATATTGCAATAAAAAAAGTAGTTGGAAAAACATAGACGTAAAGAAAATGGTATCTCTTTGTTAGTAGATCTACATATTTAATGACATGACTATATGTCTATTCAATTGTTACGTCTAGGAAAGGACTTTTAAAACTTTCAATCGCTATTGTCAAGGGCATCATTTTCTACCCGTTTTAAGGTAAGAAGGGCCTAATTAGCACCAAAGAGCCAACTGCAAAATTTGAAAAGTGCCAGTAATTCCTAAAATGTGTCACATTTCCATTCCAAAATACTTATTAAGTATTTTGTACGGTTTAGAATTTTGAATTAATACATATTCATGGAAATATTTGACAAAAATGTTCAAAATTACCTCCCTTGTATGAATATAGAGTAAAATAATTTTTGTAAATTATTTACTTCTTGAAGCATAATCTTGAAATCTGGCACGGTTAATCAACTTATTTGAAGTGTATTTACAAGTGTATGGAATTTGATGCATATCAAATGGCTAGAAAGTGGTGATTTTTATTAGGCCCTGAATACCTTAATATTGATTTTCTACAAGTTGATGCTGACCACGTCTTTATTTGTATCACCGTTCTTGATCAGATGAATGAAGCATCGAACTTATTTGAGGTACAACGAAACAACAACAACATCCAAGATTAAGGTAGAATATCCGTAATGCGGCCATTTTGAGATTCATAAAACATCGGCTTTTTTCGAGTGGTGTCGTTACGTAACCGAACCTATTGGGGCGCTGTCGTAAACATTCGGCGGTGGAGAGTTCCGCCGCTGAATGTTTTTGATAGCCCCCGAAAAATTCCGACATCGTACGAATCTCACTAGGGATGGACTACCTTATCACTTAATTGAAAATCGCGAATAAATGTTTAAAAATAATGTTATCAACTGAATTCGTTTATCGGTTTGGAAAAGGGCCAACCTATTTACCGCTTACGCAAAAAATCCACTGTCTAGAATGTCTGCATGATTTTAAGAAAGTCCATAAAATGGACAACAATTGGGTTTACATGACCCAACATTGTTCACCTTTTCATCATTGTACATTTCTATGAAACAATTTGTAGATTTTTATGTCGTCTGCATCAGCTATCGAAATTGGTGCATCTATAAGTTCGGTATATGATAAAGAGTTAAAGATCTATTTAAAGAAGGCTCATCAATTTTGATAACGAGGAAATTTAATAAATCAAAAACGAGAACTCCTGTGTCGCGTCTCCGTTTCAAGAATCGATAAAATCTATTTATTTAGAAGAATTACGCAACAAATCGGTTCGTTTTGAGACGAAATCCGTTGACTAAATTTTCGTTCTTCTGAGAGAACGAAATCTATATATCGTTGCTTTTTAACGAAAATCGCGTAACTGCAGCCTAACACAAGCTGCAGTTACGAGATTTTCGTTTGAAAAGCAACATTGTGCTGTTCCGAATTGGACGAAAACATCTTTTTTAATTGTCATGGTTGAATATCGCATTTTTGCAAGGAGTGTCAGGAACGCATAATTGAGTTTACCAACAACAAAGGTCCGTAACATTCTTAGCAAAGATCAGTGCGCATAACAGAAACCAAATATCAAAACTCGTTGCAACTAATGCAATGAACAAGTTAACCGATTACCACAAACTGATTGCTTTTGACTCCTCACAAGATAATGACTTTGGAAAACATTGTGAAAAATGAAGAAATTGCTTCTGACAAGCAGTTTCCTCATTTCCCATAGTGTTTTCTACCCCAAAAGACAACAAAAATTTGAATTTTATTCATTTGACATTATCGTCCGCAACATCATTGAATTTGGATCAATCCCAAATTTTGTCGTTTTGTAATGGGTTAATACGAGTTTACTGGCAACAGATAAAACCATGCAAAAGGCATTTAAACACTAACATTGTTAATCGATTTTGAAACTTTCAAGGTTTGGAAACTCGCGTGTGATACTGTTTAAAGATTTGGGTATCAGCTCTTTTTCAATAATTGTTCCTTTGAAGGTCCAAAAACTTCTCTCTCTCTCTCTCTCTCTCTCTCTCTTTCTCTCTTTTGTTTAATTGGGGGTTTGCGCCGTTTTTAACTGCTACGGTCATATCGCGGCGGCTGGAGCACCTAACCATAGATTCCTGTTGTTTCTCATACCAGGGGCCTGTTTCATCAAAAGATTTAAGACGTATTTTTGTCTTACCGATGACTTACGACAAAATTTGAGCAAGAAACGCGTATCGCCAATCTATCAAAACAAAGGTTATGCGATTGTTGTTTTTAGCGATATTTAAGACATCGGTAAGTCAAAAATACGTCTTAAATGAAACAGGCCCCAGTACTACCACAACACCCTAACCGAGCCTCCAGCTAATTCCCCACATAGGTTCACGACATCAAACCATTGATGGATGACATTGAAGGTCCAAAAGCAAGTAAAATCGTTTTTATTCGTAGCCCGCCTCGAAAACAAACGACTTCAAATTTTATTTTATTCACATGATTTGTTTTTTCACAAGTATTTCAGGCTGCGTGACTTTGAAACATTAAATCACAGCCCAAACAAATTTAACATTTAAAGATTCCATAAATCTGTTTAGAGACAAATATAGAATCCGTGGGTAGCAATTTTCCTCTTGCCCATACAACGCTTTTATGGTTATTTACAAAAGAATGCACGGGAAGCATTTTGAGAAGGAAAGAAACTCTTAACACATATCTTAAGTACTCTTTTTTACAAGACGCACAAACTGTTATCTTGGGTTTTGTTAAACGATTAATTCAGTGTAGACCTGTGCGACTCCTTCTAATTTCGACCCGACTATTTCTTAGCAAAGAGTCCCAAATGTTATAAACCTAAAGGTAAGACCTGTTTAAAGGGCTATGTGACCAGTTATGGAACGAATTGTGGTGCGAATAGACGATTTTAAAGGGAGGTAATTTTCATTGCTCTCAACATTTTGAATTTTTCACTTTTGTTGGGTTTTTTGTCTACTCTTCATAAAATTTAGAAACATTTTCACAAAAACTGTTTCGAATATTCCCCGGAAATCTGAGTACGCTCAATTATTTCCGTTGCATCTAACGGTACATTAAAAAGCGGGAAACTACTATAGGGTTAATTCACGTTTTTGAGGTCGTTAACATTCTCAGAGGCCAAAAAAATGCGTTATCGCCTGAGACCGGAGGTCGAGGGCGATAACCCATTTTGTGGGCCTCTGAGAATGTTAACGACTGAAAAAACGTGAATTGACGCTATTATTGCATAAAATATGAATAATTTGCAAAGAAATGTTATAAAATCAGACGAATAACTAAAAAAAATTGTGAAAATTTAGCCACATTTACACCGACAGGTACCAGAGTTTTCCGGCATTCGACTCGACATATATCGAGTAAGTGCGATATCCACTAGACGGGCCGTTAGCTTTTCATCGTGTAGCTATGTAGTCAAGTTTCATCGCATTTTTACTGACAATAATCTTCATTTGGGTTGGCAAAATAGTAACAATATTCGACTTAGTTTTCTTTTGGAAACATACTCTGGTTATTCTAACGTTCATTTCAGTGCGAGTAGTGAATTAAAAGGTCGGAATTTCCGAGGTAGATCTCTGGACCGTTTGGTTCGTTTCAGACATTCGTTCATTTCAATAAAAACAAAGTTGTAAAGGAAAATTTGCAGTAACTAAAAGAAGAACAAGAAACACATAGGCTTACCACCACATTTGACCTAGACCACAACCACTCAATTCTACTTTCTATCCTTCTATGTCCACGAAATCCACTTAAATTAGTTTAAAATCTGTCAGCTGCCCGTTTGTTTACTTTTTGATTCCAAGAATTAAACCTACGTCACTATAATTACGTCATCAGATATGGTTACACTGGGAGACCTAGTTTATTGGGGTGTAAACTGGAAATGGGGTCTTATAAGAATTTACATCGCGGAAAAGGGAAATGACAAAATTTCGGCTTTATTTTTAATTTTCTGAAGCACTCACAACAAATCCCCGATCGAGGATATTTGAGTGTAAAACCGGTCCAATATCGCACGTGAATCTGCCGATTCATGCACGATTTCTCTGGATATCCGCCCGGTTCTGTCCGTTATACAATGCCAATAACAGACTGAAAACACACATTTTAGGCAATAATATGGCATATAATCGAAAATATTCGATATATGCTCAGACTTACGAACGTCACGGAATAAGTCGAAATGTAACGAGTGTGCATTACGCAGGTCTTACCTTAAAGTATGCTCCCATTTCCTTAGGTTTTGGAAATAGTTACTAGTAAGTAGCCTTTTAACTTTAACCAGTCTAAAATTAAGTCGATTTATGTGTATATGTCGTAAGCAAACTTGAAACTATGCAGTCTTAAGACTGCATAGATGTTACGGAACTCATTTTATGCAGTTTCGAAACTGCGTAATATAGCGATTATATTGATATTTTGATGTATAACGGCGTTCTCTCGATGCAGAACTCATCTTTAACATATTCCTTTTGAGAAGGAAACTTAACAGATCACAAAACAAACCATATTAGGCTGTTTTTATTTGAAAACATGTTCGGTACCGAACAGCCGAAGTTCTGTACCGAACCGAAAAACAGCTTCCGGTTTACCGAAAATGATTCGTACCCTAGAAATTTCGTACCTTAATTTTACTAGTTCGTCTACAGGTACAAAACAATGCATATCGTCCAATCTATAGACAATATTGTCATAATGGTGATATGGTTTCTCGATTCTGATTAATTATATTGGAAAATGATGTAGTAATTCTTACTATTCCATTTCGTAACATTATTTACAGATTGTAAATGTCTGTAGGCCTATTCTGTTTATGAACTACGATTGTATGTATTGTTATGAGCATCCTAACAACCTATCTATTGGATTTTTTTAAAAAATAAGATGAAATTTATGTAATCAGGTCTAATAGGAAATTTTAGTTGACAAAAGTGGCATTTTGAAAAAAAAAAAAAAAAAAAAAAAACTCCTTGAAAGTAAGCAAGTTTTATTACGGAACATTTCACCCTTTAAGGGGGAATGCTCCAGATTCCTAAATCTTTTCCAAATAATAGAATTTATTTATATTTAGTGTGTTGAAATTACATGTTATTACCAATTGAAAAAAATCATTCATCCTATAATATTGGTCAGTATACGTGAGCTACCCGGTGAAGGTAAATCGTTCATCCTATAATGTCGGTCAGTATATGTGAACTACCCGGTGAAGCTAAATCATTCATCCTATAATGTCGGTCAGTATACGCGAACTACCCGATGGAGTTTTATTAATCATTCATCCTATAATGTCGGTCAGTATACACAAACTACCCGGTTGAGCTAAATCATTCATCATATAATGTTGGTCAGTATAGGCGAACTACCTGGTGGAGCTAAATCATTCATCCTATAATGTCGGTCAGTATACGCAAACTACCTAATTGAGCTAAATCATTCATCCTATAATGTCGGTCAGTATACGCGAACCAATTGGTGGAGCTATATCATTCATCCTATAATGTCATTCAGGATACGCGAACTACCCGTAGGAGCTAAATCATTCATCCTATAATGTCGGTCTGTATACGCGAACTACCTGGTGGAGCTAATTCATTCATCCTATAATGTCGGTCAGTATACGCAAACTACCTAATGGAGCTAAATCATTCATCCTATAATGTCGGTCAGTATACGCGAACTACCCGGTTGAGCTACATCATTCATCCTATAATGTCGGTCAGTAAACGCGAACTACCCGGTTGAGCTAAATCATTCATCCTATAATGTCGGTCAGTATACGTGAACCAATCGATGGAGCTATATTATCCATCCTTTAATGTTGGTCTGTATACGCGAACTACCCGTAGGAGCTAAATCATTTGTCCTATAATGTCGGTCAGTATAAACGAACTACCCGGTGGAGCTACATCATTCATCCTATAATGTCGGTTTGTATACGTGAACTACCCAATGGAGCTAAATCATTCATCCTATAATGTCGGTCAGTATACGCGAACTACCCAATGGAGCTAAATTATTCATCCTATAATGTCGGTCAGTATACGCGAACTACCCAATGGAGCTAAATCATTCATCCTATAATGTCGGTCTGTATACGCGAACTACCTGGTGGAGCTAATTCATTCATCCTATAATGTCGGTCAGTATACGCAAACTACCTAATGGAGCTAAATCATTCATCCTATAATGTCGGTCAGTAAACGCGAACTACCCGGTTGAGCTAAATCATTCATCCTATAATGTCGGTCAGTAAATGCGAACTACCCGGTTGAGCTAAATCATTCATCCTATAATGTCGGTCAGTATACGCGAACTACCCAATGGAGCTAAATCATTCATCCTATAATGTCGGTCTGTATACGCGAACTACCTGGTGAAGCTAATTCATTCATCCTATAATGTCGGTCAGTATACGCAAACTACCTAATGGAGCTAAATCATTCATCCTATAATGTCGGTCAGTATACGCGAACTACCCGATTAAGTTAAATCATTCATCCTATAATGTCGGTCAGTAAACGCGAACTACCCAGTTGAGCTAAATCATTCATCCTATAATGTCAGTCTGTATACGCGAACTACCCGGTTGAGCTAAATCATTCACCCTATAATGTCGGTCAGTATACGCGAACAAATAGGCCTATGTAGATCTGGGCCCAGCTGCGGATCCAGGGTTTCTGTGGACGGGGTTCGAACATATAGGAGGGGAGGTTCGTTTTCCTAAAATCACACAAATTTTACTGAATTTCTACATGAAATTGAAATAAAATGTTCGTCCCCCCCCTAACCCACTTTGGATCCATTACTGGTGCCTACAAAATTTCATCTGAATTTTTGTTCCCCGATCCCGCTAATATTGAAATTTGTCAATGTTGACTAACGTAGATCTAGATCTATCAAAAGTTTGTAACAATTTCTTGTACCGACAATTTTAAGTGAACAAAAATATTGTCTTTTGGGACAAAAATCATCGTGAGAAGTAAAGAAAATGCTCATGGTCGGAAGTAATTCCTTCATTATCTACGATGTTTAACTTTTTCCGAGCCATCTCATCAACAAACAATTCTGACTGGGGATCATTGCCTAGCAACGTAACGCCAGGTAGATAGATAAGCAGGTGCGCAATAAAATCTCGGCTTACGAGACTCCACGTTATTTCGCGGAGTTTCCAATCTCTGTTGTTATTATTATGTCTTTGTCAGAAGTGAATCGATCAAAAATCAAAATTTACCCGTAAAAAGTCCTTTCAGGTCGTTGTTTGATTTAAATATCAATAATTCAGTGAAAATAAACAGTCTGAATGGTTCTGCATAACATACAGAACTCATGCATAAGCAGTTTTAAAACTGGATGAGCAGTTTCGAAACTGCTCATGCAGTTTTGAAACTGAATAAAGTTCCGTATATGCAGTTTTAAAACTGCATTAGTTCTAAAACTGTTCACAACATATACATGTATGTAAATTATTTTGAACCAAATGAACTTCTTTTTTAAGTTTACCAATACAAGAGATTTATGTTGACCTATACAAGAGTGGAATGGGTATTTCAGCGAATCACCTGACACCAGTGCTTAAATCGCATGTAGGAGCCCATTCCATAGAGGAAAACGTGAGGTTTCACTGAAAGAACATCGAGAATGTTATGTTTATTATTTTTTTTTTTTTCAAATGCTACACTTTTTTTCTATGGAAAACTCGTTATAATGTAAATGTTTATATCTGACATTTGAAATCACGACGGGGTAGCATGTGACACCGCGATATCCAGAAACTTTGTTTGAAGAAGGCGAAAACACGACAGGAATTATATGGGGTAACTCTTTTAAAAATCCGCTGGTAAAAAAGTTATTGGCGACCAAATGAAAATCTATGAATCGCACAAAAATTCTGATTATCAGTATAACTTATTTAGTTCAGATGATTTGAATATTTGATAAATAATTATGCTGTCGGCTACTCCTTTAGACTGGTTTCGTCTGGAGATGGGTTAAATAATACAATTGAAAGCGTGACTGGAAGAAATTAAATCTGTAGACTCTATTGTAAGACTCTATCAGACCGTCAGACTGATCCCAAATCTGACAATCATATAAAAATGATTGAGGATTTTATGGCTTTTTAGTGATTGGAATTTCGTCCACCATAGGAAAAGGGACATTCAGTTTACAAGACTTAGTTTACATGCATTAAATACTGCAATGTTTGGTTGGTAGCCTAATATAGTCCAAGAACATTTAACCCCTAATTTCAAAACACATTTAGTAAGAATAAGCTTATTTTCACTTAGACCCCCACACGCAACAGCCACCAGAAGTCGTCCTTTGATGACAATTATAAATGGCCAATCACCGTTCGTTGCTATTGCACGTCGGATGCTTTGCTCGGAATTGGGTCAGAGCCTCGATCTGGCATAAAGAAACAGACTGATAAGTTGCTATTTTTAGTAACAATTGGAACCGTGTCTGTGTGTATACAATGTTAACTTCCCATAAACACATTGTTTTGCCGCCGGAAGGGGCTCATAGGTACGGACTAAAACGATAATTGACAGACATCAATTGATGGCTAGGAAGAATTTAATTCACAAACTAAACTATAAGACTGCATCTATCCACCAGACTTGTTCCAATTCCAACACTAATATAATGATAGGCCTATACATGAATGTTGGTTTCTGGTATTTTAGATTTTCTATGTTTCTAAGTATTTTCGACTGTGCAGTTTAAAATTAAACTATAAACAGTCTCAATGGCAAAGAATTTTGTGCTCAAAATCGATTCGGGTTACCGTTATGTTTTGATAAATCGTCGGCGTTGTTATAAAATCTCGTAACTACAGCTTGAATCTAGTCGTGGTTACGAGATTTTATAATAACACCCACGAATTACTGTTTGTTTATCCGAAATTACGTCACGCTCATCTGGATAAAATCGTTCCCTATTTCAAAGACATACAATTTATGAAAGCCTACCTTAAATAATTCGTCTCGGTGCTTATAAGGTTTCGTAAGCTAACTGAGGTCAGTCAGGCTATAAGCCGGATAGGACATATCTCACCTTAATCTTAACCAGCTTTGTTTTTAATTTTTTAACATTTTAACCTATCCACTTCTTTTATAATGTTTTTTACTTTTTCGTCTGGACAGTAGACGCGAAAGTCTATGTCCCCAACAGGGGTTTGACTCAATGGAAGATAGAAGATAGGTGTCGTTCATTGTTGCTGGGGATTAACACCGCCCGAGGGAGTCGTGAGTGATGTTAACGCTTCGTCAACGATGTGTATTAGATTTTTAAATGGATGGATATTCAAAAACCACTCTAATTCTAAGTTTACTTTTAAAATTACACAACAATCCATCTGATTGGTCGAGACATACGTCTCGTCCAATCAGATGACTTGTACTTGTACTGACTTGTATTAGACAATAAATTTAGAAAGGTTGGTGGATATAGTGAATAAGGACTTAGGACTTTGAAGTGACACATCCAGGGGAACATAAACTCGGGGATGATACATGCCGACTACTCACCAGAGAGCCGAAACAAAAGAGAGTAGTGAGATTTAGACAGAGATCGGCCATGTGAATAATGTCATCAAAATGTGTATATACATGTACAAGAGAGTGGTCTTTTCCGAAGTGTCTGATAGTCTGATATTTCTTAATTAATAAGGCAACAGAGTGTTAGATGGAATCTAGAAAGTGCAAAAAAAAAAAGACTCAGAAGGGAACTGCACATTATGCACTTTGAAGAGACCGAAAGGAACATGGAAGCCAGATTTATGGAGCGTAGTTGTGTCATTGTCTTCAGTGGAGATTTTAGACCGTGTGGCGTTAAATCCCAGCGATAGTTAGCTGACGAAGACCGGGTCCTGGGGCGAAAGCTTCAAGGTAGGCCTAGTTTAAATGAAATTAAGGTCTCAGTATACGAGGGACGGTCGGAAAGTAGTTGGACTTTTGACTATTTCTCTTAAACCATTTATTTTTTTAACAAAATTCTTTCTACACTGTTTAAAGAAATTATCCATCTATGTCTGTGCATTTTTGCCATCTTCGTAGGAGCTTTACTATTGCCACTATTAACCATGACGTAGACCCACTGTATTAGGTACTGTGTAACCACCGGTATCAAAGGCGCCCTGGTCTCAAATTTCTTCTCAGCAAGCATTTTCATCAGTTCTAGACACAAATAAAAGTCGTGTGGGGTAGGGCCTGTGCTATAAGAAGAGTAAAACAACTGTTGTCATGGGTAATATTTGATAATCTCCACTGTAGATGCGGTGGTATGGAAGCGTGCGTAATCGTAAAGTAGAAAACATTTTTCTTTGCTAATCTGGGACGCGTTTACTTCAGCATTTATTCTTTGTTTTTTTTCTCAATTACTTCAGAAATGTACTTAGCAATGACAGTTTTTACCATTTGACATGAAATGACTAACTATCAGACCTCTAGAATCCACAAAAGCAACAAACATGACTACCAGCCGAATGTAAAAGCTTAATCTATTCAGAGGTGGGGAACCAGCTCGTTTCTATGACTGCTGTGACTGAGTTTTTATCCCAAGTTCGGAATTATGAACCATTATTCAATCTTCAGTGATAATGTAGTTCAAAAACTTAAATTCTTCGCGATTAAAATGACTAGACTGTTCTTTTGTTTTGGTTACCCTTGTTGTTCCTTAACAAATAGCCTATGGTACATAAAACCCCTATCACATATAAGTGGACAGAATATTGCATATATTCAACTTTCTTTGAAAATAAACTGACCACATTAATGGCAAATGGATGTAGATTTCACCAATATATAATGTGTTTATACAGTTGCAAATGGAGAGACAGCAGCACGAAAAGTCCAACTACTTTCCGACCGTCCCTCGTATGTACGGCGGTACTTAAATCCGTACGGCTTTGGTTTTACCTGTACGGCTGTGATTTTGCTGTGCGGCTTGTTTTAGTATGACCGGTTTAAATAGATATCGATGAATTTTGGCTAAAAATAGACTGGATTTACTGTTGGGTATTGATTAAACGTCAGTGTGGTTATAAAATCTCGTAACTAGATCTACGGGTTAAATCAAGCCGTAGTTACGAGATTTTATAACAACACTCATGAAATACTATTGTTTGTCCGAAATTAGTTTTCAAATTAAGTCACGGTTTACTACATAGACTCGTTCCCTATTGTATGTTTGGGAAATTGAAAAAAAAGATACTTTAAACAATAATCACAAATTCGGTTGTCAAAACTAGATCTTTTATAAAACACACCAAAATTTTTAGAATAACTGTACGAAATACTTTCTTTAACGTATTCCACCAACTATATTATATTGTACCAAACACTTCGTGCAATTCCGCCCGCATCTTCGTAAATACCCGTGACAACGGATATTTACATGGTGATACGGATTATAACAAAACCCGGATAACCTCGTATGTTTCCGTTGCCACGGATAATGACGATGTTTAGTTTCTTATAAATGGCGGAATACCTCGATATAAGGAAATTCTTTTCTGTCGTGCTATAGAATTGACAACAATGAGGAATAAAGACGAAAATACGAGATATCAGCATCTTCGCTTTTTCTTTAATTTATCTCCGACAAACTTCAATATTAAAGCTTTGTTTTATTTTATGACTTCGCAATATTTTCCCTTGAAATGTGCATTTCCTTATACCTAGGTTACAGCAGACCTATCCTTACGCCGTATGAAATTCTTTGAACTACACATCAATTTCCTAGTCTTGGTTTTGTTTCTTTTACTATCGTATATGTAGACAATGCGTCTTTTTAATGTTCGAAATATCACAGTTAATTTGTTTGTTAGTCTGAGTTTGGAATTTATTACAAATGTCTCAGTTAGAGAAAATGTTGGAGAAACTCTAGACAAATTTGAGCCGGGATCTGGAAAAACGTCCCTATGTTAACCAGCAGCCTGACCGTGTTTGCTTCAGGTAATGGCGAGGCTATTGGAGAACAACAAGGCTCCTGGTCAGACTGTGAGTATGTTGGGGTCAAAAGCATTAAAGGACGTTTTCCCAGATCCTGGCTCATTCGTTTTTGCGCAATTCAGGTTGCAGAGATGTTAAGCATTTCAGACTAATTTATGAATATCTTTGACTATCACAATTGAATGATCTTATATCTAGCAATATGACGAAAATGAGATCAATTATTAGTTTAAAGTGAAACATGTATCAGTTGACGAAAGAGATTTTTACAAAAATAATAAGCATTCAATGATGGATATTCTGAAAAAAGAGAGGAGATGCGTATTTTCATATTGTATATAGTTTTCTCTACTAGAACCATGAAATAGTTTTGCGAAATGAGAAAGGATTCTAATTAATATGCAATATTAGTAAAACGTTTGTTTTGTTCGAAAATGACGAAACTGGGGATCAGGGTAGCGTTTTACTAACATTTGCGTAAGTTTTTGCGTAACTTTACGTCTAAAAAAATCTTACGCAAATTCTTAAGTGCGTTTTACAAAACGATCGTAAGAAAATTTTGAACGTAAGAAAAAAATTATCGTAACTCTAAAAATAGAACAACAGCGGCTAAAAATAAACCAACAATGTGCTCTTATCCCAGTTTAGTTTCTCGTAAATATCAAAAACTACTAGTTGTGTTCTAGTTTTAAACTGTGCTTTTTAGCATTGATAAAGGTAATTCTGCTATTAAAAATTACAGAAATTGGATATTTTAGGTGAATTGCTGAACTATTACTAATACGGTTCCAAACGTATTATAATACGTTCGAAGTAGTCCATTAGAATCGGGAAAACGTGAGAAATACTAGCTGTCATGTTGTTGTTGTTTTATTCTATAAATAGTAACACAAAACAAAGTGAGAAGAAACAACGAAATAAACATACATTTTCCGTCCATTTTGTAATTTCAGCCTTTCCTTTGATATGTATTTTGAATTTTTCGGTAATCCTTTAGTTTACAAGGCTTTATAAGGTAAATTGAGGCACTGGCATTAGTTACGAAAATACTTACGTCAACTATTTTTGATCGTAAAGTTACGCAAAAACTTAAGAAATTCTCAGCTGCGAACATTTTTAGTAAAACGCACTTACGCAAATAATTTGAACTTACGTTCAAATCTACGAAAAATTCTTGCGTAAGTTCGTTAGTAAAACGGGCCCCTGGTCACGTACTCCCAAACCACGACCGAAGCACGTCCATAAGTGGTCAATCGCACAATATATCATAAACGCGTAGATGTAATGCGGACATGAAATCGTGTATGCCGTTACAGCTTCAATTATTTGCACTTACGAAATTTTTGAACGTAACCGACCGGAATACGATTATTTAAACTCTCTTTTGGAAATTGATATTAAATGCAAATTAATATATTATCCTATTTCTAAATGAATCTCAAAGATGTGTTCCATTGAATGTTCGTGGACGTTCTTTCCAAAATGAAGGAAAATGCAGACATATTGTTGCTTTTCTATGAAACCCTCGTATCTGCAGCTTGTTATAAGCTGCAGATACGAGGTTTTCGTTGAAAAGCGAAGATATAATTCCTTTTCTAGATGAATCTCTAAGATCTTTCCCATTCAATGTTCGTGGATGTTCTTTCCAAATTAATGAAAAATACAGATATATCGTCGCTTTTCCACGAAAACCTCGTAACTACAGCTTGTTTTAGGCTGCAGTTACGAGGTTTTCGTTGAAAAGCAGACATATCCTGTTCCAGTTCCATATATAATCTTTGACAGTAAGACAAAATGATTTCCAAAAATAGTAGGAAAGATGCGCATCTAGGTATACGGTTTCTTTAAACCTTTCCCAAACAATACCTGGTTTTGACGGTCTTAAAGGGGGACGAGCTAGGCTGTCGAAAATGCAAATGGCACAATAATTACAAACCAGAAATAACGTATGAAATTACCAACCTGAATGGGGTAGATCATTTATGTCCATTGTTACCAATCGTCGAGCTTTATTAAGTATTAAAATCCAAGTCAATTAATAACATGCTCGTCGTTCTTGTTTTTGTTTTGTAACGGCTACATATGCCCAACCTTCAAAAATCAATTATGTCAGAGATACGTCATCTGTGCTCAGCGAGATTTAACACACCGTACAACCGGCTGCGTAGAAAGTCAGCGAAGACAGATTCGGCATCTGATGTCATGTGCATGGTAGGTCAAATGAATTTACTTTTATAAATAAACGAAATGATCTTTGGTATTCTATAGTTGATAAATACGCGTATAAATGTTCAGTGCTTGTACAAAATAAACCTTTTCACGTATTCCTCGCAAATAAGGTCACAGTCATCGACACAGCCGATTGTACGGTGTGTTAATAACGCGGAGGTGTGTCTCGTTGACCTTGACCTTGTCTTGTTTTTAAGTAAAAATAGAATGTGTAAACACGCTTATAAAGGATTGATCTATAGCAAAGGAAAAGTGTTTTTTCGCCGAGATTGAGGTTTTTATGCATTGCTAATTGTTTTTCCATGCACAAATATGAGTTCCAGAACAGTTTGGAAGCATAAAAACATAGAATGAGCCCCTTTAATTAAATGAGGATTGGGAAAACATTGAGACAAAAGAAGAAATTACTGATAACCAGCACTTTCTCTTTTTGTCTAAATATTTTCTTGTCTATCTTGTACACATATTTAAACTTTATTAACATCCATTTTCTCAGATGCAGCAGTTTTCGAATTGGACGACCCTAAAATTTGTCGTTTGGGAAAGGGTTAAACATATCATACACAAGACAAAAACGGGGCATGTTCGCAAATGTTTAACGCGCATTAATTCGTTTGTCATTTTATACTTTTTTCGTTAACACAGGCGACAAGTGCGCATAACCATGTCTTCCAACAAGTCATATCCCTACTTGAAGCATTTCGAACGATAAACGACCTGGCAGAGTATCCCTAGCAATTAGCTAGAGATACGACGCCAGGTTATTTATCGTGGCTTAATACACACATGTACAATATAGTGTTGCAGCACTAACGTATTCCATCCATCAGTAGAACCAAAATTCTGATTCTCGGTGTGCAACCTTGTCATTATCTGCGATGACGGAAATTCACGAGGCTAATCGGATTTTTTCGTCAATTTACGTTTTCATGAAGAACGACGATGTTGGGCGACGTGTTAGGTAATGTATCTAATGATGGATGGAATACCTTAAGATAAATCGTAGACGTTATCAGCCGGCTAGACTAACATCAAATCCAATATTAGCCTAGAAATGATGGATCGGTTTCTCTCGCTTTTCTTCTGATTAGAGTACGATACATGAAATGAGTGAATCTTGAAAGAGGCCATTGTGGCTCTATAGACCAGCACAAATCATGATCAAACTGTATACATAGGATCAGTGTTTTTTCTGTCATTTTATATATCGTTCCTTTAATTAAAGGGACATAACATTCAATTTTATTTTTTTTTGAAGTATGTCTGAAT
The DNA here is from genome assembly GCA_963680895.1 of Fragum sueziense. Lineage (NCBI taxonomy): Eukaryota > Metazoa > Mollusca > Bivalvia > Cardiida > Cardiidae > Fragum > Fragum sueziense. Next base: position 59,748,843 of record OY804595.1, read on the forward strand.
GCAAAGATTGGTTATTCTAATGCGTAGAAATGCTATTCGGTTTTTTTTTTTCTTGTTTTTTTTTTTTTTTTTTTTTTTTTTTTTTTTTTTTTTGAAGTTGTTATTTTTAAGCGAAAAATACGCCTTCAAAGTTGAGACAGATATGACAAATTCCATATAAATCTGAACTGTTGTCCACAAAAATTTGTTTAATTTTTGCACAAAAATATATATTTCTCGCAAACGGTTCAATATTTCGGTTTGAAATTTTCAGAATTTTCATAAGAAAATTTGCTTTTTCGATAAAAATAAACGTAAAATTTATGAAAAATAAATGTGAAATGTCACTTTAACATGGCATTACAAGGGTTGGGATAGGATTGAGGGCAAGCATACGCGGTCAGTCTCTGGACACATTTGGAAGAGCGGTATTCGCTAGTTATCAGCATTTCGCTCCTTTTCAACACAATCCTCGTAACTTCAGCTTATAACAAGCTACAGTTACAAGGTTTTCGTTGAAAAGCGGCGATTTGCTTCTTTTAGCTCGAAACACCATATTATATTATGTGATAACTGGAAGTGTATACGTAAAACACAGAACGATAAACAGGCTACATGAAGCATTCTTGTAACATTTTGTCATACATTGTGTCTCATTTTTGGTTTAACCATTTTCTAAACGATATTTTTAGTCTGGCCTAAATCAAAGAGAGTAACAGACGACAAAATAGATGGTTACACAATCAGGAAATATTCAAGTAATTACGTAGAAAATCTTGATGGGAAAAGGAGACAATGCTTGTTATCAATATTTCTGCTCTCCTTCAATGTTCTGTAAACCCATATCTAATGACGTAAACAGAGGTCACTGCTTTGAAAATGAAAATATTTTCTAAAAGATTATTTATTTTTGACAAATGCATTCAAAAAACAGAAAAGGCAAAAGGCTGACAGACATAAATAGTCTAGAGAAGTTCAGTGACCGTTTGAATTAAAGTCCTCTATTTTCTGATTGGCTATTCACTAAGTATAAATGTTTTTTTTTTCTATTCGCGAGTACAATCAAATTTTGCAGGGATCATTTGCGATCATTTGCTTGATGAAGCATATTGATAGTGCAAAATAATTTGAACAATATGCCTAAGTAACACACAATCAATCCAGATTGTTCACAAATCTTTTTCGAAATCAACAAACTTAAGTGCGTTTGTTAAACCTTTCCCAAAGCTCTCCCAAATAATGCACCCGACGGAAAAGGAGAAGTGATGGTTATCAGAATTATTCTTTCCCTCCAGGTCTTTATTCTCATAGGACCGTCAAAATCAGAGCTTGTTTGGGAAAGGGTTAATTGAACATGACTCTGATGTTTGACATTGAACTTATCCAATTCCCAACAAGACCTGTTTGTGGCGTACATAAAAGAAAACGCTACAGAAAACATTGATAAAAAATGCTACTAACGAAAATTTTCTCCTTTTGCATCAAATATTTTTGTTTTATATTTACACAAACCCTATCTTTAGCAATGTCCATCTTATCGTGTGCAGCAGCTTTCAAATCGGAACAGCCCCAATATGCTGTTTGGAAATAGTTAAGAGATGGTTTGTTTTGTTCAGTTGAATAAAAGTATAAAAATCCATGGTTGATACATGTATATCGAAATTTGGTAAAAGCATACCCCAAAGCTTATTTTTATCATCCAAGCAAATAAGCGAATAATAATCTAAACGAATTTAATTCTCTAAAGATTCTACCATCGCCTGAGGGTCATTGTTTGTAACAGATAAAGGTAGGTTCACATTGACGAATTTTCTTCACGATTCCTTACGAATTGGACATTCGTAATCACATTGCCGAAAGGTACACGTATTGTTACGATTTGAGCGAATATAACGGACGGTTTACGGTTTTCTACGACTAGTTTACGGGCTGGTTACGGATTATTTACGAATCAATAGGAGTATTACCGACTTAGTTACGAATGTTTGCGAGTCCTTTGTTATTATTATTATTTTGTTGTTGTTGTTGTTGTTGTTGTTGTTGTTGTTGTTGTTGTTGTTGTTGTTGTTGTTGTTGTTGTAAGAAAGACAATCGACAAGACAACATGTCTTACGAACGAAATAAGCTTAGGTTGTACCAACAATTTCTTCAAAACAATTAACCCTTTCCCAAACAAAATCTAGTTTTGACGTCCCATGGTTTTGGAAAATATTGTGAGAAAAGAATAAATTGCTTAATAATCAGCAATGCAATTCTTTCTGTTCGCTCAGAATTTTCTATTCAATAACATACAACGTTTTCACTTCTTACATCAATTAATTGTGTCGTCTGTAACTCCTTTCAAATTAAAACAATAAAACATCTTGCCGTTTGGGAAAGAAACCATAAATGTTTTTACCGTATTTACTCTCATACATAGTTTGGGGTCATATATAACCCCAGAAATATATCTATGCTTGCTATATTCAAAGTTGTTCTCCGTTGCGCGTTTACTTTTTTACTTTTTCTATCTCATATTCGTCGATAATAAGTCAAATTGTCTTGAATATCGAACAACGTTTGAAGGACTTATCGTCAATTTTGAGCTGGGATAAAAAAAAAATGACCCCAGTGCATATAAACGCATTGAAAAAATGGGCTCTTAGTCCTCATTTTTTGCAAATTCAGTTAGAAATCATTTGACGTTTAGCAAAACATTAAATAGTATTTCCTATATCATTAGTTTTATTTGTCGACAATTTTGACATACTCAATCAAATCAAATCAAATCAAATATTTTTATTGTTCACATCATGTACAAAATGATTATATGAACTATTCACACATAAACAAAACATATATGTATAACAAACGATGACGTTCATATCTGTTATAATCTAGGATGTCTATCATCATAAGACTCTGCATATACACACGGTCTTACCAGGACTCCCATTGTCCTTTTTTCAGCTTCTCCATCAAACATAACCCTAATCAGGCCTTTTGCGGAGCCTGATCTGTTTTTAGTACCATTCTCGGAATCTCATACCATAAGTGCGCTTTTTTTAAACATCCCGGCTCGTTTATATTCGTAAAGTTATCGTATATATTCGTGAATCACACACGGATGATTTGCGAGTGATTTGCGATAAACTAAGAGTCATTTACGAATGAATAACGGGACATTCAATCCGTGGACATTCGTGAGAACATTTTGGACATGCCAAAAAACTTCCCCGTATGAACACGAATCATTGCGATAGTCGCCGATTTATTGCGAGTTATTTACGAATGTTTAAGTATTGTTTACGAATACTTACGTATGCGATTCCGAATGGACCACTGAAAACGAAATCTATGAGTATGCACGATTTTTTTACAATGCCATTTGATTTTTTTGTTGTAAACAATAAGATATCATCTCTATATCATCATTCAGTAGCTGACATTGAGAAAGAAGGCATTTCATTCTTACGAGTTATTTACGGATGCTAACGTATTGTTTAAGAATGTTCACGAATGGCCTACGAATGTCCAATTCGTAAGGATTCGTAAGGAAAATTCGTCAATGTGAACCCACCTTAAATGTGACCCGCTAAGATACATTTTAAAATGGACCTTCTGGAAGGCCCATAAAACCATATCGTCGCTTTTCTGCAAAAGCCTCGTATCTGCAGCTTGTTTTAAGCTGCAGATACGAGGTTTTTTAAGAAAAGCGAGGATATTTAGCAGACGTCGACCAGGTTTTACAACAATTTGAATCATAAAGATTTATTACTCTACATTTATCATATCTTTTCACATCGAGACTTATTATCAAAGCAATCAAATTGTTTTGCACTGCAATAGAAGGTGTGTCTCTTATGTCATGTAATTTCTGAGAAAATTTGTCATTTTAAAGACTGTTTATTTTCTCAGTCGTACAAAAAGAAGACATTTCAGAAATTTCAAGATGAATCAACGTTTATTAAATGTGCGTACAGTTTAGTCGGACAGCGCAACAAAAACTAAGGTTTGGTGCCCATCATAATTGTTACACGTTTGGGAAGACATTAAGAGCAAAGAAGAAATGCTTATGACGAGCTTTTTTTGTCATTTTTCCTCTTTATTTTCTGTGGTATATTGTACATATTAAAAAAATCATTGCCTTGGCAGCGAGTATTTTTTTTCTCTGCAGCATCTTTCGAATCGAAGCAGTCTATATGATTGCCTTTAGGGAAACGGTTGAAATGATAGAATTGAAATTTTAGTTTTCCTAATGGAAAACATTTTATGTAGGCCTAACTCTAAAATGCGAACCATAGACTTTGCGTTTCTGAAATTAAGAATTAAATTTGCCGTTTTGCAATAAAAGTAAATATTACATCGCAAAATTGAATTCCATGAGCGATTTCTCAGCATGAAGTTTCATTTCGGATATTGAAATTACAGGCGCGCGACCTAGTATGTGAACATTAATTTACCCTTTCTATATTGGTTTTAGAGACATGGGAACTATTTTTTCTTTCATAGAGAATTGAAAAGTGATTCTTTTGGCATCTGAAAGCAGCGTATATTTATATTACTTTACGTATACATGCCGTTCTTTTTTCTTGGTCGGTACATGTGGTTACCAGCAAGAAAGAACATTGATCATGGCCAGAGTGTTGTTAGGCATGTCGCTGCATTTCATACCCATAACATAGGGTTTGGTGAACATTTATATGAAGTACGGAACTTCGAAAAGCCATCACTTACTCATCTGTATCTCTGCATATCACTGCTTTTCAACGAAAATCTCGTAACTGCAGCTCAATACAAGCTGCAGTTACGAGATTTTCGTTGAAAAGCGACGATATCACTGTGTTGTAAGTTGTACGTTAGGTTTGTGTAGTTTGTACGGAAGTTTTGAGTGGTCAATCAAAGATGGCGTCGGTGGAAAATCGTTAGAGGTAGGTGTCTTAGTTTTTCGTCGATAATTTCCTTAAATGGCCGTATCTTGTCGTGATACTGATATCATTGTACAGGAGAAATGTATACCTATTCACGGTGCTATATAGCCAAGTACCAGTGTTGTCCTATCGTACTCATTCGTTGTGCAAAGACATCCCAACACGGAAAACTTTTTTCGAAGCGAGAAAGTTAGTCTTTTCAGGATGATACATAGTAAACAACGAACTAGGGAACAAACTATTGCTCTTACTTGGATGTTTTAACATGCTCTTTTCTATGGTTACCGTTATTTTACACACAAATGTCTAGAATGACCACAAACGCTGTGTTTACTAAATGGCCAAACAACGGTGTAGTCACAGTGAAAATATGCAGACACAACGGTGCAGTTTCTGTGTTATCTGTACGGTGTAGTTATTATTTTCACAACAAATTGTGAACGGTGTAGACTTGGTATGTTGTATAGGGCGAACTAGCTCTAACAGATAGCAGATCATCTGCACATCTGTTTTATCTCCCTCAAATACTTTAGTCTTAGAAAACTCAGATGAAAATGCCGCCATCCTCAAAGTAAATGAAAACAAAAGTTAAGGAAATATGTTTTCTCTTTTCTTCATTCACCTAAGCCTTAAACAGTTCAATGTGTGTTTGATTTTATTTTCGGAAGACATTTTTGTTATTTGTGATTGAATAAACATCTGACGGAAATGATAATCAAAAGGAATACCATCACAAAATATCAAACAAGACATACGATAACCGTCATTTTGAAGCCATGTTAAGTGCAACGGCAAATTTCTTGTTCATCCGTTCATTTGATTTGTAGATTCGAAATTTCGGCTCTGGCTTTGATTTTTTCTTTGTAACTGTTTTAATTGGTTATTACAATCAATTATTGTAATTAATGAAAAGATTTCAACTCATGGAGTATGATAATTATTGATCGAAATGTATCTTGTTTTCAAATTGACCCCTCATTGAAAAGTCTGATTTTACCCAAAATAAAGGATTCAATCAACAAAACATAAATTATAAATAACAAAACATAAATTATAAATTTGTTTCATAAACATTTGGGCCTTTTTTTTTCGTCTTGTTCGACTTAAGTAAATAAGTCTTGAAAATAGAATTCTGGAACTGCAAAATTCATTTTGGAATTTTCATACGTAATGAACTTCTTCTTCAGGACTGATGTCCAATTTTCTGACCAAGATTTTTTGGGCCCACTCATAAAATATAACCATTTGCAATGAAAAAGACAATATTCTATTCGCCAAAACCGTTTGACTATTGGAGTAAAACGCATTGAAGTACTCCCAAGACAGTGTAACTTACACACATCCATAAATAAATGAAATGCAATGTTTTCCATCGAGAGCCGACCTTCATTGACCAAGATAAACAAATACCAAGTTGATCAACGCTTCTCAATGACTTAATCACATCTGGAAACAAACTGTTCATTTCAGCCATTGTTTTCATGTTCTCGTGGGGAAAGAGAAGAGGCCCTATCCGTTTCATCTGTTTTAGCACGTCCAATGGAAATATCAGGAATTAAGGTCGGGGCTTTTTGAACGACTTTATGGGGTGTTGAACTTCGTCATGTTTTATGTTCAGGACTCATGCATTCAAAATCGGGGATATCATCGAAAGAAAGAATATTGTTAACTCCAAAATCCTTTTTTCTACGTTGATGAGGTCTATCTTGTGTATTCTATGCTCGCAAATGGGGATGATGTCGTAGTCTGACTTCTTCATAATATCAGGAATAATACTAAAGTTCAGAGTTTTCAAATCTTTTTGACCTGTCTGATCATTGATCTCCCCCCCCCCCCCCTTCGCACTTTTAATATCTGACTGGAATAGTCCTGTTCTGAATGCTTCACAACCTTTTCGAAACTCCCTTCGAAATGACAGTAGTAATAGGTGAACAGCATGGAACTGAAAATAAAGAAAAAAATAAAACAGATGCCAGCAGATTCTTGGTAATTTCTACTATTTGACCCTTACGGAATTGCTTTGACAAATAGCAAGGAAACTAGATTCTGATATATTTTGATTAAAGTATATTTTGAAGACATATTGTCACCTTCTTTGCTGCAAAGCATTTACAAATCAGTCAAATATTAACATAATTGTTGAAGAATTTCGGTAGTAATTGTAAAACATGATTCCCAGCCGTGAAAACGTTATCATTAAACATAACAATATTATCATTCCAGAAATGATAAGTTCTGTATTACTTCAAGTCTACACCGTTCACAATTGCATTATGTCTACACCGTTCACAATTTGTTATGAAAATATAACCACACCGTACATAAAACACAGAAACTGCACCGTTGTTTCTGCATATTTTCACTGTGACTACACCGTTGTCTGGCCATTTCATAAACACGGCGTTTGTGGTCATTCTAGACGATTTTGTGTAAAATAACAGTAACCATAGAAAAGAGCATGTTAAAAACATCCAAGTTAGAGCAATAGTTTGTTCCCTAAGTCGCTGATTACTATGTAATCATCCTTAAAAGGGCAACTTTCTCGCTTCGAAAAAAGTTTTCCGTGTTGGGCTGTCTTTGCACAACGACTGAGTACGATAGGACAACATTGGTACTTTGATATATAGAATCGTTGATAGGTATACATTTCCCCTGTATAATGATATCAGTATCAAGGCAAGATACGACCGTTAAAGAAATTTATCAATGAAAAACTAAGACACCTACCTCTCATGCTGTATTGTTGTCGCCATCTTTGAATGACTACACAAACCTAACGTACAACTTACATCACAGTGGATATGTGATTATGCCTGTAAGCCAAAGTCACGTTTGAGCCAGAATCTGAACACAAGTCCTAAGCGACTTTTAGACAATCATGTACCCGGATAAGTGTGTATCTGCTGTTCTTTGCATTTAGAAAGTAAACCGTCGCTTTTCATCGAAAATCTCGTAACTGCAGATTGTGTTAGACTGCAGTTACGAGGTCTTCAATGAAAAGCGACGAAATGAACTCGAACAGAACATTAAGGATCTTGATCAGACTAACCCTGATATACATATAAGCTGATCTGAACCCATGTTTGTCAGAAATGCCACACAGGCTCTGTTTCATTAACGTTTCTTTCATTAAACCTTTCCTAAACGACAATATCATAGGCTGATCCAATTAGAAAGTTGCTGCAGACGATAGAATGGTTGTTTATAGAGATATTATTTGTATAAAATGTAGCAAAGAAAATATTGAGACAGGAGGAGAAAATGCTGGTTACCATCATTTTCTTCTTTTCTCTTAATGGTGTCTTTTCAATTGGGGACGTAAAACAAGGTATTGTTTCGCGAAAGGATTAAATAGTAAAATGATAAGTAAATATCCACACCAAGATGAATAAGATCTATTTGCTTTCTATGAATCAGAAAACTGTTGCACAGAATGCTGTATGTACATGTACGTAGTAAATTGTAATATTTTACTTCCAAGTTGTTTCAATGACATATTTGCGTTTTCATGTACAAAAAACAATAAACAGTAAATGAATTATAGTTCGTCAATCCGGAGTGGCAGATGTTTACATTTTGTTTTCATAAATTATACCGTTATTAACCCATTTATAGGTGTTCTAAAATGAGTTATGAGATAAATAACATGTTTAAGCGACGACTCTATCATTGATATAGTTAATCGGGATAATTACGGTATAATTCATGAAAACAAAATGTAAACATCTGCCACTCCCGATGGACGAAATATAGTGATGCTATTGTACTTGATAAACGATGATTTTGACGTCCCTTGTAGACATAAAACGTGTGAAACGCTGCTGCAAAATAAGAAAATGTCATAATTCATTTGTCTCCGAAATACTGTCTGTAATGAACGCTCATTTTAACAACCGTTTTTTCGTCTGCACCAGCTCTCAAATAGGTTAATTCAAAAGTTTTGTCGGAAACGGTCACACTATACCCTCCGTTGACGTCGCCACGTTTTTCGTCATCAATCCGTCAATTTTAGCGTCACAATTTTGTAACTCAACGTTATCCTTTTTCCTCAGTCTTTTTGGTATAGTGCAAAACAATTTAATAAGTTCCTTGACAAAGGCATTTGACGCTGCTATATAAACGAGTATCTTCACGGAACAGTTTAGTATTTGCAAATACAAAAACACCGCCATCACTTTTAAATCATACTCCGTAATAGTCATACGTTTAGTAGAAAATACACGACGTAAACTACTACTGCTGTTTGGCGTACAAAATATCAACGTACACGTTGCTAATAGAATCAATAACGGTGTAGTTTTAAATTCCTTCTCTTCCGGCGTCCTTACGTTACGTCGCCGTACAAAACTGTCATTTGTGGACGTCGCCATTTTATGATACATGTACGTCCTGTATGCTATAAGGCACGTCAACGTGAAGATGATAATATACGGTACTGCAAAGTTTACAATTGCATCCATTCGTGTTAACACATTCCATGCTTTTTTAATTGATTCCGACGCAAACAGTAAACATCCATACTCCGTAACACCGAAGAAATACGTTATATAGAGGTAACACACAATTCCCATGATAGCTAAACATATAACAACACATTTCGCACGGAACACCGTACACATCCGGGCTTTCTTCCTGGGCCACGTGACTCCGATAAATTTCTCAATGATGACAGCGGTAAGGTACCAGTTAGCTAGAAACTGGAACACGTGATTACCAAACGTTATCAGCTGACACGGTCCTATGTAGTTTTGTACCAACACGTTAAACTGTAGCTGTAACACACTCATAAAAGTCGTCAGTAAAAATCCATTATCCGCCACCGCCGCGGCGGCAAGGTAACGGGACGTTGACGGACGTTTTAGCTTGGTTCTAGTGAAAATGTAGAATATAATGACGTTTCCAATTAGTCCAAATATGGCAGTTATGGTGTAGCCGTATTTCTTGAAATCCGGGTAGATTTTAGTCGGAACCGGAAATGGCGGTGGGAAGAGCAATGACATATTCTCATTTGATTGGTTAAAAAATATCGGCCCGAACCCTTCCATGTTTATTAACGTTTTTATTTCCGGTATCTAAATAAAATAATTGTTTATCCCCAAAGGGACAGATTTTTATCCGAAGACATAGAAATAGTTCTTTCTTGTTCAAAATAGAAAAGTCTTATATACGAACTGCTTTTTTGTCTTTGAACAATTAGAGAAGTCTTGCGTAATTCCTGAAATAACACTGGTAATTTAAATGTAGGACAAATCCGGTTGCATTTTAATGAACTTTCACAAAGAAAATCCAGCAACAGTAATTGCCACTCTATATATCCATTAGTGTAAAAGTCCTGCTTTCTCCTAATGAATGTCTAAGCGACCAGTGCTTCAATGTCATACAATTCTAGAACACAATCACTCTCTTGCGTTTAAAATATTTCTCTGTGTACTTTAAGAAACGACATTAAATCCGGTCGTAGATTCCACTGATTGAATTAATTGTTAATTTTCCATTCATAAAATGGTCCACGATTTAGATTAAACGTTTCCTTTACTGTAAATCATATACGGCTTCGTCTGTTTCCAATAAGGACGTCTATCGACAAGAGTATGTGGAGACAAATATGTCCGCGTTTGTTTAGTTCTCATTTTTCCTTACTAGATTCTACAACTCTGCACATCTTAGTTTCCAAAATAAATGTTAGAGGAAATAACACGCTGTCGGATATTTCCTATTTTTAACGACAATAAATTATGTAGTTGTATGTCAAGACAAGACTGTGTGTTTTTACGTTTGTACGTACTGATCTACCCGTTATCTATCACATAACACACTGCAAGTGTTCCATGACCAACATGTAACGAATAAATCCAGCATGAGCAGAATGTTGTTCAACCACGTAGCTATCACAAACGATCCACAATTGGTTCTAGAACAATATCAAAACCAGTAGGTGCTATCTTATATTTGTCCAGATAGTTGTACTGAGGCCATCTAGACAAAGACAAAACCCAGTGTCATTTTCTAAGAAAATATAATAGTCATAAAACCTATAATCACAGTGCCCTCGCACATGTTAGCAACTTTATGAGGATAATATAAGGCATAAATCCAATTACTTTATTTCATAATATCCAACACGGTCTCTTATTTCCTCAACATTTCTTTGGCACTAAATCAACTTAGACCTTTTTCTTGCACATTCTGTTGGGAAGAAATAATAGCGCATTTATATCCACTTACATAACAACAGCTTTGTTAAGTTAAACCTTTCCCAACGGCAAAATTTTAGGGAGATCCACTTCAAAAACTGCCACAAATGACAAAATGGATGTTATTACAGATAAGATTTGTGTAAAATGTGGCGTAGAAAATATTGAGACAACAGGAGAAACTGCTGATATCAGCAGTTTCTTCTTTTGTTTCAATGTTTTCCGAAGCATTTTCTATTAGGGACGTCAAAACCAGGTCTTGTTAGGGAAAGGGTTAATAATCTCTTTTAAATCACAAACTGTACTTCTAAGAAAATTAAATCCAAGGATTTTCTCTGACACACACAATTCCAGTAGTTGTTTGTTGGCGCGCTTGTTTGATTGTTGTTTTTAAGATTAGCGTAATGTTCTAGCTGTGCTGCGATGAAACCAAGAAATTATTATCACATATCCCGTTTTGAACAGTTAACCATTTCACAGGCGGCAAATATTTGGACTGTTCCAGATTATAAACTGCAACAGACGGCAAATTCACGTTGATCGGGAACAGTGTTTGTGTAAAGAATAACACAGAAAACATTGAGACAAAAGAAGAAAATACTGTCATCGGTATTTTCTTCTTTTGTCTCAATGTTTTCCAAAGCAATGTCTGCTATCGATGTCAACAACAAGTCTTGTTTGGGAAAAGGTTTCTGTAAAATATCCACGTTTCTATTGTCTAGCCAAGACAATGATCCTTTCATTACATCTGACAGTTCCGGCTAAATATGAGTGAACTATATGTATTTAACCTTATGCCAAACGTCAACATTTGTTACTTTTCCAAAATGTGAAAGCTGCTGAAGATACAAAAAATAGCTCTAATAAAAATTGAATTAGTTACATGAACATAAGAGCACAGGAAATATTTGAGGAAAAAAGCGATAATGCTGGATAATATTTTTTTCATTTGTTTACATGTCTTGCCAAACTCTTTTCGAATAGACGTAAAAATAAGCTAACGTTTGGGACAGGGTTTGATTAAAATTTGTGACCCGTCACGCTAAAAGAGACCTTATAGGAAGTGTGAAAAATATCGACCCTAGTCAGTCTGCGCAGTCCGCGTAGCCAGACTACGGCCGACACTTTTCACTTTTATGTGATTTTCTAAATCCGGAATGTTTTCCCCATCTTACTATATAGGTTCATTTTTCGCATACATGATCTGGTTGACCTTTGCTGAATCCGACAAGTTTGTCAAAAGTTGGATTTTTGAAGATCGGATAAGGTCCCTTTTAGTAGGACGGGTCACATTTAGTTTGATTATTTATCCGTGTCTTTGCGTCCCAAACTATCACAATTCAATATCCTTTATTTTATATGTATGTTCCTACTCTCTCAGTTCTAGCGCAAAATTGGTATGTACTCGAACAAATTTACACACTATACTGCATAATGTTCTATTCTGCGACACCTTTTGATTCTCAAATGAACATCGATCGCTGCCTTTTCTTTTCATGTCGAATTGATCTTTTGTTAAACGCCATACCGTGTCTATTTTTCAAAGGTATTCTGAAATGCACAACGTATCTTGCTTTTAAAGGTGTTGTTCAACCGATTTTTGTTAAAACATAAAACCTTCCAAAAATGTTGTTTTCGCTAAGTCGTTATAGTCCTATTTACCAGGAACAAAATATTTGATGATTTTTGAGTTTGAAGTACTTCCATCAGAAGTTGTTGATCAGAATAAACGTTGTTTTGGAAATAATATTTATTTGACACGTAGTCTCGTAGTCGATATATATTTTCACTGTCTATTAAGCTAATTATCGCTTTAATTCTATGGTTATGCTTTGTCGAAAAAATAATGATTTTTTTTTTTCAAAAAATACTGGCTAAGTATAAATTGTAAGTATCTAAATTGAAAACACATTTTTTAAATGTCCTGCTCAACAGCACCTTTAATGATATAATAAAAATAACGGTTGATCGTTTCCTTTCACTGTATAACCTCGAAATGATCTAAATGATCTTTCATATCACCACTGTTCTTAACTTTAATAATTCAATTATTAGATATATTCCCAACAATTCGCCAGCACACAACATATTTGAATGATAGCATCCAGTATTTTGGCACGAGAATTATATTCAAACTTGATAGATAGGGCGGTGCTGCTGGTTTATCAGATAATAGCGTATTACAATTCCACAACCACCATCCATATGGCCTTAGTTTAACCCTTTCCCAAACGACGAAATTTTATTTAAACTGACAGCTGCTGCAGATGACGAAATATATGCTAATAAAGATGGGGATTTGTGTACAACATTGATGGGGAAATATTGAAACAAGAGGAGAAAATGCTGGTTATCCAGCATTTTCTCCTTTTGTCGCAATATTTTCCCATAAGTTTTCATCACAGACGTCAGAATCAGGGTTTGTTTCGGGAAAGGGTTAATATATGAGCACCACTTTGACTTCAGAAGAGAATAAATTCACAGATCATGTCACAATTTATTTGAATTGCTATCAGGCTAAGCAGTTGCATATGTTGCCGGAAGCGAATTAATTGGTCTAAAATGCCACATCCATCAAGCAATTAATCCTTACACAAAACAGCAAAAATCAGACTGGTCAAAAATTCGAAGATGGTACGTGCGATATCACTGGTTCTAAATGGCAATGAATTTTTTGCTAAAAATAGACTTGGTTTGCCGTTATGTTTTCATAAACCGTCAGTGTTGTTTAAAAATCTCGTAGCTACGGCTTGAAGCTAGTCGTAGTTAAGGGATTTTATAACAACACCTATGAAATATACTTGTTTGTCCGTAATAACGTCACGGTTTACATGATAAAATCGTTCCCTATTGATTACACAGGTTTAACGCCACGTCAACAATTGCCATTTGTACCGAGGTCAACGCTGCACCTAACCATGCATTCCCGGTATTTTCCAACATGCGCACTATCCTATCCGCTCCAGTATTTGTTTTTCCCTCATAGACCATTACTTAAGGTAGAATACCCGTAATGTCGCCATTTTGAGATTCATTTATATCATCGAAATTTTTCGATCGGCGTCGTTACGTATCCGAACCTATTCGGGCGCGGTCGTAAACATTCGGTGGTGGAGAAGTCCACCGCCGAATGTTTTCGATTGCACCCAAATAATTCCGACGTCGTGTGAAACTCATTAGGGTGGACTTCCTTAATGGTATTTGAAATGGTGTACCGGTAAACCAAGTCTGTAACATTTTTTCTTCTTTTTTTTTTCTTGTATAAAACTTGTTTCCCACACTATTTGTATCTTAGACGTCGACTTTAAGTATTGTTAGTGAAATGGTTAATCGTTTCAAGCCGTTTCTCCAATTTTTGAGTGATGAAGCTGTATTCCTCTAATACCCACATCTTGATAAAGTTCGACGTTTCCTTGGCAAACCTGAAAATACAGAATAAACAAATAATTATGGAATGTTTTTCGGAAATCCGACCCTTCATCAATATTGTTTGAGGGTTTTGTTGTTGTTTTTTCACGATTTGAGATAAAATGCATTACCCCTTTTTCCAAAATAAGACCAAGACATATTTGAGCACTGCAAGTAAAGAGGAAAATGCTGACTACTAGCATTTTCCTATTTTCTCTCAGTGCTTTTCACCCTACAATTTCGACATGTGGCAATATTAGTTTGGACGTCTGTATTATGATAGAATTTGACCAGTCCTAAAATATTGTTGAATTGGAAAATGGTACATGTCAAGTGGTAAATGAGCTACAATGGAAATACATTTGGAAATTTAATCAAATCATTGCGTGAACACAATAAGTGTATTAGCACAGAGGTAGATCTATTTTCATCTTTTCATTTGCAAATCGACAAAAGTCTGAAGAAATTGTGTTAATTATTCAGACATTGTAAACGTAATTATACAATATTTTCTTCTCTAACAATGTCGAAATGAAGTTATTGTACCCAAGAGGGCAATGTTACAAAACATGACGTGACGTCATCCAAGGACCAGGGGCCCGTTTTACTAACAAACTTACGAACATTTTTAAAACAACAACAAATCCGATTGGCCGAATAATTACTGTTATTATTTCTCGTTCAATCAGATGTGTTGTTACAAGGTTTTTGCAACAATATATGTTAGTAAAACGCGGCCCAATTGTTGAAACTGCAGCCTGAAATAGCAGTAGTTTCGGTATTGTTTTTATTCATGAACCGCGATGCAAATAACTCATTATCTCCTAGATATACAAAAAGTAATAAAAGAAAGGAAAGAAATGACAAAAACTGTCACAAGAGGTAAATAAATTTTACAGGTATCTGATCTAGTTCTTTATTTTGCAAATTTGAAAATAGAAAATTTCTTAAAGCGCAGATGATTGAAAATTATAGAGAATTAGATACAATATTTTACCTTTATCAAAACAGCAAAGAATTATACATGTACTACTAGTCGACAAAATGATTACTTTTGTCTTTCAAATGTATAAGAAAGCCAAATCTACTACGATGCCTGCTGTCGCTAGTTTTGTCTCAATGTTTTCCCATGATTTTCATTGATTGAGATCTAATGAGCTGTGTTTAGTTTGGGACAGGGTTAAGAAATCTGATTCTGTAGCAGTGTGTAAGTGTGTAATGTATTTCTGTTGTATGTTAGATTAGAAATGTTATTAATTTTGACCAAATTGACAAAGAAGTCCTTTATGAAAAAGTTTGCCTTTGCGAACACTTCGTCTGAATTTTTAGCTCGCCCGGGACGATAGTCTCGGAAGAGCTATTGTCATACCCCCGGATGTCGGCGTCGGCGTCGGCGTCAGCGTCGGCGTCAGCGTCGGCGTCGGCGTCAGCGTCCGCAAAAACTTTAACCTGGCCCATATCTCATGCCCTGTTAGAGATACAGCCTTCATATTTCACCTGTGGGTACCTCTAACTAAGACCTTTGATTTGAGGCCATGACCTTTGACCTTGTGACCTTGACCTTGGAGTTTGACCCACTTTTTGACCGTTTTAAAAAAAACTTTAACCTGGCCTATATCTAATGCCCTATTACACCTACAGCCTTCATATTTCACATGTGGATACCTCTCACCAAGACCTTTCATTTGAGACCATGACCTTTGACCTTGTGACCTTGACCTTTGAGTTTGACCTACTTTTAAAAAACTTTAACCTGGCCTAAAAAAACTTTAACCTGGTCTATATCTTATGCCCTGTTGCACATACAGCCTTGATATTTCACATATGGACACCTCCTACCAACACCATTCACATTTGACCATGACCTTGAACCTTATGACCTTGGAGTTTGACCTACTTTTAAAAAACTTTAACCTGGCCTATATCTCATGTCTTTTTATACCTACAGTCTTG
Source organism: Fragum sueziense (assembly GCA_963680895.1). Classification (NCBI taxonomy): domain Eukaryota; kingdom Metazoa; phylum Mollusca; class Bivalvia; order Cardiida; family Cardiidae; genus Fragum; species Fragum sueziense. The sequence continues at coordinate 59,765,287 of OY804595.1, forward strand.
ATATTTCACATATGGACACCTCCTTCCAACACTATTCACATTTGACCTTGACCTTGGACCTTGTGACCTTGACCTTGGAGTTTGACCTACTTTTAAAAATCTTTAACCTGGCCTATATCTCATGTCTTTTTACGCCTACAGTCTTGATGTTTCACATATGGACACCTCCTACCAACACCATTCACATTTGACCATGACCTTGGACCTTGTGACCTTGACCTTGGAGTTTGACCTACTTTTAAAAATTTAAACCTGGCCTATATCTCATGTCCTTTTACACCTACAGTCTTGATATTTCACATATGGACACCTCCTGCCAACACCATTCACATTTGACCTTGACCATGGACCTTGTGACCTTGGAGTTTGACCTACTTTCAAAAAACTTTAACCTGGCCTATATCTCATGTCTTTTTACACCTACAGTCTTGATATTACACATATGGACGCCTCCTTCCAACACTGTTCACATTTGACCATGACCTTGGACCTTGTGACTTTGACCTTGGAGTTTGACCTACTTTTAATTTTTTTTAACCTGGCCTATATCTCATGTCCTTTTACACCTACAGGATTGATATTTCACACATGGACACCTCCTTCCAACACAGTTCACATTTGACCATGACCTTGGACCTTGTGGCCTTGACCTTGGAGTTTGACCTACTTTTAAAAAAAATCATTTTGGGCCATGACCTTTTTACCTTGACTTAGGACATGACTTTTCTTTGTGACAAGCTCTCGTTAGGGCGAGCTTTATTGTCCGCGGACAATTCTTGTTTCTTTTGTGGTTTAAAGTTTTACCCAAGATTATAATATTACCAGTATCTGCTTGGAAAAGGGTTGAGATATTTTATTCTATAGAATTAGCCCTGTGTAATGCATTTCTCGAGTATTAAATTAGAAATGTGATAGAAAGTTGAATGCAATTTTGACAAAATTGACAGAAATTTGTCCTACGGGGATTAATTTGCTTTTTTGACAACCCAACTATCGTTATTTCTCTTTCGAAAAGTCTTGAAAGACACAAGATCATATTCTAAAGAAATTTACCATGAAATGTTGAAAATGCGATAACTCATTATTTGAAAGATTTCACTCATAATAACTGTATTGCTAATAGTTCGACGTTAGGTGCACCTAACCATTGGTTGTAAGCTGTGGTGTGAATTTGGGGGTACGGCAAAGTAAATTCACAACTGCCAATCGCCGCTTTTCAACAAAACAACTCGTAACTACAGCTTTAAAAAAAGTTGTAGTTACGAGGTTTTTATTGCAAAGCGACGACATGATATTTTTATGGGAACTAAAGTGTGTAAGATGTGTTAGATGTATAAGCCTCTCTTACATCCCGTCGTGCGTCTTTTTAAATCGTACGTTTTAAAACTCTGCAAAATCGCACGATTTATAAAGACGCACGACGGGTTGTAGGAGCGTCTCAAAGAATTGTCCGGTCAATTCTTTGCTGCGTGCAGTCTGCGTCGTGGTTGCGTCCACAAAAATCGTACGTTGCACGTGAGTACATCGCACGACTAAACGTACGTTTTAGACGTAGATCGCAGGCAGGAGCACGTCCGACCGGTTGTAAGAGAGGCTTTAGTGTTGTTGTTTCAAATATCACTAAAAGATAGTTTATCTTAATGTAAGGCATCTTAAATCTGCCGGCGTTTTAATAAAATTGATATGTCTATTATGATTTTAATGATACCAGCAAAACTTACATGAAACTACTAGATTGAACGATCTCATTTCCTAAATTATTTTAAAGATCAACTGTCAGATTATAGTGATCTATTACCCACAGCTTGTGTCTATATCGTCGGTGTTTTGCAAAAGCTCGTAACTCCAGCTTGATTAAGCTGGAGTTACGATGTTTTGCAATTACATCGACGATTTTAGATGCATCGAATAAAATAGGGATTTACTGAACATTATCATACATTCTTAAGACCTGTATTGTTAAACAAATTCAACGGTGGAATAGTCGTAATTAACATGTGTTGCAAACGTCAAAATTTATGACACCAACATGTGATACAATGTGACGCTCCGTGCAAAGACCATTGGCTAAGCAACAAAATGCGATTGGTAATAAACGTTAATCGATGGGGAGAGAGAAAGCGAAAATGTGTATGATACGGCATGTAGACGAAATAGTGAGGGGAAAGTAGAAGTAGTCATTACTGATTTTCAGCCTTTTTCCAGACCCTCTACTCTTAAGTATATTCACAATGCTTTGGAACATATTCGATCAAAAGTTTGGCATCGGTTTCAAGACAAAGTGAACAAACAATTATCTCGCAAATACTTCACACAAGAAGCAATTATTTTGTAAATACTTGTAGCAAGTGGAATTTCTAATGGCATCGATGCAATAGAAAAATAAGGCCGTAAGATATTCATAACACTTAAAACTTTGTTCGTCTTATTCATTCGTCTTATTCATTCAAATATTACAATCCCTATCTGCTAGTCTATATGCTACGAAAATCAGTTATTTTATGAACCATGATCTAGAAAAATGAGTCTTTTATCTATTTAAACCAAGTGAACATAGTTTTAGACTATTAGATTACACTGAGACATACACTAAACTGGCACGATTTAAAAGCGTAAACGACATTTCATTAACTTTTCCTTTTCTGTATCCTCGATCGACACCATACTTAGGGACATTTATGAGACAGTGTATACCGTTCACGCCCCAGCGATTTTCCATGTCTTCTGTTACATACCCGGAAGTCTGAACCATCCATCACAAAACGCTCATGTGGCTCATGCTTTCAGACCATGTGTAAAATCACTACGATCTTTTGTATTCAAATTGCAACATTGATTTACTCATTGAAAATGCTCGACAACTACGGATAACTTTCGTATACAGAGTGCCGCGGCTAACTTTGATACAAAAACACAATAATAATTATTTGGGCTTCGAGTATGTACTAGTAGTAGATATCATCTGTTTAAGTGCGTTTTGCGTATTTTATTCTTGTCAGTTTAACCCTCTCCCAAACAAGACCTGGTTTTGACGACCCCGGCGGAATAGGCTTGGGAAAACATTGCGACAAAAGAAGAAACTGCTGATGACCAGCAGTTTCTTCTTTTGTCTCAATATTTTCTATGTCATATTTTACACAAATTCCGTCTTAAATAATATCTATTTTGTCATTTGTGGCAGTTTTTGAAAGGTTCATCCTAAAATTTTGGCGTTTGGGAAAGGGTTAAATTGGATCAGTGGTTGTCAAAGTTAGCAAAAAGGCTATTTTTTCAGATATCGGCTGACGTACATTGTCCATCTTTACGGTTCCAAATCTTAGTATTTAATTACGTCTGCATGCCAAGAATGTTCATTTTAGTCTGACGAATTACAAAAGAAAAGCACTTCATACATCTGTTTGCGATATTGAGATATTTCACACAGTCTAAACAATTTACCTGATAATTTCTTATCTTACTTTCTAATATTATCAAACTTGGCACGATAATTGCACATATTTTCCTACCGCGTGATAAATGTATTTTTTACAAAAAGTATTTATTACTTTTCTCAAAATAATTTATTAACCTCTTTCTCCAAAACAAATAATGTTTTGACCGGTCCAATTTGAAAGGAGGCGCAGACCAACGACAAAATAATTGATGGCTGACAAAAGAAAATGAATATGAGCCGGGACCTGATAAAACGTCCTTTATAGCATTTGAGAACAACTTGGTTCCAGATCAGCCTGCGTATACACGCAGTCTGACCAGGAACCGTCGTTGTTCGCCAATAGCTTCCACATGGTCTGTAGCAACCATTTGAGAGTTACATGGATGCTGACTAGACTGCATCTGGGCACAGCCTGATCTTCAAACCTGGCTGTCTCAAATGTTTTAATGGACGTTTTACCAGATCCTGGCTCATATGTAAATACTGATTATAACAGAGTTGTCCACGGACAGCGTAGCTCACATATATGGAAGCTTGTCACAAAAGCAGATTAACTCCAAGGCCGATGTGTCAAAAGTCATAGTCCCAAATGAAAGGTCCTGGCAGTAGGTATATGTGAAATATAAAGGTTTAATCTCGTATAGTGCTTACGACATATGCAAGGTTAAAGTTTTTTTTAAAAGTAGGACAACCTAGAAGGTCAAGATCATGGTCCCAAATGAAAGGCCTTGGCAGGAGGTATCTCTGTGTGAAATATAAAGGCTCTATCAATCATAGTGCATGAGATATAGGCCAGGTTAAAGTTTTTTAAAAGTAGGTCAAACTCCAAAGTCAAGGTCACTAGTTCAAAGGTCATGGTCCCCAATAAAATGTCTGGGCAAGAAGTATCCATGTTTGAAATATCAAGGCTGCATCTATAATTGTGTCTGAGATATAGACAAGGTTAAATTTTTTTTAACGGGGACGCGACGCCGACGCGACGCAACGTGACACTAAGGCCGTGACATTAGCTCCCCAAACATAAAGTCCCGGCTCGCTAAAAATTAGTTGTTTGAGAAACGTTTATGGAGATCTATCTAATGATGAGGTGTAAATGTATTTCGCACATTATGGTCTTAATTGTCACTTTCGAATCCTTTGGGTCTAACAATTTATGACACCGAACAGTTTGATCATAACAAGAGGACCATGATGGTCCTATATCGCTCACCTGAACCAAAATGATATGAGCCACGGTTTTGTTCAATTAAGTTGAAATTTAAGACTTTAAGACTGAAAAAAACTTATGGTTAATAACATTGTGTCAAGTTTTGTCTTGATCAGTCACTATTTGAGGTTGTTAGAGTAAAATTTGAAAGGCAGATAACTGAGCAAATTATATTCTGATTATTCTAAAATTCATTAATCCAAGATCTTATTGTTATTAACATCATAATCCAAATTTTGTCTTGATTGTTCTTTATTTGTGGTTGTTAGAGTCAAAACAGCAATTTTGTCAGATTCAAGGGCACATGCATGACTGCCCACTTTCTCATTCTATTGGAGTAAAACTCAAACTCATGTAAGGTCTTATAATAAGCAGCATAGTGTGAAAGTTTTGTCTTTGTTGATCAATAATCGTAGATTCTAGAGTGTAAACAAGGTTGAAAACAGTCAAAAACAGATCAGACTGAAAATCGAATTCATCTGAAATCTTATGGTCCCAAACAATGTGTCCAAGTTTTGTCTCGCTTGATCAATAATTGTACATTCTAGAGAGTAAACAAGGTCGAAAACAGCCGAAAACGGCAGTTTTGTCAAATTCAAGGGCACATACAGGGTCCAACATAAACTTTTTTGGTTACCAGACAGTCGGGCTTGTTGCTGCCAGATGCTGCTAGCCCTGACCAACTCTGCGCTGGTCCTGACCAAATATTTGGATAATTGGGAAAAGGTGTAAACAACAATAATCCTTTGATAAGCTAAAAGAGAAGTTTTGAATCACAGAAGGAAAATTTGAAGGGCCTTTGTTCTTGTTGTGTCACACATCCCATGTTTCATTATGGTAATAGTGAATGAGATTTGAAATGAGGCTGACCAGTTGGTCTTGTATCTTGGGGATCTAACTAGCCCTGACCAAGCAGCTGGCAGTAAATGTCTGTCGGGCACAGGTTAATGTTGAACCCTGACATAACTCTCGATTCTCTGGTCAGATCAGACTGAAAATCCAACTCATCCGAGATCTTATTGTCCCTAACTATGTGTCCAAGTAAAGTCTTGATTGATCAAAAAATGTAGATTCTAGAGTATAAACAAGGTCGAAAACAGCCGAAAACATCAATTTTGTAAAATTCAAGGGCAAATAACTCTTGTCTTTGTGGTTCATTCAGACCAAACATCAAACTCATTTCAGATCTTATGGTCTCCAACATTGTGTCCAAGTTTTGTCTTGATTGATCAATAATTGTAGATTCTAGAGTGTAAACAAGGTCGAAAACCGTCAAAAACGACAATTTTGTCAAATTCAAGGGCACTTAACTCTTGACTTTCTATACAGATTAGACTGAAAATCGAACTCATCTGATATCTTATGGTCCCCAACAATGTGTACAAGTTTTATCTTGCTTGATCAATAATTGTAGATTGTAGAGTGTAAACAAGGTCGAAAACAGCCGAAAATGGCAATTTTGTCAAATTCAAGGGCACACAACTCTCGTCTTTCTGGTCAGATCAGACTGAAAATCGATCTCATCTAAGATCTTATGGTCTCCAACATTATGTCCAAGTTTTGTCTAGCTTGATCAATAATTGTAGATTCTAGAGTGTAAACAAGGTCGAAAACAGCCGAAAGCGGCAATTTTGTCATATTCAAGGGCACATAACTCTCGTCTTTCTGGTCAGATCAGACTGAAAATCAAACTCATCCGAGATCTTATGGTCTCCAACATGATGTCCAAGTTTTGTCTTGATTGGTCAATAATTGTAGATGCTAGAGTGTAAACAAAGTTAAAAACAGCATTTTTTAACATTCAAGGGCAGATAACTCCGCACATTCTGGTCCGATCAGGCCCATAATCGAACTCATCCGAGAACTTATGCCCATACTTGCTTTGACCAAGTTTGATCAAGATTGGCCAACTTTTGTGGATGCTAGAGTGTAAACACCAAATTGTTGACAGACGGACAGACAGACGGACAGACGGACAGACGGACGGACGGACGGACGACGGACATTGAGTGACCACAATAGCTCACCTTGAGCACTTCGTGCTCAGGTGAGCTAATAAAGCGGAATTCATTCAAGATTTTTTCTATAAAATACGAAATGTATGATAGGCACAGTGTCTTATCATTGACCATACTGCTCGCTTAAGTTAGTCCATACATAGTGAGATTCACGAGATATCGGAATTATTCGGGCGACGTCGCAAACATTCGGCGATGGAACGTTCCACCGCCGAATGTTTACGACGTCGCCCAAATATGTCCAGATACGTAACGAATGTTAACGTCGCATAAAAACTTTGCCTAATTCTCATAAGGGGTTGACGTACCACCGACCAAATAATAAATTACTTGACCAATCTCATTTGAAGGTTGTTGTAGATTACAAAATGACTGTTGATAACGATAAGTTTCATGTAAAATATAGCAAAGAAAATATTTGCACGAAAGGCGAAAGTGTTGGATAATTTGCGTTATTTTAACAACGCAATTTATCGAACTCAAAACTATTGTAAAATTAATGGTTCCAATCTCGAAGGTGTATCGCCGTGAAAAGGAGGTGTCTCAAATCTGCCCACGCATGAATTTTCTTTTAATTCTGCATGGTGATAAAGGACCATATACAAGCTATGAAAATGCATTTAGTTTCTTAGATAATCCAAACTGGATTCCAAAAAGCCACCTTGACTTATTCCCAATATGACATGAAACATGGCCCCTTTTTCATGTGTCGCAAAACTTTAGTTTTGTGTATTTTCAAGATCTGTCAATTGAATTTGATCCGAGACACATAAGGCATTACATTCATACCAGAAAATGTATTTGATCTAATTGTTATGAATGTTTTTTATTGAATTAATCATAAAAATAAGCATATTTTTCAGCAAAATTTTGGAAAAGAGTAAAATTAAATTCCAAAGTTAAGTATGTTGGAGCCTTTGTCAAGATTCCATATCATACCAAAACATGCTACATATTTCCTCTTACTTTGAGCCAAATTATATAGAAATCCAAAACCGGTAACAATGTCATATAATACATATTATTGATGAAGGTGATGTTTTGGTCCAAAACTTGTATTCAGTAAAATTTGATTGTGCTTGTAAAAACATTTTTATATTCAGTAAAATCAACTGTAGCATACAGTGCAAACCTACAGCATTATTCATGCCCAAACAACTCATTGGAAAAAACATAGAATTAATATAAATATTACTTATATTTACAAAATTACATGTATGGAAGCCAAGATAGGCATACGCATATACGCATTGCAAGTTTTCTTTCCTATTTGGTCACATTGTCTATGTACCATTTTAGTGAGACTGTGACATGCAATAAATATCAAGCCAAATGTTATGAAATTGAAAAGACGCTTAGAACCGGTACGGTAAAGCATCAAAAGTTGCCCTTCCGGGTAACCAATACATAACCAAATATTTTTGCTCTAAGCGCCCCTAATGAGCTAACATGATATGGAAGGCCCCTATGATACAGTAAACGACTGTTACAGCATTATATCTTTTCAGTTACACAGTTGAAAATGTGCTTGTTTATTTCAAAACGTGGCCCTATTGGGATAAAACAGGGTGCAATTATTTCCTCAAATTATTTTTCTGCCCATAGCTTAACCTGTATTTATACACAATTTATACACATTTCAATGATGTCATATAATTAACATGTTGTTTAACCATCAATAGCCCTTAAAAGTCATATGGGAGCCGGATTATCTGTTTCTTATGCATCACAACAATATTTTCACTTTTGTACGATTGTCAAATGCCATCAGAGAAATCGGTGCATTTTTCTTATTTGCTTTCTCATGTTTCAAAAGATCTATAAATAACTCTTGCTGTTAGCTTTCATGAATCACGGCTGACTTGAATAATTTTAAATGATTTTTATAGAAAATTCCCTCTCTTTTTTGTAAAGTAGGTACACCTGGGACAAGATCTAATGTGACCCTGGACAAAAATATTGTAACCAACTTTGAAGTCTACCCCTTAGCAAACTTACATACAAAATTTAAAACCTCATGGCTGTGTAAAGCTTTACAAAAAGAGCTTATTTTTATTATATGAAATGTTTCCCCTTTTATGCTGCCACTGCAACAAAAATTTATGACAAAAAGAAATTCTAATAACACGGAGTTGTACTCCTTTAACCCAAGGATACTTTTTATCAAGTTTCAAAAATATTTACATATTAGATTCGGAGAAAAAAGAATTTTTGAGAAAATGCCAACAGACAGACAGACACACGGACAGATGACAGGAAATAACCGAAAAAATGCCTTGCATCTTGATTTATCCTCAGGTAAACTAAAATGACCAAAAAAGTAAACAAAACATTTGAAAAAGTCATTTTTAAAAAAATCTTAATTTTGTCCATTCTTGGAAATGTGCGCTATTCAGGGGGAAATTCCAAAAGCAACATTTTACCGGTTTTATTTTTTCTCGATATTTCACGATAATCATCAGTATATTTGTGCGCAACTTTTACATAATTTTCAAATCTTGACAAAAACTGGAACAAAGAAAATTTTTGAACAGAATTTGCTTAAAATATTTAAAAACAATGAATTTTTGGGTTACCCCCTTACATTAGTTGATATAAAACAATTTTTTGTACATAATTATATATATTTTTGTTTCATACAGGATCACGGACTACTGGGCATTATTTTTAAAATAAATTACGCGATGAAAGTAACAACCAGAACGCTTGCACTCTGTTTTAATCGGGGTACCCTCTTTTTTCATGGTGAAAACTTAAAATTCCGAGAAAATTGTTTTCTGGAATGTGCGATTTGAAACATTTCATGAATATGAGCCGTTACCTAGTGTACTAACTTCACGCCAAATTTCATTAAATTCCGAGCGTGGGCAGACTCCCATGTTATTTTTCCCATTCGTGAGACACCCCCTTTAAAAAGCATTTACTTTTGGTGGTTTGGGGAAAAATTGCCATGATGTTGTAACCGCACTATAAAGTATAAATAGTGATTTGATAACATCAATGTAAACCCCATTTTGAAATAAACATCATCGCTTGTACTATATATCTTAGCGCTTCGGTCCGTATATCAGCATGTTCTTCCTTTGCGTCAATATTTTTTCGATAAGGATGTCAACCTCAGCTCTTTTTAGAGATAGGTTTTACAAAGTGCGCCTTACGTTTACAGATAGGAGACTAGGCTCCCCAACTAGCACCTTCACGGTGCTCTGTGTTATCAGTCCCACATATCAGTCGGTTTCAGTCAAATGGAGCCTAGTCCAGGGACTGTTTACACTAATTTGAACGCAATTATTCTTCTAGTGCTATATACGAATGATAAAAGTATCGAATCCTGTTAAATTCAATTATAAGACAAAATGCCTTCCTTTGGGAACAATTTCTGTCATATTATAAAATTGCTTCCATGTTGTGGATGGCCTTTCTGATTCAATACGAGAATAAGAAAAAGGAGGAAATGAGACAAATCGATTTGTCTTGCAACGTGTTCCCGCGATTTCTATTTGAACACTTCGCTCTTTTACAACAAAAACTTCGTAACTGCAGCTTAAGCAAGCTGCAGTTACGATGTGTTTGTTGAAAAGAGGAGACATACCAGGTACATCCGTCAGAGGACAAATATCTAATAAGTGCGATAGTGACAAAAACAAGGCCATCGATGGGACGTTATGCTACATTGTAATTCGTTTTAATCTTATTTTATTTGAAATGGTTTTCATGCCATTTAAGATTGCGCCGGTTTGAGCCCCTAACCATCGAATCAGTCATTGCCTAAATGCACTGTTATCGGGATACTTGTTGCCATCTTAAAGTTTCTTCTTGACACGAAAAGGCTATTAAAAAATAAAAAAAAACAATTGAACCTGATCAGACAGTGTCCACAGACTAATCTTGATCCCCGTTGGTTTTCAATCCAAACAATATCTTTCTTATATCCTTAGTCATATAATTATGTAGGTATCGAACTCGGAATATATCAGTCGGAAAGCCTACGCTCTATCTCTGATCAAATGCAAATACAAATGCAAATACTCTAAAATGACACAAACTGCTCAGGTGACGTAGTTTTCAAGTAGCCGAGGTCGACAGTTATTTTGAGCAAAGTATTTATAAATAAATTTCTATATTTCCATCTCTATCCAAATAAAGCCTAACCAATCAAACAGCAATCATTCAACAGTATAACACGATACACAAACTAATCTTCCATCTTGACATTATTTGTCTTACGTTAAATTAGTTTTGTCACTTTCCTTGAACTTTTTATCAACTTTTCTTGACTTTAAGGGCCTATATATAACCGGTTCTTCTTGTGTTTACCGATAAACTTTTGTAAATACATATGAGCGGAAATGCTGCTTTTCAACGAAAACCTCGTATCTGCAGCTTGTGTTAAGCTGCAGATACGAGGTTTTCGTTGAAAAGCGACACGAGATCTGGAAAAGTGGTCCTCTTGGCCTTTATTAGCAAAGGCTGATTAAGATCCATGCTAGTAGCTATTTAATAAGGGTTCTTCATAAAACGAAGCAACCAAAGTAGACCAGCAAGGTCGACCCAGGTCAGATGGTATTTAGTACTACGCTAATTTCAGAACGTAGAATTCTCAATTGCTTTATGTCACGGGTGGGCATCAGGGGAGCTACCTCGAAAATGTGTTAACGTAAATTTGTTCCCACGCCACATCCGGGAATGTCGAGGTAGTGGAAATCCCCTTATTTTGACAAACGGACAAAGGTGAGCTCTCGCTTTTATTTGTTTTTTTTTTCTTTCTTAGAGCGCATTACTTAAAAATCTGGCGATGCAGTGCAATGCTACCATGTTTTAGCAATGCATGAAGACCGAAAACCCCATTAAATAGTGGAAAATACGAGCAGGACGACATTAATTCTAGGACTGGTGGATTGCATTTTCGCCCTTTGCTGACATATCGACAGGCATCTCGAGGCGGATATTGTACTTTATTTTCAGTTCCTGGCCACTATCACACGTTTTGATGCAACACGTAGTCAAATTGACTACAATGAAGCAAAGATTTCAGATATTCTGGTCTCCTGAACAGATTACCTGCCCAAAAACGCATTCGTGTTGTTCCCAGACCATCGAGGTAGCGGTTATCTATGGAGATAGTTCCCACGCGTCCCAAACATCATTTTCGAGGTAGCTCCCCTGATGCCCACCCGTGTATGTGCTCATAAGTAGATCACGACTAATGAATTTATAGACCCCTGCAATAATTTTAAAGTAAGATCTCAAAATGCCCTCAGCCCTCAATAGTTGAATGAGACGTAACAGCTCTATCAATGACAAGAAAATTCCCTTCTAATTTGATTATTACTGTATTTATCTTTTACGTCTTTTGGAAATTTAATTTTTAGCAGATCACAGCTAGTATATTTTATTCGCACAAACAATAATGTTCCACCAAGCTCTCGAAATGTCCTCAGCCCTCAATAATTGAATGAGACGTAACAACTCTATCAATGACACGAAAAGTCTCTTCTAATTTGATTATTACTGTATTTATCTTTGACATCTTTGGATTGAAAGTACATGCATTAAACAAGGAGTTATATGTCTGTTTTTTTTTTTAAATACAATTATTAGCTATTAGCTAGAGATGCCCAGGCAGTTCATTTATGGGGACTCATAACAACGACGATAGAATCTGTTAGGAGCTGTTGGCTTTTCAGAACAATTAAATATACATTTAGTCTAATATGGGGGCGTATCTATGGAAACGTATATGGTACACCCTGATGATGTCATTGGATGCGAAGATGTGTGCTTATAGGACGACATGATCACACCAAGTTGTCATAAAATTTAAAGAATAATATGATAACTTGATCATGACGTATTAACAGAACACGATTTGTTGTCTTAATCTGATCATTACTCAATAACAGAACTCGACTTGTCGTCTTAAAATAAAACGACATAACTACATAATAACGTATTTTGTAAAAACTGCTATGTTGACTATGCTCGTTGTTTATGGCTTTATGACTTGCTATAGGTCGAGATGTCGGATTTAACTGCCTTGTCATTTTTTGTTTTAGACGACAAGTACAGATCATGACAATATATTCATGTCATTGAAAACTGACATTATCATATTAGGTGTTAGTTCCCATCTCGACTTATCAAATTATGTTGACTTTTGTCTTTATATTGATTCATAACTCAAAAAGTATGTAAGGTACAATCATGAAACTTTACAGGTGGATAGATTTCATTATGGAGAGGTGCAGTGCACAAGAACCGTAACTCTACTGATCATATTTTTTGAGTTATTGCCCTTTGTTGATTTTCAAACTTGATTCTTGTCCGGAGCATAACTCAAAAAGTATGTAAGGTAGAATTATGAAACTTTACAGGTGAATAGATCTCATTATGGAGAGGTGCAGTGCATAAGAACCGTAACTCTGCCGATCATCTTTTTGGAGTTATTGCCCTTTGTTGATTTTCAAACTTGATTATTGTCCGGAGCATAACTCAAAAAGTATGTAAGGTAGAATCATGAAACTTTACAGGTGGATAGATTTCATTATGGAGAGGTGCAGTGCACAAGAACCGTAACTCTGCCGATCAAATTTTTTCAGTTATTGCCCTTTGTTGATTTTATAACTTGATTCTTGTCCGGAGCACAACTCAAAAAATATGTAAGGTAGAATCATGAAACTTTACAGGTGAATAGATTTTATTATGGAGAGGTGCAGTGCACAAGAACCGTAACTCTGCCAATCAAAGTTTTGGAGTTATTGCCCTTTGTTGATTTTTACACTTAATTCTTAATCTTGCCTATATCTCATGTACTTTTACACATACAGCCTTGATATCTCACACATAGATGCCTCCTATCAACATCGTTCACATTTAACCATGATCTTGGACCTTGTGACCTTGACCTTGGAGTTTGACCTACTTTAAAAAAATAAACCCGGCATATATCTCATGACCTTTTACAAATACAGCCTTGATATTTCACACATGGACACATCTTACCAAGACCTTTCACAATTGACCATGACCTTGGACTTTGTGACCTTGACCTTGGAGTCTGACCTACTTTTAAAAAACTTTAACCTGGCCGATATATCATGTCCTTTTACACATACAGCCTTGATATTTGACACATGGAAACCTCTGACCAAGACCTATCACATACGACTATGACCTTCGACCATGTGGCCTTGACCTTGAAGTTTGACCTACTTTTAAAAAAATTAAACTGGGCCTATATCTTATGTGCTATTACACATACAGCCTTGATATTTGACAAATGGACACCTACGACCAAGACCTTTCACATTTGACCATGACCTTGGACCTTGTGACCTTGACCTTGGTGTTTGACCTACTTAAATTATACATTAACGTTGTCTATATTTCATGTCATTTTACATATACAGCCTTGATATTTCACACATGGTCACTTCCAACCAAGATATTTCACTTTTGACCATGACCTCGGACCTTGACCTTGGAGTTTGACCTACTTTTAAAAAACTTAAACTAGGCCTATATCTCATGTCCTGTTACCTATACAGTCTCAATATTTTACACATGGACACCTCCTACCAATACCTTGCACATTTGACCATGACCTTGGCCTGTGTGACCTTGACCTTTGATTTTTACATACTTTTAGAAATCTTTAACCTAGCCTTTATCTTATGTCCTATTACACCTACAGCCTTGATATTTCACACATAGACACCTCCTACCAAGACCTTTCACATTTGACCATGACCTTGAATATTGCAACCTTGACCTTGGAGTTTGAACTACTTTTAAAAAGACTGAAACCAGACATATATATCATGTCCTTTTACACCTACAGCCTTGATATTTCACACATGGACACCTCCAACCAAGACCTTTCACATTTGACCATGACCTTAACCTTGGCATTTGGCCTACTTTTAAAAACTTTAACCTGGCCTATGTTTCATTTTACTTTTACATATACAGCTTTGATATTTCACACATAGACACCTCCTACCAAGACTTTTCATATTTGACCATGACCTTGGACCTTGTTAACTTGACCTTGGACTTTGACCTACATCAAATGTAGGCCCTAAAGGGGGCATATATGTTTTACAAACATCTCTTGTTTTCATATGGTAGCTTCTATTTGAGTAAAATTTGACATGAAAACATTGCACGTATATTCTACTAATGTCCAAACTTTTACAAAGATATTCCATAAAACAAAGAAATTATAGTCATTTGAACAAGCCTAGTAGGGGTGGGGGGAGCAGTCCGTTGACACTCGCACAGCAGCTTTTTGTCGTCGTAGGTTATGACGCAAAGCTGATATTAAATGTTCAAGTAGTGGAAATATATATTCCAGATGCTTGATTACCACGTGAATGCGACTTGTTTCTTTTTGACAAAAATATTGATGTAGGAAAGAAATAAAGGATTTTTGTCAATCGATGTACAAATTATGTGGATAAGATGACAAAGCATACGTCGACATGACATATTTTAAAATAATGATGCACTAACTTATGTCGCAAAGATTAGTTTACGTAGACAACCGGTAGAGTTAATTTTCTTTTGTTATCATGACAAGTCGACTTACCTGAAGTCGACTTTATCATTTTATCAGGGTGTACCATATGCGTTTCCATAGTTTCGTAATACACATCTTTATAGTATACATATGTATATTAACACGCATTAATTTTTGCCATCTGCAGTTGCATTCAAATTTTAGTTGTCCAATTCCTGGCCGATTAAGCAGAGGTTTGCAATGAAAATGGCATGTGGCGGCTCTAAGAACGGCGTATTGTACTGCGTGTGTGTCAATTTATTCAAGAAAACATACAATTCAACCTTCGTCGAATGTGCTTTAGATATTTCCAGGACGATCTCGCGACATAATTTATGAGTAGTTTGTTTCCTCAAACCATTTCTAATCAGATTATTCCAATTTGGGTCGTCTCGAGGGAATCTTTTGTCTGCTGAACAAAAGACAAGTGGTCTTTAAAATACGTAATTGGGAAATTGTGGCTCTAAGGAAAGAGTCCGGTATTTCTATTCGACCTATATATTATACTGAATTAAAATAGTATCGGCAAATATGTACTAGTAAATAATGTGAAAACAAAAAAGTGGGCTAAAACTGACTTTCGACGTAGGCTTCATGAAGAATTTACAAAGTCCTTCTAGTCAGAAACTTTTAAGTTAAATGCCTGATATTAGGAAAAAACATTGATTTTGCAGAAACAACGATGCTTTTCCATGTACTAAACCTTAGTTTTCAACTTTTCATTGTTTCTTTCAATAATAAACTGCACATGTAACTAATTCAAGCCTACGTTTAAATTGTGTAGTATCCGGAATGTACCATGTCATTAATAAATTGATGATACGCGCTTTCCAGCTTTCTTAATTTATAATCTAAACACCTCGGCCAACATCACATGGGAATATAAATGAATACTGTGTGTCTACAAGCTATTTTCTAATCAGATAAGTCCATTTTGAGAAGACACCAGAAAATGTTCCGCCTGCAGAAAGGAGGCCAAGATATTGGCATTTATAAACGTCCGTCTATATGTTTAATTGACCAATGGCGACTGCACAGAAACAATTGCGCACTTCCGTTAAACAATAAACATTGATAATTGTTTTGGGGGGCAGACCTTATCATTTTCGGAAAGTTATGCAGAAAATCCATGACTATGCGTGCTGGGCCCCTATTAGGATTTGGTCGGTTTTTACACGGAATTGCTCTTATATTAAAGAGACATTTCATTCCGATTTCATTTCTTTTAAAGTATGTCTTGATGCAAAAATTTGTTATTCTTATAATGCTTAGATATGCTATC
Source organism: Fragum sueziense (assembly GCA_963680895.1). Lineage (NCBI taxonomy): Eukaryota > Metazoa > Mollusca > Bivalvia > Cardiida > Cardiidae > Fragum > Fragum sueziense. The sequence continues at coordinate 59,781,787 of OY804595.1, forward strand.
AGTTTTTTAAGTTGTTATTTATAAGCGAAAAATATGCCTTTAAAGTTGAGACAGAAATGACAAATTACATATAATTCTGAACTGTTGTCCACAACAATATGTTTAATTTAAGCACATAAATATAAATTTCTCGTAAACGGTGCAATATTTTGGCTTGAAATGTTCAGATTTTCCATAAGAAAATATGCTCTTTCAGATAAAAATAAAAGTAGGATATGAAAAAAATAATTGTGAAATGCCACTTTAAAGCATAAATGGCTGCTAACTGATAGATCTACCCGAAAACAAATTAAATGTTACGTTAGTAAATGAAATATGTGTCAATTGCAAGTAAATGCAAACTATGTCGCTGCTTTTCAACAAAAACCTCGTAACTGCAGCTTGTTTTAAGCTGCAGTTACGATGTTTTTGTTGAAAAGCGACGATGTGAGATTTGAATACCACATGATCAATCCGTCAATAGAATGTCTACTTGGGTTGTATCATTCTGAGTAGTTGTAAGAGAAAAGTCCGTCTGTTGAACGAATGTCAAGTCGTCTTCATACTTGTAACTCTCAGTCGCCACGCTTAATTGACAAATCGTCGGTGTAAATGCAAAACCTCGTATGTCGATTCTGACGATTTTCAAAATACATACTCCTGTGCCCAATTAAATACAATTCTTGTAGGTTCGAGATATTTTAATTGACCAGTATTACTGACAAGCCATTTGTGAACAATATGTCCAAATTTCAAGCAAAACATTTCAGTTTGAGAAAAGTTATTGCACTTTTTTCCATGCCATTTAGAATTTTCCAAAAACGAGATACGAGGTTTTGCATTTACAACGACGAAATGTTGGTTTCAGGTAAACATCTTCGTACTTTTATTAAGACTTTAAGATACAAAAATCATTTTGCTCGAGTTTAAAAAAACAATTGGCAGCGAACAACCGTAACGCAGCTCGCCATAATTGAAGCTTGTCATACAGATTTAATGTCAGACTCCATTGCCGAAGTTAGTAAGGGAAAAGTCCAACCGAAGTTTACAGCAGGAGGTATCAATTTGCGAAATGCCAAGGCTTCATCTTATATCATTTCGAAGATATACATATACATACATTATATCCGTTGATGGTTTTACTGCATAACCGACGCCGACGACAATAGGACATTAGCTCCTTGGACCCGATTGTATTAACTTTGGTTAGAGTTGTCCAAATATCTAAAGTAAATACATGTGTCTGGGGCCTGTTTCATCAAAGCATTTTAGAGGCACATTTTTGACTCACAAATGTCCTATCTAGCGCTTACAACAACAATCATTGTACCTATGTGTTGATAATTGATGATACATGTACGTGATTCTTCTTCTAAATGCGTCGTAAGTCATCGGTACGACAAAAATAAGTCTTAAATGTTTTGATGAAACCTGTTTTGGTTTGATTTTCCTATAACAACACAGGAAAAGGGTATTTAACCATTGGGTTAATGCTAACAAAAATTTATACAGTCGGACACGGCTAATCCCATTCTCCTTGTTGTTTCAGTAATCACTTGTGATCTAAAAATCCTAAAATACTTCAATAAACTCATAAGCAATCCAGTGTGACCTTAACACACTGACAAATCTGTCACTAGAATCTATGAATATGTTATTTCCACAAATCCTTACTAATCAGATCGGTCCATTTTGAGTGGTCTCAAGAGAACTTTTCGTCTGCTGGATTCAGCATTTCATACAAGGTAGAGGACAAATGACCTTTATGACTGTCAGTGTTTGTTTTATGAGGGATTGGATTGTATGGAGTTTTACGTCCCACTCAACAGCTAAGGCCATATGGAGACGAGACCTCGTTTAGAGTCTCATCCGAAAGACTATTGTTTTATGAGGAACGATCGGAAAGTATCCGGACTTTTGATTCTGCTTTCCCTCAATTTGCAGCAATATAAACACACTTTATGTTTGTGTTTTCTCAAGCCTTTCCCATAGGAAGCGTCAGAACCCAGTCTTGTTCGGGAAGGGGTTGACAAAGGATAGTTACTGACCATCGTCTATGATGAGATTATAGCAATACATTATTGTACATACACCTAGATATCGATCCATGGATCTATTCCATGATGGATCCATCGACCGCTATTCGTTTTATGCCATGATAAAATTCCTTGATTTTCGTTTCGCTAAGGAAATTCCACAATCCATAATTCATTCATTCATTCATTCATTCATTCATGCATTCATCCATCCATTCATCCATCCACCCATCCATCCATCCATCCATCCATCCATCCATCCATCCATCCATCCATCCATCCATCCATCCATCCATCCATCCATCCATCCATCCATCCATTCATTCATTCATTCATTCATTCATTCATTCATTCATTCATTCATTCATTCATTTACCTACCCATTTACCATACGCTCATGCTCCAACCCACCCATCAATTATAACTATGTTCTTATAAATGTAAATAATTCAAATACAGTTAGACATTTTATATGTAATCATTTGATCCATGTTTCATAATATATGAAATTATGTATGTTCTATGTTAACTCATGTTTTGTAAACAAATTCTCTCCATTATGGGGGTAATAAAGATTATCTATCTAACTTTCAATGATAATTATGTGCGATAGATGTTTTCCCTATCAGAAACTATTTGTTACAGGAACAACCAGGGTAACCAATGTAAAAGAACATTCAATTCATTCCACTCGCGAAGAGATGGTGTTTCTGAACCACATTATCACTACAATGTATATAGATAAATGTGTGCTCATTATTCCTAACTTGAGATAAAAGCCCAGCCAAAACAGTCATGAAAACGAGCTGGTTCTCCACTGGAGCTGGAATGTCTCGTCGAATGATAAAATTGTATTTTCAGTACCTAAAACTCACCGCATATCTTAACCAGACGAAATGATCATATCGATGCTGTTCAACAAAAACATCGTAACTGCAGCTTGTTTTAAGCTGCAGTTACGAGGTTTTCGTTGAAAAGCAACGATATAATCTATAGATATACAATTTATAATCAGATTTTGCCATCTTTAGTTGTCTCAAATGAATAGTTCGTCTGCTTAAAGGACGAAGGACATGTGGCCAAGTGAAGGTGTTCCATTCGTCATTTGATACAAAACATTTCACGCAACGGGCACCATCTGTGAAAACGGAAATTGCCGATGGTATACCCCGTCAGTTTACGGGGGTCATTCGTGGCAACGTTAATTGAAGAGGAATACCCTCGTCAATTTGTGCTGTTAGGGACAAAGTTTTATGAATATATAATGATGGTTGGAATACCTTTAGTCATTACGATAAATTGTCACATGATGCCATTATCAAACAGAAATGAGGTATCCACCAATGTGTGTATGTTACAGAGTATTTTATATAATTATATGAAAAACGCGAAAACTTTAATAAATACTTGAGCAATCTAATGGAATATTTTGTAAGGTACAAGAACAGCATAACATGTGAATGTCACTGCTTCTCATCGAAAACATCGTAACTGCAGCTTGTTTTAAGCTGCAGTTACGAGATTTTCGTTGAAAAACATTAGTACGTTGTTTCTACAAGCTTTGCCAATCAGATTAGTTCATTTAAAGTGGTCTCGGGAGAATGTCTCGTCAATTGAATGAAGGACAAGTGGCCTTTATAAATGTCAGCCATCATGCTAAATTGACAAATTGTGGATCTAAGAAAATGCCTTTGGTATTTTGTTTTATTTGTTTTGACTATCATAGAGAAACGATTAGAAGTTATGAAAATAAAACTGCAATATGATGTTTATCTAATGGCAATAGCTTTTGATGTTTAACAATAAATCTTCATTAAAGCTTTCAAAGTGGACGTGGTTTTGGCGTCATTTATATAAAATGCTTGGTAAAATTTTGATCCCAAAGAAGAATATGTTGACTAGCATTATCGAAATCTGCGGGATATTAAATAATTTATATTGCACCGAGTCCGTTAATTGTCATATAATAACACACATCCGTATGAAACTCCTATTATTTTGTAATTTGTTGTTTGGGAAGGTGTGATGAGTATTGTTTGAATTCAAAACTTTGATTGAACTTTTTTTCCTCAAGTCAAGACAAAACTTGTACAATTTTCAACACCAACCAGTCTAGTTTCAAGTTTCAAATTACACAACAACACATCTGATTGGCCGAGACATGCGTCTCGACCAATCAGGTGGATTTTTGTGTAATTTTGCTATAGACAATGGATTTAGAAATATTGGTGAATATTTCACAGATCACATGGAATGTGATATTATTTGTTGTAGAATCCGGGACAGAAGAGGAAGGGCTAAAATGAATGACAAATAGGATTATGTACGGACAAAACCAAATTAGTTCATGGACAAAACATTTTCAGAATTTGATAATGAAAGTAAAATTTATGTAAAATAAATATAAAATGTAAATTTGATAAATAAAGACTGAAAATGTTTAATATATTGTTTTATTATTGAAAATGTAGAAATCATCGAAGTTCGAAATCATAGAAGGGCCCAGGTTTATGTTTATTACTAATTCTGCCAAAAATTAACTTTTATGGAACCAAGCCTGTTTTAAGTAATGAAAGTAACAACAATATTTTTTTTGTTCCTTTGATACGTTAGCGTTTGCTTTAAGCATTTCCTTAAACACTGTCCTCCTCATAAAGACAATTCCGTAATAGTTATCGATCATTTTTAAACGACAAAATTTTGAACTGTTTCTCTTCAAATGCTGAGCAAATGACAAATGAATTGGACTCTTGTACAATACAACATAATGATTTCGGATGAATTAGATCTGACCAGAAAGACGAGAATTATGTGCCCTTGAATTTTACAAAATTGCCGTTTTTGACTATTTTCCTTCTTGTTTTCACTCTAGAATCTACAATTATTGACCAATTAGGACAAAACTTGGACAAAATGTTGGAGACCATATAATCTCACATGAGTCTGATTTTCAGTCTGACCTGAGTAGAAAATCAAAAGTTATATATGCCTTTGAATTTATAACAAAGTTGCCGTTTTGACTAATTTTTGACCTTGTTTACACTCTAGAATCTTGAATTTTTGACCAAACAAGACAAAACTTGGACACAATATTAGAGTCCATAAAATCTAGCATGTGTTTAGTCTGACTGGACTAGAAAGTTGTGGGTTATGTGCCCTTGAATTTGTCAAAATTGTCGTTTTCGACTATTTTCGACACTCACTCTTTACACTCTAGAATCTACAATTTTGTATCAATAAAGACTAATCATCGACACAATGTTGGAGACCATACGATCTCGGATGATCTGCCCTTGATATTTTACTCTAATAACCACAAAATAGAGATTAATAAAGACAAAAGTTGACACAATGTTATTGACCAAAAGTTTGTTTTCAGTCTTACAGTCATAGATATTAATTGAATTGAACAAAACTGTGGCTTATATAATTGAGGTTCAGTTGAAGACCATCATGGTCCTCTTGTTTGGAATTTTCGTCTTTTGCTTTTATGTTTCCCAATTGTATCCTACCAGGCGAGTCAAACCTGGTGTTGTTTTGTAAAGGTGTAGAAACCAAGCTTACTTTAAAAAAGTATTTAAAAAAAGTAGTCTTGTCCTTGTTCCATTGCTATGTTTTTGTATATCAATGTACTTCCGGTAATGTCCGTTAATTAACCTAGAATAACAAAACCCTTTAGAGTGTCACGTGACCAGTTTCAAGGCCATAATATGAACTTGCCTACAAAATGTTGTAACTACGACTTGTTATGGCTATAAATGTAGTGTTTTTGTAAGCTTGACAAATATATAACATTACTTACAATGACACACTTTCCCCCTCCAAACCGGAACCAAAATGTCTATCATAATTTCCGCCATATCAGTCAGTGTGTGTAAATGAACACAAATAACGACCATTGTATACAATAGATTACTACTTTGTAGGAACAAAACATGCTTTTGTGAAAAGAAAAAATATATTCATCTTATTTTATGGTAAAACTAAGTACCATGTATGTGACTAATTGTAAACAACAAGACATTTCTTATACCAGGATGTTTGGCAACCTGTAATTACGATTTACAAAGAAACTTGTACGCAAATGTATATGTATAGGTGTTCTTAATTTAGTGGCAGATAAACAGTAGGCTTTTTCATTTACAAATAGTCAGGCTATTGATTTGTGATTAAAATCGAGTTATGAGATAAACAACATGTTTAAGTCGACGTATCTATCGTTGATACATAGTTAATCGGGTTAATTACGGTATAATTTATGAAAACAACATGTAAACATCTGTCACTCCCGATAGACGAACTATACCGTGTCGACGAACCATCAACGATTTTTCATTTACAATTTGCCGTTTTGAGAAACTGTTATGATCAAATTTCAAGCCTCGTGGTTTTTTACATAACTGACTAATCCTAATATGGCTTGTTAAGTTTCATTTTTATTTTATTTTATTTTTTGAAGATGTGCGAATACTTATACTTGAACAAAATACTTTAGCAGCGTAATCAAAATCACGGACATTTGTAAAGGAGATGATATTGGGTCAATGTCTTCTTAATGACAAGTAAGAGCTTACAAAACAAATCAGACAATTATGAGCTATAAGCTTGTAGACGTTTAACCACTTAATTGTCTGGTCGATTGTTGATGACCTTTTACAACAACCTAGAGGGAAGCCATTTCTGGACAAAGCTCCTTCGTTCAGTTTGAGAGTCTCTGTAGATTCTGATGTGATTAAGATTCAAGGTAGAGTGTGCATCGGTCATATAAAATTTCAAATTTGATTTATAACCCTACACTGCTAGTAGGTTCTTGCTAGGTTCAATGCTATTTTTTCTTCACATGCTTTCGGTAGGACAGATTTCCCGGGACACCGGATGTAATTCAATTCAGCTCATTTGTCTTCACATTTTCATGTAAAACGCAGCTCTTGTTTGTTCTTAATGAATTTATTGACGTGGATGCTTTAAGATTGAATAATAACCAACACAATCTTTAGGTCATTTGATGTCCATACTTTGGAGAAAAGTCTCATCCGAAAGACATGAATGTCTCAAGGTATGCAGCCCATCATTAGCACTAAAGAGCCAGAGGCGTAATTTGAAAAGTGTCAGTAGTTCCTAAACTGTGATACATTTCCATTCCAAATACAAATATAAGCATTTTGAACGGTTTAGAGTTTTGAATTAATGCATACTTATGGAAATATTTGACAAAGATGTTTAAAATTACCTCCCTTGCACAGGAATATAGAGTAAAATAAATTTTGTAAATCATTTTCTTGTTGAAGCAAAATCTTGATATACGGCACGGTAAATCAACTCATGTGAAGTGTATTTACAAGTGTGTGTGATTTGATGCATTTCGTTTAGCTAGAACATGGTGTTTTTAATGATGGGCTGTATACCTTAAAGTGGCATTTCACAATTATTTCATTTTTTAAAAGTATGTCTTGATGCTAAGATTGTTTATGCTAATTCATAGAAATGCTATCAGTTTTTTTAAGTTGTTATTTATAAGCGAAAAATACGCCTTTAAAGTTGAGACAGAAATGACAAATTCTATATAAATCTGACCTGTTGTCCACAACAATTTGTTTAATTTTAGCACAAAAATATATATTTCTCGTAAACGGTGCAATATTTTGGCTTGAAATGTTCAGAATCTTCATAAGAAAGCATGCTCTTTAAGATAGAAAAAAAAGTAAAATTTATGTAAAAATAATTGTGAAATGTCACTTTAAGTGACCTAGGGAAATTATAAAGTTTGAGTTATGTCGACAATATTTAAACGCATGGAACCAAATGTTCGCCATAATCTCCGACATTGGTGTCTGTATCTTGAAACAGAGAGAAACTGTCGCTCTTGCGAACGTGTTGAATGACGAACACTTTGAGATAATAGTTCTGGAAAAATCTCTCTTAAACTAGAAAATTCGTTCTAATGACCGAAAAGGCGAGACATCGAGTGTACGCAAATGAGAATAAACGTAGACAAACCAATCGACATTTTCCGTTCCATGCTGTATGATACACATCATGTCAAATGTGGTGGATGTTCTTGTTTGTGGAAAACAATCGACATGTACTGTAAATTTTCTCATGGTGGTTTGAATCTTGATTATGCTACATATGTGTATTAACACTGTAACGCATAAACAAAAAAAATGCCGACACTTAGCAGCTACTGATATGTTACAGCTCAAATTCGGGTGAAATAAAGGATTAATTAGAATTCTTTTTATTGAACATCCCGCTTTAGCCAGAAAATACGTGCTAATGACCAGTGGTGTCTATCCATAATATGTTGTAGGATGTGATAAAATGATTGTCGTGCTGAGGTTGTATAATCAAGTGTATAATTATGTAACCCCTAACGGAAAAAAGACGTCTTAAAATGGCGTTTGGGTAATGAGAGAGGGGGCACTCTAATACATCCAAATGTAGCTCTAAATAAAGTGGTGCCAAGTGCCATTTAGGTCATTAAATTATAACTGTGGATTTAAAATAAAAAAAACTTTTGTCTCATTATACTTTCTCATTACTTGGTCTGCTATGCAACATATAATATGTTAAGAAAAAAATACAATTTAATATGGCTCTGATTTTTCAATACATGTATGTAAAGAACGAACCCCTTTTGAACGCTCCCGTAGTAAACATTTGGTCCGCAAAGGAATCTTACAACATAATCAGTTAATCATATATTTAATCTCAGACTGGACAATAGCTATTTTCGTCAGAAAATCAAGTTGTTTCTGACCATAGCCAAAGGGCAGTCTGGTATATCTTTGTATCAATTACTCTATAACTTTGACGTGCCTTTCAGATGTAGTGTTGAAACACATATAGAAAAAAACGAATTGTTTCGCAACGGAAATCCAAATATCCATTTCTTCAATGACGCTTTCTACACTTTTATGAACACGTGCACGTTTCAATTGATATGGCATATTCAGTAAACAGTGTACATATCTATTAGAGATTGGACCAGCCAGACTTTTCACCGCTCGGGTAAGGATTGAAGGTTTGTTACACGAAACCTTATAGAAGCATATCAGATTGTATCTTATTTAGGCTTATTTTATTGTCATGATTCCGACTTACAGTCCGCGTTGGATATTTTTCGTGTTCGGTATAATGGTAAATCACGACAAAGTACATGAATGTGTGGGTGCTTCTATGGTGAATTGTAATGTTGCATTTCTTGCTGCAGTCAAACATGTATTCCTTTATTATACAGCGATCCAAACGGATAATCCAAGAATTGTGGTAGCCATGTACATAAATGTAGCAAAACATCGCATATCTCAATGATTTGTGCAAGCGTCAAACAGAATTCATGATTTCTCAAATGAAACGAAAGCATTCTAACTAAAGTTTGTACTCGAAACAGTGAAAATAACAAAAGGTTAGGGCTTTGAAAATAAAGATTTCATTCCCATTAAATTTGATTTACTCCATTCTCAATAAATTCTGATTTACCGATCTCAATTATATGCGATTTATTGAACACGAGTTTGCGATTTATGGAAAAGTAGCCGTGCAGTTTCAAAAAGTTGTCATGCTAACGTGCTTGGTAGTTACCCCATGTTGGTGCGAAGTAAAAACTAAAATAAGATTTATTATAGAACATTTTTTTCTTCGTGTGTCATGTTTATCACATTCTTTGTTATGTACTGTACTGCGAAAACATATGAGATACTTAATTACTTTTAAAGTTACTTTTTGTCTTAGTCAAGACATGAAAGGAATCATGAAAAGAGTTGCATTCGAGGTAAAAAGAATGGTCCTCTTTATATCCATTTCCACTTTAGGAGATAGTGTCAATGTTTTCAATCCAAGTTTATAGAATTTCAATTGAACCGAAGAGGAAACAAGGTCTTACTCTGGAAATGAACGAAAACAAGTTTTAATGTTGTTTGCTTGAAAAAAGTGTGTCCAATCGTCGAGTGAGGACACAATTCTATAATGCAGATTCCACCTCAAATTACTTTTATTGATTCTACAACAATCTGGGTCAGATTGATTTACAAGATAGGTAACGCTGCATTAGGAAATGGCTATCGACTTCGATATAAATCACTGCAATTTCCTGATAACTCACGACAAGAAAATGTACCCCAAAAATTACTTCAGACATAAACAAACCCCTAAATTACACATTACATGTTATTTTTTGTATATAAATGGGCCGTTATCAACTGTATTGACAGAGCTGTCATAATTTCGTCTGGTAGATGGATTGAAATATCCTTGATCTAGGTCAACCTTAAAGTATGAACAAAAGTATAAAAATAAATACATTTGAAAAACTATTGATGCTAAAGAGAAATTGCTTATTTTCTGTTTTTCGTCTTTTGTCGCAGTGTTGAAGCAAATTGTATTAATTTTGCTTTTGTAGAGTCAGAATCGGGTCTTGTTTTGAAAAGGTGTAAAGTCGAATCTTGCTCTAAGAAATATTCCAAAACTATTGTAGTCTGTATTCCATTGTTATCTATTTTATTTTGATCATTGTACTTCCGGTAAGATACGTTAATTAACCTAAAATAACAAAACCCTTCAGAATATCACGTGATCGGTTTCAATGTCACACTGTGATCTGGCTTAAAATATTGTAACTACGAATTGTATCAATTATAGTTATGGTATTTTTGCAAGCACATCACTATGTAATATTACTTACAGTGACACAATTTTCCCCTCCAAACCGGAACCAAATTGTCTATCATAATTTCCGCCATATCAGTCAGTGTGTGTAAACGAACACAAAATAACGACCATTGTATACGACAAATTACTACTTTATCTGAACAGGGTATGCTTGCTAGGACAGAAGAAATTATTCAGTTAAATTTCTGGTATAAACAAATACCAGACATTTAACTTTATTTGTAAACAACAAGATGTTTCTCATACCAGGATGCTTGACAACTTTTAATTACGTATGCACGTGAATCATATTGTCATACCACTGACATTTGAAATTTGAATTTTTAAATAACCATCACCATTTTGCTCTTTAAACCAATCCTGTTTTCTACTTGTAAACACGTGCAGAAATTCGAATATGTAGGTACGGCTACAGATTAGTGGGGGTAAGACATTCTAACTTCGTTATTTCAATTCCAAACCTATGTTGTGGGCACTCTTGACTAGCCGATACAAATGAGTACCCACAACTTAGGGTTTGGCGCACAATAAAAGAATTGTAGTTTGAAAAGTCATAACCCCTTTTATCTGGAGCTCTGTACAGTAGGGTACAATGTGCCATATCAGTCTGTTTGTGTAAACGAACACAAAATAACGACCATTGAATACAAAAGATGACTAATTTGTAGGAACAAAACATGCTTGTATGAACAGGAAAAAATATATTCAGCTATTTTCATGGTATAAAGAAGTACAATGTACCACGTAGTTTACTAATTGTAAATAACAAGACATTTCTTATACCAGGATGCTTGGCAACCTGTACGATTTACAAAGAAACATATATACAAATGTCTACCATGTCGACAAACCATCGATGATTTTTCATTTACAATTTGCTTTTTTCATCTGTTATGATCAGATTTCAAACATCGTGGTTTTTTATAACCGATTAACCCTAATATGGCTTGTGAAGTTTTATGTTTATTTTTATTCATTCTATTCATTTTTTGAAGATATGCGAATAATTGTGCGGTTTACATTGTACAAAATACTTTAGCAGCGCTATCAAAACCTCGGACTTTTGTAAAAGAGATGATGTAGGGTCAATGTCTTCTTAATGACAAGTAAGAGCTTACAAAACAAATCAGACAAATCAGAGCTATAAGCTAGTAGACGTTCAACCACTTTATTGTCTGGTCGATTGTTGAAGAACTGTTTCCAGAAGCTAACGTGAAACCTTTTCTGGGAAATGTTCTCATTCGTTTTGAGAGTCACTGCATATGTAGATATGATAAGGATTCAAACCATTATTGTCGTTGAAATACACCGTTAAGCATAATTATAATAATTATATTTTTTATATTCATCGGTCAGATAAATTGTTAAGCTTTGATTTATAATCCTACACATGTAAAAGATTCTTGCAATGTCTAACACATGCTTGTTCTATGTTTTTCTTCTTTAGATAGCATTAGGTAGCATTATCAACCTTCACATTCGGAAGGCCAGATTTAAGGTAGAATTATTACCACCAAACTATGCTATGAAGAATAGTCTCATCCGAAAGACCTGAGAGGCTTGTATGGCTGGGGGAGTGCGGACGCGGGGTGGGGCAAATCTGCTTCATCCAATAGGTTAAAATCCAGCTTGTTACCACTGCATCATATTTTATCTTTAAGGCCAAGAGAACTAAGGTGTATTCGGTAACGGTATACAAGATTATCATAGAATTATTGATGAAGCTGTCATCTGCGTGACAAATTGATGAATGGGGGATAGAGACACTGTTTTGTCTTGTCATACTATATGTGTATGTGTAGTCTATATAACCTGCTAGAGAAACGACATGATTTTAGGGTGGTCCATCTTAAGAACTGCTGCAGACGACAAAATTGATGTTGTAAAAGAAAGGATATGTAAGCCATAAATCACAGTAAATATTGATACAAAAGGAGAAAATGTTGTTATCAGCATTTCCATCTTTTGCCTAAATATTTTCTCAGCCAGTCCTTTGATATCCCTCATAAAACTACTAATATGTCTTTCGTAGCTATACTAATCCAAACGAGACTTGTTTAAGACAAAATACCTGTTGGTTTTTAAAACCGTATCAATTGTATACTACAGTAGCAAAGATGTCGAGAAATTTCGTGTTTTCTCTGTTTGTCTCCCAAAGCATGCTCAACGTACAATGTACATGTGCGAGGTAAGTTGATACCATTGTTTGAGAAAGTCGTGAGCTTCAATAAAAGCGATATACATTAACAAAGGGAATGGAACCAAAATGTCTGCCTTAATTTCCGTTTTATCAATTTGTGTCTCTAAAATAAGGCCACACTGGCGTATATACGAACGTGCTGGATTTGGAACACTTCTAGATAATGGTTCTTGTAAATCTCTCTTAAACCAGAAAATCCGAGCTTATAACCAGAAGAACCGTATTTCTATTGTCCGGTCACGATATTATTGCACATCATTACAAAATTTGCGTTTGTAAGCAACGCAATTTTATAGAATTGTGTACGCATGTTCGAATCTTGCAGGTATGAGACTCCTTCGAGGTTCGAATCAACTCATGCAAAATTATATTAAAAAGTAAGAACATTTCTTCTTTGACTACATGGATATTAAAAGTGTAAACACGTGCCTTTATGTCGTGACGAGACTATAAAAGACGAAAAGTTGTTCCTAAAGTATTATTTTGCTGTATGTCGACGAAGCTTAACAAGACCATGGCACCAAAATGTCTGCTATTTTTCCATTATACGTTTCTGTCTTTAAGGTAGAATATCCGTAATATGGCCATTTTGAGATTCAATTGAGATTGAGATTTTTCGAGCGGTATCGTAACGTATCCGCATCTATTCGGGCAACGTCGAAAGCATTCGGCGGTGGAACATTCCACCGCCGAATGTTTTTAATCGCGCCCGAATAATGCCAACGTCGCGCGAATATAACTAGGGTGGACTACCTTAAACAGGGACAAATGTTGCATCTATGAACGTGTTGGATTAGGGACATTTTGAGATAAAAGTTCTTGAAAATCCCTCTTAAATGAGAAAATACGTGCTAATGGTAGACCGTGTCGCATTTTGAGTGTGTGCAAATGAGACGAAATGTAGACAAACCAAATTGACCTTTTCCGTGCTATACAATGTGATAAACACCATGTCAAAGACAATGCAAAGTCGTGAAATTGCAAAAAAGTCGACATTTATGAGCTTCTGTGGTCTTCTGTGAATCTTAACAGGGAAAATGGTAGTCGTTACATGTGTATAAACTTTTTTTAAACTAAATATGTTACGAATATTTCGCAGATACTAATTTAATGTACAATTCAAATTCAGCCAAAATAAAGAGAGCTTAGCTTAACTAAGAAAACTCGAAGATAATAGTCCCTGAAAATCCCTCTTTAACCAGAAAATTACGTGTTAATGACAAGTGGAGTCTAATCATAAGAATTCGCAGAATATGATAAAGACATGTGTTGGGCTGATGTTTGTGTGAGTAAGTGTTACTCTTATGTTACCCCTGACATTAAAAAGTAGACGTTTGAGAAAGGAGGGCTACCTTTAGGGGGGACTGCACTTTAATACATAAAATGTAGTTCTAAAGAAAGTGGACACTAACATGTATACTTATCCTTGCTTTTTACGTAACATGCTGAAACATATAGCATCATTAGCATGTTCAGATTATGACACTGCATTTTATCGGACAAGCCCTATTTCAGCTCCCAGTAAAGGTATATCTCGCAAAGAAATACAATGCCACAAACAGTTGATCTCAATGACTTAACCATGTAAATATTCGACCGAATATCAAGGTGTCTCTGATCATTGCCAAAGGGTAGTCTAGTATATATCCTTATGTCATTTCTTCTATAACTTGGACATTCCTTTCATAGTGTCGAAAGAAATGTTAAATTAGTGAAAAGAAGTAAATTGTTTCCAGTCGGAAATTAGATGATTAATTTCCACAAACATGCCTTTTACACAATAGTTATAATAATACTGTTTAATTTTCAAATGATACGGTATTCATAAAATTTCGTGAATCTATTTGAGATTGATTTTCGTCGAAAGGATAATGACATTGGCAAGTTGTTGTACGAAACCTTACAAAAGCTCGCCAGATTGTGTCTTATTTATGCTTATGTTATTGCCATGATTTCGACTTTTAGTCTGCGTAGGATGTATTTGCTGCTTTTTGTATTATGGTAAATTACAACAAAGATGCGTGGGTGTTTTATGGGGAATTGCCTTTCTGGCTGCAAACATACATATGAGCTAGGATCTAGACAAACGTCCTTTTAGGCTTTTGAGCAGTCTGATCAGGAATCATGGCGTTCTCCAACAGCTTTGTCATTATCTGTAGCAAATATGTGAGAGTAACAAGAATCCTGGCCAGATATCGCCTAGGCAGAGCCCGATCTTGAAACATAGCTCTCTCATATGCTATTACGGACGTTTTTCCAGATCCCGGCTAAATGTATTATCCTTTATTATACAGCAATACAAACGGATAGCGGAAGAATGATGGCCGTCGTGTAACAAAAACATCGAATATTTAATCGACTTTTGAACAGAAACTTTGATTGCTCAAATAAAATAAAACCCTTGTAAGAAATGCATTCGGAGAACAAACGCATGTGCTTCCAAAAGAGCGAAAACAACACAGCGTTGGTTCATTTAAAATTAGAGATTTCTTTCCAATTAAATTTGATTTATTCAACAATAAATTCTGATTTACCGATCTCAATTACATGTGATTTATTGAACACGATTTAGTGAGTTATGGGAAATATAGTCATGTTTTTACAAACAATTTATAGTACAAATGTGCTTGGTAGTTACCCCATATTGATATGAAGAACTAGAGGACCATGGTGGTCCTAAATCGCTCACATGAATCAAGATTATATAGGACCCAGTTTTGTTCAAACCAGTTAATATTTGTAAATTTAAGACTTTAAGACTGAAAACTTACTAATGGTCACCAACATTGTGTCCAAGTTTTATCTTGATTTATCACTACATTTAGTTATAAGAGTAACATAGTAAAAAAATGTCAAATTCAAGGCAGATCATTCATCCAATCCTACTTTGACCATGCAGAATTCAGATCTTGTGGCCATCTACATTATATACAAGTTCCTTTTTGACTGATCAATAATATTAGATGCTATAGATCCACAAGTAAAAAATTGACAATGACGTAGTTTTGTGTTTACTGTTTCTAAACCAATAAACTCATTTGTTCCGTTTACATAAATGAACATGTTGATTGGTTGTAAACGATAAACACAAAACTACGTCACTGTCAATTTTTGCTTGTGGATTTATAGAATGTAATAGAATTCGAAAACAGTCGAAAACGGCAATTTTATCAAATTCGAGGACACATAAATAATGGATTTCTGTTGGATCAGACGGAAAACCGAACTCATTCGAAATCTTATGGTCACAAACATTGTGTCTAAATTTGATCTTGATTGATCAATGCTTGTAGACGCTAGAGTGTAATCAAAGTCAAAACTATCTATTTTTTAAGTCCAATGGCAGGTATCTCAAGTTTTTTGGTTAGACCTGATCTACATTCGAGAACTTATGATCATACTTGTTTTGACCAATGAAGATTTGCTAATTTTCGAGGATGCTAGATTGTGGACACCAAATTTGTGGACGGACCGACGGATGTATGGACGGACGGACGCTTGGTGGAAAGTGACAACAATACCTAACCTTGAGCACTTTGTGCTAAGGTGAGCTAAAAAACTAAAAAAAAAAAAGAATTATACAGCCTAAATCATGGTTTTCCTGGGCATGAGTACCTTTTTTGTTCGTGCGTTATTTTTTTCACATTTTTGGCAATGTATTGTACAGCAATACGATATTAGATATTTAATGTTTTACATTGATCACCAGTCACTTGAAATTACTTTTGTCATATTCAAGCAATTAAAGGCATTGCGAAAACAGTTGCAATTGAGGAAAAACAACAGGTACCGGTGATTTTGCTTATATTATTATAACGGTTGATGGCTTCAATTCCTATTAGCGCATGATATATTCTAGTAAAACCTTTCTCAAGCGTCCGAAATAGACAGTTACCATTTGAAAGCTACTTCAGACGTCGATAAAACGTTGATATGGTGTACAACCAAACATGAAAGAATACAGCCAAAAGGAGATACTAGTTATCAGAGTTTTCTTCTTTTGTCAAAATGTCACCAATCTGTTTCCGTGTGTATATGGGAAGTCAAACCAGGTCTTGTTTGTTGTACAATGAATAAAATATAATTTGATATTGTTTACAGAAGTTTGCGGGGTTTTCTTAAAAATTGTGTATCCTATCTTCGAGTCAGAGCACAATTGGTGAAAACGATTTCTCAAATTACTTTGATCGATCAACAATAATCTGGGTCAGAAACTTGATACACATTGATTTACAAGATAGGCGAATCTGCATTAGGAAATGGTTATCGACTTCGATATAAATCACTACAATTATATGATAACTCGCGACAAGAAAATGTAACCCACAAATTGCTTCAGTCACAAACAAAGCCCTACGTTATATACGTAACAGGGCATTATTTTGTATATATATGAGTCTTCATCATCTGAGCCGCGTTCTTTAGAGTGAGATTTCTTGAGATATCTTGAGATTTCTTAAGATGTTTTAGGATAAAGCGCTCTTTTGAGCAAGATTTTTTAAGACGATCACTGGGGACCGCCATTGCTCTATACTTATTTCGGAACCGCTCGGTAAATTCTGTAGAATCTATATGGGATAGAATTGACCGAGTTGTTCCGAATGCTTCATGATTCATAAACCGCGGAGTTCCGAATGCTCCATACTTCATACAAATGACGGCATGATGACGTCATTTGTATGAAGTATGGAACATTCGGAACACCTCGCTAAAAATCTCGGTCTCAAAAACGCTGTATCAAAAACATCTTAAGAAATCTTAAAAAATCTCGCTCTAAAGAACGCACCTCTGAATGACAGAGCTGTCATAGTTGCGTCTGGTATTACAGATTTCATTTCACATGTCGCAGTTTTAGCTTTGATTATCACGAATTACACGCATGGGCTTTTTTAAATAACAATTCAGTAATATTTGCTTGAATATTTTTTATATCTGTGTACTATGATACAAGCCTTTTTGAAGAATGTTACGCTATATGCGATATGTGAAAACATTTTGAATAAAGGTCAATGCCAGGTCAAATGAAATCCGTAAAAGATGGATCAAAGCATTCTAGATCTAGGCCATCAATAAATCGATTTTATTATATGCACTAATTTCTGCATTTTGCTGATCCCTCAAGATATATTCAACAAATTGTCCCGCACAATGAAAACAAGCAATCCTAAATGATACATATTACTGCATTATTTTGCATGAAATTGAGTCTTCATCATATCGTATTGACAGAAATGTTATACTCTGAAAGATGGGTGGAATATTTTAGATGTTCAAGACCTGTGTTGAAAATAAAACTATCCATTCACGTGTTTGCTAACATTGCTCGCGAGGAATACAACACATCAATTTATTTTGGGTACATGTGCGTCTGTCCTATCAACCGCTGTATTTTGACGATTCCGCCAAAAAATAATCAACGAAAGGTTCCAGACATAAACACAATCCCAAAATTTGTGTACTTCTACATTCATTTGTATGAAAATGAATCTTTATCACATAATATTGATAGACCTGTCATATCTTTGTCTGCGAGATAGATTGAAATAATTATTCTAGATCTAGGTCATCTGTACTGGAAAAATATTTCAGTCGAATACGAATCTGATGGTCGTCGCCTATTTTCATGAACGCTCGAACAATTGATACACATGTACATTGGGTCAATGGTACATCTAAGCTCTTACTCGAATTGAGGTTTAAACAAATTAGAAATACTTGCAAACTTCGTTCACTGACTTTCAGTGCTTTGGTAAGTGTACTGTTTTTATCAACTTCACAATTTCACTTATAAATTACAATTACAATTATTTAGAAATTGTAAATATCGAACGTTGAATATCTCAAACTCTTTTCACTGCTCCTCTACTCAAGTGATTCAAAATACAGACCTATTAATTTTTGCGACATACTCACCCTTTCCCAAGTAACAAAAATCGGACGTTTCCAATTAGAAAGCTTCTGCAGATACCAAATTTATATTGATAAAGAAAAGCTTTGTCTCCAATATAGGACAGAAAATATTGAGACAAAAGAAGAACATGCTGGTCACCAGCATTTTCGTCTTTTGCCTCAATGTTTTCCCAAGCATTTCCTAAGAAGGACATCGAAACCTAGTTTGTGTAAGGATTGCGTTTCGTTTCGTATTACGTAGATTGTCAAACTAATCTAATATCGAGATGATTTACAGGGAAGTATCTACTTTTCTCTCTTAATGAAGGATTTGTCTCTATTTAACCCTTTACCACATGACAAAATTTGATAACCAGTTGATTTGGCTAGAGACAATGCAGTCACAGTGCACCATACAACTGCTAATGCTCAGAATGCACACACAATTTTCTGGCGTTTGAGGAATTTAGCATTTTATTTT
Organism: Fragum sueziense; assembly: GCA_963680895.1. Classification (NCBI taxonomy): domain Eukaryota; kingdom Metazoa; phylum Mollusca; class Bivalvia; order Cardiida; family Cardiidae; genus Fragum; species Fragum sueziense. Next base: position 59,801,042 of record OY804595.1, read on the forward strand.
ACTTTGAAGGCATTGTGACGTCATTTATTTATTTAAATTATTAAAACATGTCCATTTAGACCTCCCTCTGTTAGTTTCAAAACCGAATTTCGAAAAATGGGTTGGTGCTCCAATCTTCTGATCAGTTAGAATGAAGCGTAAAAATATACAATTATTACGTTCATGAAAAAATGTTGGGGTCGAAACACGTAAACTTGTAAAGGGCTAATATCTGTCCAAACAGCAAACATTTTAGCTGTTCTCGATCAAAATAGGATATCTGCAGAATATCAAGTCCTGTTTGGAAAAGGGTTAATCCGATTTGTCCAGATAGACTAGATAGGTTTCACATAATTAACTTTTTACTGTGGTCATCATGTCTTTTCCTATGTTAATAGGTCAGTAATTAAGGTTAGTTTGTTGTCATCTAAAAGTGGGGCTTTATACAACGCACATACCACTTTCATGGCCTAGTTGTTAGGGCGCCTGTCTTAGAAGGAGATAATCAAAGGTTGAAACACGGGCAAAGCCGACCTACCGACTAAAACCTAAAGCAGTATGTGGAATTGCAAACCGAATTATATAAAACCTTTTGCAATGAGGCTTTTTCTGTGGGTGAAACTTTTAAGTAGCAAATTGATACCTCTGATTTCTCTGTCTACATTTTCTGACTTGAATACGTGATATAGGTCAGTCGTATCCTTTTTCTTAGAAATTCGATGTTTTCTTGAAATATACAAGAGATAAGTCATGATTTTTATGGTGCACAATCACAGAGCAACGAATTTTACCACGTTGAACCTAAAATTGTGAAGTGCTAGGCCCCCTCTTTTAATCAAAGCTGGCCAGAAAGCCAGAATAAAATCTGCGCAGAAATACAATGTATTTTGTGTCTGTTTTCTCTGTACCGATCCATCACGAGGGCTTTCCGGAGACAGGTTCATTAATAATTCTATAGTCGAGCTTGCCTTACAAATTAATGCGACGATGCAATGTCTAGAATGATATTATTTACCATCGGTATGTCACCAGTTTGCAAACACCGAGGGCTGGGGGAGTGACGGTCGCTGCTGGATAGACACGGGAACAGCGACCTATGTATTAGATAGAGTCTGCTTAGTAGTATCTACGCGAAATAAACATTCAAGTGCGCGCAGCGCATTGAATGTTTATATTATGTGGAATCTACTATACAGACTCTATCTGGCATAGTGTTCGCTAGCGGTTAATTGTAAACGGGGCGTGGCTATGTATAGACGTCACAAAAACTAGCCGACAGTTGCGTTTAAGCGAAATAGAGCGGCGAAATTTTAAGTGCTGGGAAAGTGACGGTTTCTGCTGGATTGACACAGGAACAGCGACCTATGTATTAGATAGAGTCTGCATAGCAGATTCTACGCGAAATAAACATTCAATGCGCTGCGACTCTATCTGACTTAGTGTTCGCTAGCGGTTTTTTTTTTTTTGGAGACTTGGCGTGGCTATGAATAGACATCGCATAAACTAGCCTGCAGCCCGTTTATGCGAAATATAGCGGCGATTTTTTTTAAATATACTGCAATTCCATTGGTCCAAAAAGTAGGCCGAACACTAATGTTTTATTCCCTGTGTATTGTTCCCTGTTGTCTAGGGTAAGGTGCAAATTTGGTCAGAATTGCTCAGATTGTGATAAAAGCATCAAATGTTTTACAGCTATAGGTCACATCGTGGAGCTAGAGCAACCCTTACATAGCTTAGCAACGGTTGATAGGCAAGACATTCTCCAAAACAACCATCATAGAACATGACTAGAAGCTTATTTTACCGAATATTTTCAATGTGTTTCAATATCTGCAGCTCATTCGTTAAACCCACACAACATTTCGTGCTTTTCATAATATGAGCAATTTTTTCTCCGTCGCCTGGACAACTGTATTAAACTGGGACCAAAAAAGTCCGGACGTCTATAGAAAGGCTGAGAAAGTGAATTATTAATATGTTTCTTGTATATGTAATGAACATCCCATGTGTCGGAGAATATTGCATATTTCATCAAAAATGTTATTCCTGCACCAAAAGCTTAGACGTTGAATAGATTGTACATTATTGGTTGACTCTCATATTTTCAGAGATGACATTTGACATTCTAATGCTCCTACACCACATTTATATAATGTATTTCGCACTTATCATTGCTTAACTAAGTTTAAAGGGCATTGTCTAACTCCTATAAACGTCTTTACCATTCAAAATCACTTTAATATGATTGACAAAGTTACATTTGACTCCTTTGGTAGATGCAGTCATGTAACAGTAAGTTTCGATTATATGACAGAATGCTGATATATGTATTACAAAAGTGTGATATTGAACTGGGCAATCGAAACTTACTCGTATTTGCGATGTATCAATTTTGTTTACTCAACATAAATTTGCAACGTCATCAATCGTAGACGATATCAGAATACGTAAAGGCTATTCGACTTATGGAGATTAATTATTTGATATCTATCTAGCCTCACTTGACAAATCGCATTACCTTATTTCTGGAAAGGTCAATCTAGACCATGAAAACAGAAATAAAACTAGCATTTTTGTTCATCAATTTGTAGTTGGTATTTTATTTCAAAATCATTTCATTCAGATGTACTTAAATATTCATGTTCTGTTCCGGTTGTCACCAGTAGGAGCCTGGCTATGACCTTCGAGAAAACTCACAGCTCACCGAAACTTCAGAAATCATTAAAGCCAAATTGTCGATTTAATCGTTTTATATCGGTTTTATAGGCGTAGAATTGAGTACAAAAACAACTTTCTATTTCCAAGAAAGGTCAAACTTACCTGTTAAAAAAACTAATTGGCGTGTGTTTAATCTACAAAAAATGCAATTCAAAGAAAAGAGCATTGCGATTTCAAATGTTAGAGTCATAAAAGTCATGAAATAAAGCATTTTCCTCGATAAACGAAGGTGTCAAAGACATGCTCGGAAATTAAATTATACCACAGAATTTATTTTCAAAGCCAAATCTTATTGGGTAAGATTTGGTTTGCAGGAAGATTATGTTGTTTGTCGAATGTTTCGTATTCTGCTATTGACAAGATATACAAATTTCTTTATTAACCAAGTGTTTTGGTCTTTACTTATATCCGAAACTACAATATGATGGGTAACCCACGTGACTTTTAAGAAGCGTTGCACCGAAAAATCGTCCGCTTCAAGTATGTTCTCTTTGATTTCTCAGCTTATATTGTACGAATTTTGACGCGATAAAGTACACCATACGCGAACTTGAAATGACCATTCCCGAGTCTAACTCACTCTGCACCGAATGCCATGGTTTCTTCAAACATTCAGCGAAAAGGTTGATTTTGAATATTTATCGCGTCAAAATAAGCTGAGAAGTTAAACAAAACATCCTTAAAGCTGACGATTTTTCGGTTCAAACGTTTCCCAAGTCACGTGGCTTACCAACCGTATACAAGATGTCGTAATACTTCTGCGGTGTTAAAAAATCTGATGTTTCCCTTAGGATAAAACAGAGCATAATCAGTATAATTTGATACCATTGCATCACCTCCTGTGATGTCATGTTATATCGAAAGTTTTAAAGTTTTATAATACTGTAATGTTTTATTCCTTTCTAAAATAAAAAGTCTTGTAATAAGGATTTGGAAGCCATCGAAACTTTCTTTTCCTTTTTTTCTGCGGGGGGGGGGGGGGGGGGGGGGGGGGGTGGTGTCATACCAATCTTTTATCTGTATATTAAATCAAATCAGCCGCACTTTAAAGTATCTTACATTCACAGACAAATCGGATTATATCAGGCGATATCAAATTAATTAAAAGTACGAATTCATATGACAAGCGACATTTGGAAAGATAAGTTATTTCACCGATCATTATATACCAAATCGTCGGCCTCGTTCGAAAAGGTCGTAACTACAGCTTGAATAAGCTGTAGTTACGGCAATTTTGAACGTGACCGAAGAAATACTCATTGCGACTTCAGCGTATCCTTGGCAGCGGAGATTAGCGACGTAATCCGGGTTTCTAGAATCTCGATACCCTCGTCAATTTCAGAAATCACGGAAAATGACGAAATTAGAGACGGAATAGCAAGAAAGAGTTTTTGTTGGTGCGTTTTTTGGAGAATAAAATCGTCCTGGACATACCAATAAAAAGCTACTGTTACTATGTACAGACTACGCAATATGTGTTGAGGGGGCCCTTTGTACATATGTGACTCGTCAAAAGGGACCTTATCACAAGTCCAAAAATCCAAATTTTGGCAAACTTTTCAGACTCGGTACAGTCCAACCAGATACCGTGTGCGAAAAATGAACATATAGTAAGATAAAGAAAACATTCCGGATTTAGAAAATTACATAAAAGTGAAAAGTGTCGGCCCTAGTCTGGCTGCGGGGACTGCGCAGACTGACTAGGGTCAATATTTTTTCACACTTCCTATAAGGTCCCTTTTAGCACGATGGTTCACATATATTATGAAGAAAATATCAAGACAAAATGAGTACATGCTGATTTTCAAGACACAGGGGCGAAGTCAACAAATTCTCATTTTCCCTCTTTCCAAATACGATTTTAAAAATCCTTGAAAAGATTTCTTTGTGTTTGAATTGCATTTTTAAAGGGACATTTCATTCCAATTTCATTTTTTTAAAGTATGTGTTGATGCCAAGATCGGTTATTCTAATGAGTATAAATACTATAAGTTTTTTAAGTTGTCGCCAATAAGCGAGAAACACGCATTTAAAGTTGAGACAAAATCGATAAATTGCATATAAATCCGAACTGTTGTCCACAACAATTTGTACAATTTTAACACAAAAATATGAATTTCTCCTAAACGGCGCAATATTTTGGCTTGAAATTTTCACAATTTTCATAAGGAAATATGCTCTTTCAGAAAAAAATAAAAAAAAATTATGACAAAAAATTCTGAAATGTCTCTTAAAGTAATATGTTGTTTACCTCTTGTAACACAATCGAATATTGACCATCTTAAAACTCATCGCGTCCGGAGAAGAGTAAATCTGTAGAAATGGTGTTGATGGTCGTCTAAAGAGGATATTATTACACGCAATGTTTTTTACTAGTAAGTGGTTCATTGTTAATCGTCTATTCAGGTTAGCATACTTGCGCTTTGGATAATGTTTTGAGTCAGGTTTTACAATGTCATCGATATTTTCACGACAGCTAACTGAAAATAAAATGCACATAACACACATGATAATAGGCAAGTTGTCTTATACACTTTCTTAACTCAAAGTCCAGAGTTAGAAAAGTTTGTTGCAATGGATTAAGGAGGATTTGAGTAATGGCGCTTTGCAGGTGTTTAATAATTTAAAAATTACACGGGAATCATAACAGTTGTTTTGATGAATCAAAACAACTGTAACGATTTTTGTATAATTTTGAACATACATTGTAAAATACTCGACAAATATATTGACCAATCAAAATATACATAAGTGCGGGGCTGTAATATTTATCTCCTAAATTCTCAGAAATTTTCATTATCTTGACACAAAAATATCAGCATTGTCGTTAAACGCAAGCATTTTCTCTTACGCACATTGCCACATAATGGCGCCTTTTGGCGCACATCAAAATAAATAACAAATTCTTCATTTCCGATATTTTTCTATTCTTCTGAATATTTAAAATTCATTCACTTGAAATTGTCGTCTGCAACATCATTGGATTTTAATCTGTCTAAAATTCTGCCGTCTGGTAATCGGTTTATAGGCTATAACGACTGTAGAAATGTGACATTTTCTTAACGATTCATGTTGCCAGGAAACTTTGAATTTACGAGCAAGAAATGTGAAAAGAGTATCCTAAATGTCCCTTGAAATTAAGTCATTATTTCCCTGTTTTTCGTAAATATTTTATCAATAACGAAACGGTAAATATGCCAAAACACTAACATCGAATTCTACTTTTCTCAATGTGTATACCAGAATCAACCCAACCTTCCAGGATCAAAATTAAGAGTACACAGATTAAAAGCGACGTGAATCCTTGTTCCAGGAAGTACATTAGCTTATTTTTAGCTATCAAAAAAGGCTAGCCAACGGTCAAAAGTTCAAATAAAGATCATATATTCAAGAGCAATGATCTGTCGAAAGGGACAACAAACAATCTACTTATGTCCGTCATAGATACATTGTAACTCTTTCCAAGCTGTTCTTAGTGTTTGATATCCCTGATATTTCCTTGTGTTTGATGTCCCTGGTAGAGAAAGCTTTAACAAACACATAAGGAAATAGAATAAAATATCGGTTGTCAAAATTTCTATCCTGTTCCCCAAAAGTTTTCTGTGCTATAATAAGATATATCTATTTCATTAGTTTTTTGCCATCTGAAAAGCCTAGCTTCTCCTTTGACTGGTCAAGAACTGGGTTGTCCGGTAAGGATTAAGCCGCGGGAATCTGGTCAGTTTTATAATTGTACAGTCATACGTAAAATGGTATTATTGAGCTGTTGGCAAAGGAATGACATGTGTCTTTAGCAAAATCCCAAGTCCTACCGCAAGAAACGTTGTCGTTGCTGTCGTTTTTGTTGTTTTTACATTTCAATACAGTCATGCGGATGGCACCGGCTTCGGTATCTTAATGTTCAAAAAAACATGTGTAAATGTGGTTTCCCGTATACAAACGGTTTCAATATTTTGACCAAGATTTTCAATATGAATGAAGTAGCAAAAAGTTTAAAGAAAACTAATGTCCTGTTAAAGTCGCTCAAATAATATGCAACATTATACATTGATAGAAAGTCAAGAGTCTGGAAAATTAGATCCTGGTCGGTCATTCCGCATGTCTATCGAGCCTTTAACATTTTAGAGTTTAAGCATAATTTGACACGATTTCTCAACCATGTTGTTTGACAAGTAGACAAACCTTTGCGGAAATAGTGGACTTCTCACATGTGAAACGTAAGCATTCTCTCATGTCAAGATAAATGACTTTACATGCTACACTGGTGCCAAATTTGTCTATAGAGAGATATCCGTCTGTCAAATAATGTAAATGGAGATATCATGATTGAGTTGGCAATTCTCAATAGAAATGATCTTATTTTACCGTAGCCGAATGATAAAACTTGTGGACGATTTTCATTGAACTGTATCGACGCATGATTGGACTTAAACGTATAAAGATTTAATAATTTCGATTTAAAGTAAAAGCATGTTTCACTCGAAAACATGTTGGCGATTGTCTCGTTGCTGAAATCCGCCCTACAGTCTAAGACCACACGTGTATAGTCACCAAACTAAAGCGAACAGACAACACTGACAGAACAGTCGGGATCACAGCATGACTTTTCCGATGCATTTGTTCCTTTTTTCGTATATGAAAACACTTGCTAAATTCTGCATAATTGAGAAAAAAGATTCATCACACTAATGGTCTATATAGTAATCAACGTTATATTGATAATGCGTGTGATATCAATAAACAGCTTGGTCGGTTCTCATACTTGTAAGTGCTCCTGTACTCACATTCAACACCACGTGACCTTTCTAGATCAATACTTCAATAGACAGGAAAAGTGATTCTATACATGTGCTTCTGAAGAACGTTAAATGGTACTTTTTGACAATTCGTTAACCTAGACCTTTCTGTATTGGCATAAATTTATTAATCTAACCCTTTACCAAACAAGACCTGATCTAACGTCTCTAATGAAATAGACTTGGGAAAACATTTAGGCAAAAGAAAATGCTGATTATCAGCATTTTCTCCTTTTTCTTCAATATTTTCTTGAATATATTATGAACAAATCATTTTGTGACTAACGCATATTGTAACGGTTGCAGCTACTTTATAAATGGATTACCCTAAACAGTTGCCATTTGCGAAAGGGTTAATTGGTGCATAAAGCATATATTTTACCCTTATCTAGAAGGATTGGCATCTTAAGACGGACAAAATATGTAGTGGATAGTTTGTTGATAATATGTTTATGTGAAGTTTCGACTATTATTTACGGTATTTCACACGTCACTAGATACCAAACACCCCGTGTGACTTTTGGCGTCATCCGTGGCAACTGGAATTGACGAGTAATACCCTCGTGAATTTCGGATGACTTTTTTGTGACGCCCGAAGTTGCACCAAGTGTTTTGTATCTAATGATGGATGGAATACCTTAATTAAGTAATCCCTCTATAAGAGGAAAACGAACAAACCCGGTCACTTAATATGAAACGAACGTTACTGGATGTTCCCAATAGCAATTACCAACTCATGACACGAAATGTAGACAAACAAATTATATTTATTGTGAGCAAACAACCATAATTTAGTCTGAATACAACTGTCTGGTCTTGAGTAGCTCTTACAACGTCTGATGCACGTTTATAGCATAATAAGTGATGACAAATGTCACGAGAGTGCAGTAAATTAACTAGTCCCGTTCGTTAGAAAAACTTTCTTAACGTATCAAAGACATTTTGTCATTTTTTTTTTTTTTTTTTTTTTTTTTGTAAAATATAAAATATCGACCTTATGTGGCGTCGGTTTTCAACGAAAACCTCGTAACTGCAGCTTGTTTTAAGCTGCATTTACGAGGTTTTCATTGAAAAGTAGCGGTATACTCTACGATTTAGGCAAAGCACTTGTTTCTGTTGTTTTTGTTTATTTGTTTGTTTGTTTGTTTGTCGGTTTTTTTTTCGAAAACCTCGTGATTAAAAACATTTGTTTAGTTGTGGTTTCTAGGTTTAGAAAGGAAAACAAAAGCCATGTTGTGTGTAGAAAAGGACCATCCTTTCAGTGACGAAATTCGACTAGACAAACATATTTGTTTGAATCTATCCAGGAGACGTAAGCGAATCCCAGAGGTAATGTCCAGGGACGTTGTATTTATCAAGTATCACATTATGGTCAGAATAAAACGCTAAACTTCCTAGAAATATATCCCCTCGCTCGGTTTAACATTCATAGCACATTTCTGCCACTTCAAAATTCCAATGGTTCTCACAGAAAGTCTAGAGATAGACAAAAACATTCTAAGAAACACTCAATTTACACATCATAAAACCATCATTAGATACCAAACACCCCGTGTGATTTTGGGCGTCATCCTCGGCAACAGGAATTGATGAGTGATACCTTTATTGAATTTTTAATGACGCCCGAAGTTGCACAAAGTGTTTTGTATCTAATGATGGATGGAATACCTCAATTAAGTAATTCCACTATAAGAGGAAAACGAACAAACCGGCCACTTAATATGAGACGAACGTTACTGGATGTTCCCAATAGCAATTACCAACTCATGACACGAAATCTAGACAAACAAATTATATTTATTGTGAGCAAACAACCATAATTTAGTCTGAAAGTAACTGTCTGGTCTTGAGTAGCTCTTATAGCGTCTGATGCACGTTTATAGCATAATATGTGATGACAAATGATGTCGCCAGAGTGCGGCAAATTAACTAGTCCCGGTCGTTAGAGAAGCTTTCTAAACTTATAGAAGAATTTCGTCTTTTTTTTTTTCTTATAAAAAAGTGACACTATTTACCGTCGGCTTTCAACAAAAAACCTCGTAACTGCAGCTTGTTTTAAGCCGCAATTACGAGGTTTTCGTTGAAAAGCAGCTGTATACTTTACGTTTTAGACAAAGCAATTGTTTGTTTGTTTGTTTGTTTGTTTGTTTTTTCTCGAAAACCTGGTGACTAAAGAAATATTCGTTTAGCTGTGGTTTCTAGGTTTAGAAAGAAAAGTATGTTTTGTGTATAAAAGGATCATCCTTTCAGTGACGAAATTCGACTAGACAAACATATTTGTTGGAGACTATCCAGGAGACGTAATCGAATCCCAGAGGTAATGTCCAGGGACGCGGTATTTATCAAGTATCACATTATGGTCAGAATAAAACGTTAACTTTTCTAGAATTATTGCCTCTCGCTCGGTTTAACATTCATAACACATTTCGGTTATAGCTAAAATTCAACGATTCTCTGAAAAAGTCTTGATGTAAAGAAACATCATTTTAGAAGCACTTCATTTGCACACTATGAAACAATCTCTTATTAAAGGTAGCCAATTCCTTATGCGATACACGCGACATTTGATTTTTTTATTACGACGTCTTTATCATTCTTTAACACGTATGGACTACCGCCGAATAATAGACAACTTCACCCGAATATTTCTGCCGTCGAGTGAATCTCATTTGGGGTGCACTACCGCAATATCCGTGAAATGCCATTTAAGAGAATGGTATATATCCGACAATGGACCAAAATCCTTAAAAGCCCAACTCCTTCTAACTGAATGGGTGAAATAAATTTACTTTTTCTCGCGATTAATTTGATTTGCGATTTTGGGCAGTTGTGGTGTTGTTTAAGACATTTCCGTGCCACTCAAGTTTCGGTATATTTTAAAGGGGCTGCTTTAATCCCGCCCAGCATTTGCATATATTTGTAAAGGCGCGTTCCCATTGCCGACCAGATCAGCTCGATCAAGCTCGATCAAGCAATCGAGTACCGATCGAGCTTGGTCTAAACTCAAAACTCGTATTTTTCGCTTATGAATAACAACTTCAAAACCCTGATAGCATTTCTACGCATTACAATAAACAATATTTGCATCTCAGACATACTTTTAAAAATGAAATAAACGTGAAATGTCACTTTGAAGCATGTACATAAATATAGGAGTTTTCAAAGTAGTTGTGTTTACACACGTCCGAAGACGATGGACGGCACTCTCTTTCACAGCGGCTCTTTCAGTTCGCCTCTGTCATGGGCTGCGGCAGAATATGAAAATAGTCCCATTTTAATTAGGAAGAATATGAAAATAGTCCCATTTCAATTAGGAAGAATGTGAAAATAATCCCATTTTATTAGATAAATATTTAAATTTGAGAGCACTTCTAATGCAAACAGAATAATATTTTCTTTATCTAATGTATAATACAAAAAATGAAACAGTTTGCCTACACAGTAATTATAGACGTAATCCTTCGGTAGACCACGATTCGTCGACTCTAGCCGAGGTAGCTCCTTACAGAGATGATATGTGAAGAGCAACGAACGATCACGCAATGGACGGGCGGACTAACAGAGATGATACCAGTATACGTCATTTTCCGGCGGCCCTCTAACATTCATAGAAAGGTTCTTGGAGAATTGAAAACGTGATAAGAGGTAGATCATTTATAACCTTCTATAAAAGACGGAGCCCCAGACGTGTTCATTTAGTTTCAATTAAGTCTCGCAGATAAATGCCGGATATAAATCTGTTTGTCCCGATAGTCACGTGAGATAGAGACGAAGATGTTTCCTCAGAATTAGTTGTCAACATTTTCCCAAAGGAGCGAGAAATTTCAATTCTGGTACATATCCACCCCTCTCCCACACTTTGTCGCTTTTTCTACTGTATTTATTTTTTAAAAGATAAGGTTTTGAAAAAATGCGGAAATGTTTCCAATCCAAAAAGACAAAATTAATGTTAAATTATTAACTTCAAATTGTTATCTGTATCTTATTTAAATACATTTTTTACCGTCTGTTAAGGTAAGTTTGGAGAGCGTTCACATGACTTAAAGATTTTATTATTATTCTGCGGCACCAAATGCACATGCTACAATTTTCATCAATTTTTTTGTGATGTTGAATGTCAGTCAAATGAATTATTTTATTGTTCTAAATGTAAACATCTGCTTAAGTCTCTAAATTGGTACTATTCAGAAAAACTTGCTATGTGACTTTTAAACATAAAGGTAATTTTGCAAAAAATGGTCATTACTAGTCGAGGGCAGATAACTCTGACACGAAAACGAGCAAAGAAACTGACCCTGATTTTTTTAATATTTTATTCATGAAATGTTACTTTACAACATATGTACAAATAAAAAAATCATTGGGCGGATAAATAGTAACCCCCAAGTCCAAACTTACCTGAAATGCTGCATATGTCGCCCCAGTCTACAAGGTTATACCATTCCCGCACTTGCATTTAGCCATTCCAAACGACAAAATGAAAGACTAATCTAAATTGAAAATAGTTGTAGACTACAAACAAAGTGACCGTTTATTTATCGAACGTGTTTATAACATGGAAAGCACTGCGAGAAAAAAGGAAGATGCTAATTTTCAGAATATTCTTCTTTTATCCCAAGTGTGTTGTCACAATGTCGTTGAATTAACATTTTTTTTTTGGGGGGGGGGGGGGGGGGTTCTTGAGGGGGGGTAGGGGAAGGTGCGATCTTATCATTTTTCTCCTTTCAAAATATTTCCTTAATTTACTGTACACTGTCCTATTTTTTTCTGAAAATACATTTAGTCGTCACAGATTTCAGTCTTGAAAAACCCAATTTTTAAGCTTGGGAAAGATCAAGCCAAAAGTACATGGCACAATACTTATTTATGGTAGCACTTCTAGGAAAGAAACCATAAGATTGATTCTGCAAATGCTTAAGTTCAAATCCATAAAACATAAAACCACATCGTATAAATATTCACGAGAACGAAACGAGAAAAAATAACTGAAAAATGAATTAATCAAAACTACTCAGGGAATTCTTGTTGATTTTCTTCCATTACCTAAGCTTGATAAAAAATTGTTTTTCCGTGAGTGAATGAATTACTTTGATTCAAAACGCACGCGATTACAGTAATACAGAAAACGGACCATTTTCAGCAGGGAAGATACGATGTTATATTAGGATTTAGAAAATTACAGAAGACAGAATCAGTTTCTTACAAAACAAGATCAGTGCAAAGACAATTTGTACCAGGTTCAAATCACATTTAGTGTTCGACTTTCTTTTTTGACCAATGAAATTGCGGTATATCTTAAAATTTCGCCGCTCTATTTCGCGTAAACGAGACTGTTGTCTAGTTTATTGACGTCTATACATAGACACGCCCCCGTATCCAATGAACCACAAGCGAACACTAAGTCAGATAGGGTTTGTATAATAGATTCCACGTAATATAAACATTCATTGCGCTGCGCGCATTTGAATTTCATTTCGCGTAGAATCTACTACTAATACTTTAAAATTCTTTGATTCATTTGAAAGAGTAAGAGATTGTTAAAAGTAAATTTCGAGTTAATCGAAACGGACAGTGACATTTATCACAGGGTGTTTCTGTAGAAAACTGTAGAAAACGTTTTAATTGTCTCACTTGCAGTAAAACACAGACTTCGACAAAGTAATTGTAAAATATCGCGTTCGTTCTACTAATTGAAATACACAGTTCGACAATAATGTTGTTTTACTAAATTTCTAGGGCACTTATCTAATTACAAAGGAGTTCAATCTATTTTCCTTGAAAATCTTAAACAACTAGGTCGCTAACATGAACCATGTGGTGAATGGAATAACGTTTAGAATTTTAAATGGTGGGTTTCGTTCATTTTAAATGGGGATTTGTAAATTTTAATTCGAGAACAATGCGCCAAAACGCAAATTTTCCCAAAAAGTAACTACATTTATTTATTTATTTATCTATCGATCACAAAATAATTGCTATATAGTAGATCGAGTACATGTATTCTTCATTTTAGCGTACAATGTTAATCCAATTGGGCTCAATAACTATGTAATCCTTTAATTGGGAGCTGCTTCATTCATTGATCTTTCGGATGAGACCCGAATGCGCGAGGACCATGTATTTTGTGATTACATTGAATCACAGCTAGCTAAGGGGAAAACAAAACGATTTCAGTTTACTTTTTGCAATGCATGGCCTCAGGTTTTTGGTCATTCCATGCCATTCATTGATATTGGAGGCAAACTTCCGTTCGTTGACATTTCCAGTGTTTTAAATCAACGACTCATCATTAATGATTCTCGGGGAATTAATTTGCCGGTAATAACGTCGATCATATTCTTTTGAGGCTTCATAGCTTCAGATATCGAAGTTTGAATCAAACATAACAGTTCCGGGATAAATGGCTAATGTGATTGGACACAATATATACTAAGCACAACAATATAGGGATAATGAAACCCGATGGGAAATAAAAAAGAACTTTTAAGTTTCTGGGAATCTGTTATACTTTTTTTGATAAAACTGTTATTACTTTTGCTTTGTGTGAAAATATTGTGCGGTCACAGTTCGTTGATTTCATAACATAGGCATATACGCTAAAGAGGGGTCAGCATTGAAAAATCACAAATGGGCCAAATTTATGCATACACATGCGATTTCCGCATTTCTGGATGAAAACTAAACAGTACATATTCGCAAACAAGTCCTAAGCTGTGAAAACCGACCGCCAACACTGGCAGATGTAGAAAAGCTCGAGCTTGCGGTTAACCAAACTAATGTTGTATTGAAGATTGCTGTGTCACAAAGCGTATAAGTGTGGGGTTGCATTGACCAAGCAACCGATCGGCGCGTTATTCCATTCTTTCGCTTTCATAGAGGTTTTAAGTTCACTGATTGAAAATAACCGGAACCAACGTACCGGGATCTTTCAGGACCACTCTAAACATGCAGGCATCAAAATACAGCAGGGATAACATCTAGCAAAACAGATTAGGACCCTACACGTCGTATACGCAGTACTGACACTATAATGTGATTTTCGAAACAGACGGTACTGCTACTTACGCCCGAGGATTAACCAGTCTATAATAGTGCAACCGAAAACCTTTTGCATTTTTGTTCTTTAAGATGTTAATTAACAAGTTTATTGAAGAAATTTGAGTATTTTGGAAATTTCGTGGTAAAATATTAACCCAATTCCGATATCCCTATATTGTTGTGCTTAGTATATTTCAAAAATCAAGTTGTCTAATAATATGACGTAGTGGAATTAAACACCACAGTTCCTGGTTGCATGGCTATTTTGATTGGACAAAATATATTTTCCAAACACTTGTTGTCCAATCAAATGACGGAATTAAACAGTACAGTTCCGGGTACAATGGCTATTTTGATCGGACAAAATATATTTTAAAACACAAGTTGTCCAATCAAATGGTGAAATCAAACATTACAGTTCCGGGTTGAATAGCTATTTTGATTGGACAAAATATATATTTAATTACGTTTGTCTAATCAAATTACGACATTATTTAGATACCTCTTGAACCTGTTTACGAAATAAAGACGCTTCATTGAAATCTATTCCAATGTGTGACATTTAATTACACATGAGCTTTACGATCATTCAATGACTTTTCTCAGCCTTAGAAACAGACAGATTCTTTATTTGAAATATAATTTCCGTATTTGGTCAATGTATCGTATATGACGCAAAGGTCAACGTCGACATATCAACTATAACACCATACCCCGTGCACTATGACTATTTATTTTTGCTAAAATACCCAGGTTCTGGGAGTCCCTTGAAGATACACTATGGAAAAACCATGATAACAAGAGCAACGCTGGGCGTGGCATTATACGCCCGAAGCTCAGAAATAAATGGGTGTGTGTTATTTGTTGATATCCTGCTCTTTTCTAAAAGTCTCTTGCAAGTATCCGATAAAACAAAATTCACCGAGTACTAAAATATTCACGAAGTGTTGCAAGTACCCGAGTACTACTAAAATATTTACAAATTTAATCAGATTGAGATAATGTAATTAAACACCCTAGCTATGAGTTCTACACACATGTGAAATTTCAACATTGTAGGCCTTGTATTTTGAAAGTTATGGAACGGACACGAATTTGCAAATTGAATGAAACAAAGGGCAATAAGTCAAAAATTATAAATGGTAGAGTTAGGGTTATTACGCTCTACACATTCTAGCTATGAGATCTATACACCTGTGAAGTTTCAAGACCATAGGCCTTATAGTTAGAAAGTTATGGACCGGACACAAATTTGCTAACTCAATCAAACAAAATCAAACAAAGGGCAATAAGTCAAAAATTACAAATGGTAGAGTTGTGGTTCTTGCACTCTGCACACCCTAGCTATGAGATCTATACACCTGTGAAGTTTCAAGACCATAGGCCTTATAGTTTCAAAGTTATGGACCGGACACGAATTTGCTAACTGAATCAAACAAAATCAAACAAAGGGCAATAACTCAAAAATTACAAATGGTGGAGTTGTGGTTCTTGCGCTCTGCACACCCTAGTTATGAGATCTATACACCTGTGAAGTTTCAAGACCATAGGCCTTATAGTTTTAAAGTTATGGACCGGACACGAATTTACTTACTGAATCAAACAAAATCAAACAAAGGGCAATAACTCAAAAATTACAATTGGTAGAGTTGTGGTTCTTGCGCTCTGCACACCCTAGCTATGAGATCTATACACCTGTGAAGTTTCAAGACCATAGGCCTTATAGTTTCAAAGTTATGGACCGGACACGAATTTGCTAACGGACAGACAGACGGACAGACGGACAGACAGACGATGCACGCGATAACATAATACGACCCTTCGGGCGTATAAAAAGGAAGAAACGCTAATATTTTATTTTATCAATGTCTTCTATGCTTTATCATGTTTAATCATATGCAATTGTCATCTGCAATTACCTTCAAAACAGACGGTATGTTATTAATGTGGTTTGTGAAAGGTCCATTGGAAACGATCTTTTATCGAGTACGCACACATGTAATTTCACTAGCAGTCCAATACAGCATAAAGATGCTAAAAATGTAAGGATTTTATCATAGAGATATAAATGCACATTTACCGGTTTTTATACATATGAACGCCCGTAAACCGACTTTTTTCGTTCTTCCAAGAAAAAAAGTTATATGTTTATTTACATAAGGATTCAACAATACCATATATGGTCACTCTGTAACGGATAGTATGTATCTGACGCAATACCTAATGTCAAGGATGTAATACCGTATTTGGTTAAAGACCTGTTTTATTGCACACAGGAAATAACTCTGCCATTACGGCCAGATTATCTGAACTTGTATGGGATGCAAGTCCGTAAATGTAAGTGTATGTATTTGGAAGCTTGTATGTTCTGCCATCTTTCTTCAAAACCCTCGCAAATACGCTGTTGTTACGAGAATTCGATAGAAAACCGACGAAATGCATGTTATTCTCACCGGCAATCGGTAATTGCCCATAGAAGCATTGGTTTGGGCATTTCTTTTAGAAAAGCATTTCGAAAACAAGACAACAGAGGGTATTGCCGAGATTTTTCCGATTCCCTCAACACTTTCTTGATCAACATCCAATTTACATGTACACTCTTTAGCAGCCTTCAAAGGACCTCTATGGATAAGGCGAGAAATCTCCCTAAAAGGCTCAAATGGAAAATTCGATTTTCAAAACATGCAAATCGATAATCATTTCGAACTGTATTATTAGATGTATACCTAAATCATATGAAAACTGATTTTGTACAATCAAAACGATTCGACAGGTACAGATAACTCTTGGTTTCTGTACCTACCCCCAAAATTACATTTTCTTACCCCACCGGTATTCATTTAACCAAAAATAAGTTTGCTGTTGTTTTATTAGCAAATAAATCTGTAAACGTAAAGACGATTGCTTTTAAAATCATAAACCAGCTTTCGTTTTGTCCTTCATGCGCATGCGCATCATTGAAACGAGTTTGAAGGCGAAATTTTCCCGCCAAAAATATGGCAATTGGATTACGAGTACTATTTTTAATATAAAAGTATGCCCCCCCCCCCCATGACCCAGGAAATCCTTTTTACCAAGGAAGCCTATGGTCAAGTTACACAACATATTTGTCCATGGGAAGCTGGGTCAAGGGGGGAAACGATGTTCGCCAGCCCAGGGACGAAGGTATTCCTCGTTTTTTGGCGGGAAAGTGCGCTTTTAAAGTTGTTTCAACGATGCGCATGCGAAATACGGACAAACCCAAAGCTGTCATATGATGCCAACACCATTTATCTTTGTATATATGTATGTAGAAAATAAATTGCAAATAAAACTAAAAAAATCATTTTACCTCTATGAATACCGGTGGTGTAAGAAAATTAAACCATTTAGGTGGGTACAAAAATCAAGAGTTATCTGTACCTATAGAACTTTGAATATTGGCATAAAAACGTTCATTATTTATCTACCTAACCATAAAGCTTAATTTTGTTTCTAAATTTGTAAGCTTTGAAAATTGGCCCATCGAGCTAAGCTTTTTAGGGAGATTTCTCGCCTTATCCAAAGAGGTCCTTGAATCAGGCTACAGTTAGTATGCTATACCATAGACTTCTTGGCGCAAATTGTACAATATTGTTTTAAGAGTTTCACTTAAATAGGTTTAGAACAGATACTTGGCAGTAGGTTTTTGAAATAAGCTTGGAAAATATACTTGTTGACTGTTGAGTGTCACTCGTTGCACATCTACGGTGTTACAATGGTCGTGCAGCAATATACCTTGTTTGTGTCTAAGCTTATTCCTCTAGTTTTTGCCCGTTATCTCCTCTTGAAACATTTGCAAAAAGGTAAAGAATTATGTTTTCTCGTAATCTTCAGATAAAAACAAAAACGTCCCTACAAATCTCTGCAATGAAAGATTTATCAACAAAAACAACTCAAAGGAATGTATTGTATTTGACTCTGTGTTTTTACTAACATTTCACAAATTTTCTAGGTAGACGATATTGGAATTTCAAATCGCGATTGAGAATGTAACATGCAACATATCGTCGTTGTAAATTCGAAATCTCGTATCTCGTTTTTTGAAGACTGCAAAGGGGAAGGAGAAAAGTGTTATTTCTTTTCCCCAAATGAAAAGATTTACTAGAAATTTTGACATATTGTTCATGAATAATGTGTCATTAATTAATACTGATTAGTTAAATTGCAATAATTGTCCTAACTGGGCACATAGGGTTCTACTTTGAAAATCGCAAAAATCGACATACGAAGTTTTGCATATTCACCGACGATATGTGATACAGCTCTTTCAAAAAAGGATTTGAGAAGGCTCTGTGTTGTACTTAAGACCAATATGAATTAAGATCAGCGTGCGTATACACGCAACCTGGCAATGGTTCATGTTGATCTCTGACAGTATCATCTGGACCTGTTTCAACCATAAGATACGTGTATGTGTAGCAGTATGGTTCAAGATCAGACAACACTCAGGCACCGTCTAATCTGGATACGTGGTGGTCTTAATGCTAATGGTCCTTTGCAAAGATCATAGATTATATCATCGCTTTTCAACAAAG
This sequence comes from Fragum sueziense, assembly GCA_963680895.1. Taxonomy (NCBI): domain Eukaryota; kingdom Metazoa; phylum Mollusca; class Bivalvia; order Cardiida; family Cardiidae; genus Fragum; species Fragum sueziense. The sequence goes on from OY804595.1 coordinate 59,820,129, forward strand.
ACCTCGTAATTGCAGCATTAAATAAGTAGCCTGGGTCCAGTCGTCAATATACAATTTGGTCTGTAAGATAGCGCATAAAAAATCAATACCCGTTACATATTGCGGCATCCGTTTTTGATCGTGTTGATATTGACGCCTGGGAACAAGCATGGTATTTTCCAATGATAAGCCGATAAACCGAATGATCTATTTTTAGCCGTATAATCTATGTAAAGCCTATCGTTTTAAAACGAGGCTCGTTAACGGGATAGAGGCAACATCTGCTATAATGGATTGAATTATATTTGAAATGTTGATAGATAATTAAATTTCTGCAAATTCTAGCATTTTCTCATTATTTTCCCATAATTTTTCTAAGGTGCTTCTTTCGTTTTGCTTGTAAAAATCACATATTCAGTGTCAGGTTAAATTTGGTTTTGCACGGATGAATAGATTTTTAATAATGCATTCTGGGGAAAATGTTGAAAAAATGTTTAATTAAAATGTTCAAAACGTGCAGACAGTGGTCTTTATGTGAGCCATGGCAAATCCAATGCTGATAGATTAGCCATTCCCAAACTGCATATATTTATTCTGTAACAATTACAAAACAGTTTTTAGTTCGAACACTAGCTAGTTCGTTTAACTATCAAATTCCTTCAAATTTACGACTGAAGGAGAAATTAATGTTGTTAATAATGCTATGTTCTATTTCTTACTTTCGAAAAAAATGGTGTTTTTTTTGTAAAAACTAACGCATCCATGCGTCATTTAAACTATTTAATCGTTTGCCGAACATGACCTTCCCAATAGAAAAGGCTAGGAAGTTATTTTGATACTCACCATTTTCTCCTTTTGTCTGAGTATTTTCTTGCATTATTTTAAACAAATCCTACCTTTATCATCTCAAATTTTGTCGCCTGCAAGCATCTTCTAAAATGGGAAAGTCTAAATTTCAGCCGTTTGTTAAAGGGTTAATTGGTGTATAAGATGAACAGACTGATAAGAAGAGGTGTTATGTGTTATTGTCTACTGTAAGTGTGTCACACATTAACCCATTCCCACACATTGACGCTTTTGACACCCCACATGATAAAGCTTTTTAAAAACATAGTGAACAATGAAGAAATTGCTTGTGGCAAATAGTTTCTTCATTTCTCGCAATATTTTCTACATAAAGAAAAAAATTGTTACATATCATTTACTTGAAATTGTCGTCAGCAATATCTTTGAATTGAGACAAGATTGAAATTTTATTTTCTGGTTATTAGTCAACCCTTTCTAACAGGAACAAAGCTTAAGATCGACTGATCAAATTTGAAAACGCTGTAAACCACAAAATTGTTGTTGATAAAGATGGCATTTGTTCACAGTAAAAAAATATTGAGACGAAAGGAGAAAACTGATTGTAATAAGAATTTTCTTCTTTTTTCTCCATCTTTTAGATCAAGCGTTTCCAATTACGGTCTTTTTCGGGGAAGGGCAAACCTTTTCTCAAACAAGACCTGGTTTCAACGTGTTTAATTGAAAGGGCTTGTGGAAACGTTGAGGCGAAAGAAGAAATTGCTGATAAACATCATTTTCTCCTTTTGCCTCAGTTTTTTCTAACCTGCTTGGTTCACAAATGTTTTTCTGTTCAACATTCCTGTCAGCAGTATTTAAAATAAAACGGTCAAAATTTTTGCCGTTTTTAAAAGGGTTAAGCGACGGACACTATAGGATTTGTGGCCAACCGTTTAACCCTTAGCAATAACACTTTACCAAAAGATGAACTCCAATAATTGTTGAATTGTGCAATATTTGTTAGCCTTATGAGAATTATCTTCAAAAAGACGGGTACCTGATTTCCATGAAGAAATACGGGAACCAGTCTAGTCCTTGGGGATTTCTGTTACTAAATATAGCACTAAATAAATTTCTGAACGAGTTATCGTTCGTGATTTCATCCCCAAAAATTGGCGAAAATCATAGATGGCAGTGCGAAGTAAATTCGTTTGGCCCCAGACGGATCTTTGGACCGGAGAAAGTAAAGGAGGGAAAAATGATCAGTCTGGAACCCAGTCTATTAAATAAGCTGCAGTTACGAGGTTTTTTTTCTTGAAAAGCGGCGATAGTGTAGTCCGGCCTTCGACCTTGGTTGACAAATCCTATTAGGGCCGCACGGATATCCAATACGTTTTAACGACTGATAAATGGACTTTTCTGGGCGATTTTACGACGAAACCTATTACCTAACTTACCCTTGCACAAACAACATAATTTAACTCATTACCAGACTGCAAAATTTAAGACTGGTCCAAATTCAAAGATGATGCAGACGACAATTTCAAGGGAATGAAATTTTACATTTTTTGCTCTTTTCACGTATAAAACATCGTGGGAAATGAAGAAATTGCTTGTCACAAGCATTTTTTTCATTTTCCACGATGTTTTCCAAAGCCATTATCTTTGGGGACTCAGAAGGAGTCACTGTGTGGTAATAGCTTAGGACAGATCTTATATTCAGAAGCTGCTGTCGACGACATTTTTTGTTAATAGAAATTGGATGAAATTGCGTACAATATAACAGAAATATTTAGGCAAAGGAAGAACGTGCTGATTATCAGCAACTTGCTTAATTTTCCACCCTTAATGTTTTTTTTTTTTTTTTACAAATCTGTTCTGTTAAAGAAGTCTGAACCATATTGCATGGTTTCTGGAAAGCAAAATTATAGCCATATACACGAAATTTGATGTTTATCAAGGTTATGTTAGTGCAACGATTTTTTTTACTTTGCAACGGCTAGTGATTACTAGTATGCGCAATGATACTCTCTTATGAACAGAGCACATTATCTCTACATTCCATTTCGATAGAATGAGCTCTGTTCTCGCGGGGTCATTTCACGTCTAATTCAGGGCCTTGGCGGGATTTCCGTATCCAATCGTTGGCGATACACAACACAACAATTTAAAAAGCTGTTACAAACTTTCATTGGCTGACGCTTCAAATTACCGGCTTCAGCCAAAAATAGAAGCGACGTAATGTACGTAATCAAACCAAATCAAACTGAATGATTTTGATTCGATAATTCAAATGTTACCGGCTTCAGCCAAAAATAGAAGCGACGTAATGTATACGTAATGATCATGCAAGATAAAACTGAATGATTTTGATTCGATAATTTAAATGGTGTGCTATAATTAGATTATGACGACCAAAAAGGCTGTTGGCGTACCAAAAACTGCAGAGGTCATATTTGATGGTTTAATCAATAGACCTCGCCAATGGAGAGTAGCGCAATGACGAAACAAACATTTCTAGGCATTGATTTCCAGTGTTGTCTCAATAGTTTATGAGCTATATTGCAAATAATTCATTTCTTTGTCAACATCCAAATTGTCTTATGCTGCATCCGAATCGGGCCATCCTAAAAATGTGCGGTTTGTGAAAGCTCTACCAATGAATTCGTAAACGAGGATGCTGTGAGAGCACTCTTCGACAGTTCAAATCATATACAATATGATCGTTTAAAGCTAGATTTTAAGAATATCGGCGATATAAAATTGAAGCCATTGATCAATCTACTGATTAGGGAGACACAAATAACTTGTAGAAACGTAACATCTATCAAGGTAGAATACCCGTAATGTGGCCATTTTGAGATTCACTAAACATCGGATTTTTTCGAGCGTCGTCGTTACAAATCCGAACCGATCCGAGCACGGTTGGAAACATTTCGACGTCGCCCTAATAATTCCGACGTTGCACGGATCTCATTAGAGGTAGACTACCTTAAATGTAAGAATAGAATCAACTGTGTTGAACTATTCGTGTTTTTCAATTCCCGTTAGACTCATACGTTGCAATTTATTAGGTAAGAATCCGTAGGATATAAGCAGAGAAACTAAACAAAACACACAAACACATATTAACATGGGAGTGTGGTTTTTTCAGTGTGGACGCTTCCCAAAAGTCACGTGGGCTACCTGCTGTGTATTTCAGTCGAGTAGAATTAACTGTTTAGATATGGTATAATTAATTTAGAGTCTATACTTTCATGAATGGAACCATATAATTTATCATAAAACATCTACCACCAAAGACACCGTAACCAGTTTTCATCGACCCCAATGCCATTCGTCTCGACAACCCTTTGGTATGCATTGACAAGTCCGATTGCAGAATCAGGACTATGGAATCCAATCCGTAGACCTATAAATAATGCTTCTTTCTGGTTTGACCAATCCACCGTTTTAAGACAACCTTAGACAACATCAAAACTTTGGATTATACACGCAGTTTCATGTGTCACGTTTCTCCTGACTCCAATGCCATTTGTCTCGGCAGCTAACTCTTTAGTATACATTGACAAATCCTATTACACAATCGGTAGACCTATAAACAACGCTTCTTTTTGATTGTCTAAAGTTGTCTAAAAACGGTCTAGATTGGTCAAATCTAGACCGTTTTTAGACAACCTTAGACACAGCAATGTCATTTGTCTCGACAGCTAACACTTTGGTATACATTGACAAATCCTATTACAGCATTAGGGCCATCAAATCCGTTAGGAAGACTGATAAATGGGTATTTCTTTCTGATTTTATGAATGTTTTACCACGCAATGAAACCAGGCGCTGTTAACGTCGGATTACTTGGGTTGCCACAGAGACGAATTCGGTTTGGTTTGAATGAATGCGAACGGTATCGAGGTGGGGGAATCACTTAAGGTAGTCTACCCCTAATGAGATTCATGCGACGGCATAATTTTTCGGGCGCTGTCGTAAACATTCGGCGGTGGAACATTCAACCGCCGAATGATTACGACCGCGCCCGAAAAGCTTCGGATACGTTACGACGCGGCTCGATAAAAATCCGATGTTTTATGAAATTCAAAATGGCCACATTACGGGTATTCTACCTTAACTCAGCAACTGCAAAATATAAACAAAAAGGGGATTTTAAAAAAAACGAACATTAAATACACTGACTTCTACATGCACTATAAAGTATGGAACTCTATGATGATTAAACTTTGATGACGTCACAAGTGTGTAACTGTGCGTAAGATACGTTAACACTTTTTTCTAAACAACATTTCGCTGCGTCTTAACGAAAACTACGTAACTGTATCTTAAAACAAGCTACAGTTACGTGATTTTCTTTGAAAACGACGATTTGGTCGCCATGTACCTGACAAAGTCTTTCGGGAAGAAAATTCTGCAATATTCCTTTTTTCTTCGGTGTTTGCTTAATTTCTACATTGAAAATTATCATAAATTTTGGAACTTATGTAAATTATGTATTTTCAAAATCTCTTAAGTTTTTACATTTGGATCAGTCTAGACTGTTCAGATTTTGGAATAGATTAAATTCTGCATTTTTTCTATGCGATAATGAAATTATTTAAAAATAAAGTCTCGAAAGACAAATACAGTTTTGTTGGAAGTAAAGACCTGGCTTGTTATCTTTATTGGAAAAAAATGAGGAATCATCGAAGTCAAAAGTACTGTAATGATGGCGAGTATTTCTCATTTTGTTTCTATATTGCCTTTACTTGTGTATACCATATATGTAAATATTTAGTACGAAATTATTAGGGTACGAATCATGAACATTTGTAGCGGAAATCCAATTTGAATCGGATGTAGATCGAGATCGTCCTGTTTTAACTTTATGAATTAAATAAATGTGATAGAGTAATTCGAAAACTATCGAACATTACTTTTCTCACATTTTATTCGTTTTATCTTTTTTAGTTTGGGCTACATAACGACAGCGATTAAAATGATGGATAAAACGTTTCTAATAGGAATAAAGAAAATTGAAAGTAATTTACGCGTGAACGCTAAAACAAGACTTTTGACCCATTCAGTACGCCATAGAATGTATTATGTCCCCGTTAACAACCAGCATTTTGTCTGCAATAGTTTTCAAATCGAGCCAGTCTAAATTTTGTTTTGATATGGAAAGTGTTAATCAATTATTGAGGAATAATAATATTATGGAAAAACAACATTTTTATACAAATCCATGAATAAACGATAATTCCCTTGAGGAAGATTTATGTGTTTTCGATGTAAATTTGATATAAAACCATCATTGCGACAATTAATATTCGGAGAATATCTCATCAAATCTGTGTTATTTGATACAAACACCATCAAATATGTCACGTTATTCAAATACGGAAACAATCAAAATTTACGTCAAACTCAACAGCTAATGCAATACTTGTATTTAGGAAGCCATGAATGGACATTTTAGTTATATGTTAGAACTTCTTAACTATTTCTTATCTTATTATATTAATTTGTTTTCCAATATCTCTTATAACTATGTTTGAAATTAGATTTCTTTTATAAATTTTCAATGTATTTGTGCACAAGGTACTCAATGATAGCTTTCAGTATTCTACCAAATATTGGGTACCAAACTATTCGTGCAACTTCTGGCGTCATCCGTGGCAGCGGGAATTGTCGAGGATGTCCCTCGTGAATTTCTCTTGGCACAAACGATGCACGGTAATTGAAGAGGGTATATTATCGTCAAATCCCGTTGCCGTGGATGACGCCCGAGGTTACACGAAGCGTTTGGTATCTAATAAAGGTTGAAATTCCTTAAGGTATATGACCCATCATTGAAAACACCACGTTCTAGCCATGGGACATGTATCAAATTACACACACTTGTAAATACACTTCAGACAAGTTGATTCACCGTGCAGGATTTCAAGAAAATGCTTCGAGAAGAAAATAATTCACAAACATCTTTTTACTCTATATTCATATGCAAGGGAGGTAATTTATAACTTTGTTGTCAAATATTTCCATAATCATGCATTTATTCAAAATTCTAAACCGTTCAAAATGCTTATGTTTGTATTTGGAATGGAAATATAACACAGTTTAGGATATACTGGCACTTTTCAAATTTCGCCTCTTGCTCATAAGTGCTAATGATGGGTTGCACTGGTGGTGAACTCGGCCAAAGCGTGGGACGTTTTTCGCGATCATAGTATTCCGTCAGTGTTGTTATAAAACATCGTAACTACGGCTTCGATAAAGCCGTAGTTACGAGATTTTATAACAACATAGACGGTTTGTCAATACATATAGGTAAACCCGGTCTATTTTTAGAACAAATTCATTGTTATTAGAAAAACTATCCAATCAGATCTTTGAACTCTTATTTAAACGCAAAATATCTGTACCTTGTTGTAGCGAAAAACGTCCCTCGCTTTGGCCGAGTTCACCACCAGTGTAACCCATCATTAGCACTTATGAGCCAGAGGCGAAATTTGAAAAGTAGCGCTTCAGAAACTTTAGTAACCCCTTGTAGGAGAGTTATTTAACCCTTTTCGAAACAGCAAATTTTTAGACTTACCATAGACAAAAGTAGAATCAGGCGACCAATCAATGGACGTTGAAGAACAAAGAATACTGTATTGAAATACGTTAAGAATGTTTGAATATTTAACGATCATTTTCTTATCTTCCAAGTAAAGAAATCAGAGAATGTTTGGTAAATATTTCCCAAATTTATTGTGACGAATTTATGTCCCAACTGACTTTAAGATGATATGTTGTTATAACCAAGCTGTCAAAACCAGAGTGCGTAGCTGAAAATCCTTTCAGTGACATAATATGAAACTATTCTCCGGAGAAGATATTTTTCATTATATTTTCTATCATAAGACACGCAAACAACGATTACGAATAAGCTGGGGTGTGAAGCAATGGTCCTTTTGGTAATTCAGACAATTATAACAACAGACCAAGTTGCGCCTAAGAGCAGCCTGATCAGGTTATGTCACTATCTGAATTTGACGTCCTAAATAGAAACATCCCGAAAAAACATTGAGGGAAAAGAAGAAATTGCTGATCATCAGCAATTTCTCCTATTCCCTCAATATAGTTTGTGCTGTAATTAACACATCGTTTACTTTTGACATCAATTGTTTTGTTGTCTGCAACTTTTTTCATTTAGACTTGTTCTAAGTATTTTTTTTTGCCAAGTGCTTTTACAGGGTGTTACATGTTAGAGAGCAGTATGCACATGCGCCGGCAGGTCTAGATGCTTGTCTGTCTACGAATCCACAATACCCATTTTCCTTAATCGCTGCTTTTCAACGAAAACCACGAAATTGCAGATCACTTAAAACAAGCTGCAGTAACGAGGCTTTCGTTGAAAAGCAACGATATCCTAGATCCAGCGTCATATTATTTTGTCGCGTACTGTTGGGTTGCCTTACCTAAGTTGCTCATGGACATACATAATATGTTTTGATCAAAAGAATTTCTGAAGAAAAGCAATCTCTTTTTTGAGCGTCTCTATATGATTGTCACCCACCAATCGGTTTGAAATCGTGAACCTTTGTGGGCCAGCAGCTGGAGGCTCGGTAAGGGTGTTGTGGTAGAACTGGTTTGAGAAACAACAGGAATCCATGGATAGGTGCTCCAGCCGGCGCGATATGACCCTGGCAGTTGGAAACGGCGTAAAATCCTAATAAACTCAATCTTAAACAGATGTCATTCCTTTACATATTTATGAGGACTTTTGATCTCAGCATTTTGTATATAACAATGCCTTATCTATCAAATTTTAAGAAGCTGACCAGACTTACATGTAGCTGGCGTCAGGAAAAATAATCTAAATCCTATTATTTATCTGAGAGTAAAAAGCTTCCGAGTCCTAGTCAGTATGCGCAGTGAGCACAGGGTCGATACTTTTCAAATTTTCCAACAGGTGCCTTATTGATGGGTTACAATTATTTGAATTGTGAGATATGAGCCATGCAACTTTTGACAGAATGACAAATTTTCAGGAAAAATGTTTTGAAAATACCAAGGCCTGGTTATTGACGTTCCTTATAGGAACGGATTGGGAAAATATTGAGAAAAAGAAGAAAATGCTGATAACATTCATTTTCTCCTCAATATTCTATGTTGTTTATTTAAGATAAATAATATCTTGAATAACACATATTTTGTCGTCTGTAGCAGCTTTCAAATTGTTTCAGTCCATTTTAGCCGTTTTGGCAATAAGTTTAATATACATGTATTTATTACAAACCATGGACCTCTCTACATACAAATAATTTATCAATAAAAAAATGATAATCATATAAATCAATTTAACAGATTTACTTACCCTTTGCTACCAAACTGTCTGCAAGATGCCGTTAAATAATTTAAACATCGCACGATTTTCATGCTAAGAATCCAATTTTACATTATTCAAAATAAAAAATCTCACCCAAAAACTTTTTGTCCCAATATTAGAACTTTCCCAGGAATGCTAGACGAGTTCTAACGTTCCACGCGACTATCGTTCTACTCTTATAGAATTCCATCGTGTAATAAATAACAGTGTTAGAGAGAGATGGAAATATCTCATCGGCGATTATAGATAGGACAAAAACCTTTTCGATATGGCGTCAGGTGCAATCTGGTTTATTGAGATATTCATTTCCATCTGTGAGACAGACAGACAGACACATTTTTGGCCCATCACGCGAAAACAGACCCTCTGGGAAATCCATAATTCCAAATATTGGACATCAGATCAGATTTTGTAGGCGTCAACTAAATGTCACTTATGGAAATTGAACATACAGTAAGATTTAAAAACAACCTAGATTCAGAAATGTATCTTAGAGTACAAGGTTTCGATCCTAGTCGGTCTGCGCACGTCCCAGAAGGTCCCTTTAAGCATGACGAGTTTAATTTGGATAGATGTTACCCTCAAAGCATAACAAGAGTCGTGATAAATGTAAATATAAGTTAGTCACAAACATTGAAACACGATTCATTCAATTGGCTTAGTGTCTCTTTCCAGGCCACGGTTTGTACACTAGGCTAAAATCCGTTCGTTCGATGCCACCAAAAAGCGTCCGGATTATTCCGAAGGATAGCCTAAAAGGCGACAAAAATCTTGCGGGAATTTGTAAAACATCAACTACATATACCGTGAAATATGAATTCATATAAACATGTTATCAAAAATGTTCCAACCCCCCTTGTGATTGTGAGATATGTTTCAGAAAATCATATTTTATCAGTTACAAGAATGGTTGAAACCGAAACTCTCGTTTTGGGAATTTTAAAAGTCGACAAAACACGCAAAAATAAATAGGAGAGACCGTAAAACAAAATTCAATTTACCACGTTCACAAACAAGATCTAGTTTTTACGTTCTTATATAGGATAACGTTTGAGGAAATATCAACATGTCGTCGCTTTTCAACGAAAACCTCGTCACTGCAGCTTGTTTTAAGCTGCAGTGACGAGGTTTTCGTTGAAAACGGCGATTTCTTGTCTCAATATTTTTCTATACTATATAATATACACGGATATGTATTAATTATTTTGACGCCTATATTCTATTACTCATTTCAAATTGGACTGATCAAAATAGAAAAAAAAACTTTGGTAGAGGGCAAAGATATAGAGAACGTTTTGACTTTAGATTAGTATAAGCTTATAAGTTATATATTCAGAAAAAGAGAACTTTTTTTTTCAAAAAATCTCTTGGAGAGGGCTAACAGTTAGAAAACGTTTTGATTTGAGATGAATAAAAGCTTATAAGTTATATATTCAGAAAAAGAGAACATTTTTTTAAAAAATCTCTTGGAAAGGGCTAACAGTAAGAGAACGTTTGGATTTGAGATTAATAAAAGCTTCTAAGTTATATATTCAGAAAAAGTGTGAAAAAAATCTTTTTATCTGCGATGTGCGAGGGAATCCTAGTGGGACTGACACCGACGTAGATGAGTCTATGCATACGTGCAGTCTGATTTAGACCTTCATTTCACATATTACGGATTTCATTTGACCTGTTATATAGCGAAACATATATGCGTAACATTCTTCAAAAATACTTATATAACATATATACGAGGGACGTTCAATTAATTTTGGAACTGGGGTTCTATAAGCCATAGTTATATCCCAATTCAATTTTAAGTTGCTTCAATCCTTCGAAGTTATCCTCTTTGAAACCTACACACTTCTGAAGTTTTGATATCCATTACTTATATGCCAATAAATGTGCCTCTTTTGGAACACCCCGCAGACACTGGTAAATTGCACTGCATATGGAACATGAAGGCCTATACCGACGACCAGAGGCTTTTTTCGTCATCATGGGGAACACAAAAAAGCTATGCGGGCTTAAGCCTGGCTAATAAGGGTGGATGAAGACGCTGTGCAGCATGTGTCTCTTTCAGGAAGTCTTGGACAAGATGACACCTGTGGACAGCTCCGTTGTCATGGATTTTGCACTTGCCTCTTTAGCCGGTCCTAGACCTGCTCTTTTCGTGATATTTCTTTACTTTCACCTACATACATTTCTTGTATGAATGACCGGCGATAGTGGTACTATTTGAAATAAAAATTTGAACAATACACCCGTTATATTTGAAAATTACCGCGTACAAAACTTTTGCTGCGCTTTTAATTTTTTGGCTATTACAGACCTTGCCTGATCTTTTCGCAACCATTGCTTGCTAATGACACACCATTGGTGCTCATAATAGTAGATTGTTGTTCAATCATATGTATAAAGCTCATAAAGCCCACATTTGTTGTATTTATTGCATTATTTCAAAATATATTTTTCTCTGTCCTTTAGGCAGCAGGTGGGGGACCCAATAGGCATAAACCTTCTGTGTTTCAACCCTCCCGTCAAACTCGTATAACATGTCCCCGATGAAAAACCAACTTTATCTGCTATTTCTTGCACATTGAACCATGCGTCTCGTTTGATCAAGTCGGAATATACAGCAACATTTGCTTTGGTAATAGCTCAACCCGGGTTGCCCGAGAGGGGGGCATCATTTAGGCCAGTCTTGCCAATTTTATTTTTTATTATCTTCCTAAAAACTGACGTATATTCAACGTTCGAATGTCCATAAATCTGATATAATTTATTATATACATGTGATGCAGATATTTCAAAGCCTATGCGACCTTTAATAAAGACCCGCACATCCTACTTCAGTTCGTTTTCCATTTTGCGCACAGCGAAATAGCCAGTGTATCAACTTAAATTTTCCATAACTTTTGAAAGAGTCAACGAATTTGCCTCAAATTTTAACCAAGTATAGACAGTAAAAATAGCCACAAGCACCACTAGTTCTATAGAACCGTGGTGTATGGTGGACCATTAGTACCACTTTTAATTGAACGCCCCTCGTAACAAGCATACAAGACAATATTACTGAATTGTTTTTTTAAAAAGCCCATGCTTGTAATTTTTGATAATAAAAGCTAAAGCTGCGACATGTGAAATGAAATATGTAATACCAAATGTAAGGGGGCAGCGTGGACCCTGATCAGACTGCAATCTTGTTTTTGTTCGAACATATCATTTTCTAAAGGCCCGGCCGGAGCATGTACTAAACTCGGGATCCATTGCACCGTAATTTTGGATGTGATGTGGACGTGATATGGACGCAGAATCGTATGTGACCGGGCCTTTAGCAGCAATATAGATATTCACCTAGATATTCAGCAAAAACTATTTTGTTACTAGATAATGACATTTTGAACGTCCTTGAGAACAGCAATAAATCGTAGAATAATCGTAAAACACTCCCTATTGAAACCATCTATGTGAAGTTTTATGATTCGACCACAAACATTTATGCGTAAATGTACTTTTTAGCTGTTGACTCTCACACGTTTTATTGACATCATGCAATAGGAAACGATTTTATCAAGTTAACCGTGACGTTATTCGGACAAAGATTAGAATTTTGTAGTTGTTGTCAAAGTCCGATGTTTTATGACTCTCAAAATGGCCTCATTACGGGTATTCTAATTTAAGTGGCAGTGTGCACATTGGTTATGAAATGCGCGCAGGTACTTGTTCATCCGAGACGAAATCCGAGTACTTTGATTTTATCCGGAAATTAAGTCATTAACAAGCGGAAATAAAGTCCATTGGCGAATTTCTGATAACTTTTAACGGGAAATGGTTCAAATAAAATGACAGTAATCAATTATAAAAGATCTTGGTATATTTCATGGACCTATAAATAAGATAAAAGTAAAATGTCAATTTCTGACAAAAATAACACGCCCAAAAGATAAGACAACCTTACCATTCTATGACTACGTGTGTGCTAAAATATTTTGCAATTATAAACCAAATAAAGTAATTGAAAACGGGAAGAAATTTTCGACGGAAAAAAGACGACGTAGTGCATGAAAAGGGAAAGTTTCCAAGGACAATTTGTGCTCCAATCAAATGTACCAAGTTAGCTTATTTCCTTATCCGAGTCTTCTCTGATGAAAATTCGCTCTTTGATATTTGGATGTCGCTATTTACAATAGCGACATCCAAATATCAAAGATCAAATTTTCATCAGAGAAGACTCGGATTTCTAACTTCCTTGACTTCCTTGTCGTCTGTAGCGTTTGCAGACAGAAAACACGGAATCGTTCTCGAAAAATAGCCGCGTATTTTAGAATTAAAACAAGTAAAGTAGCTTTGCTTCGTCTGCATCTAATTTATTATTTCACACTCAACAAGTTCGATATATCTCCAACAATGCATTGCACGAATTATACGCATTCCTAACCAGCCTTGCATTTGGGTAAAGCTGGGTTCACATTGACGAATTTTCTTACGATTCCTTACGAATTGGACATTCGTAATCACATTGCCGATAAGTTCACGTATTGTTACGATTTGAGCGAATTCAACGGGCGGTTTACGTATTTCTACGACTAGTTTACGGACTGTTTACGGATTATTTACGAATCAATAGGATTATTACCGACTTAGTTACGAATGTTTACGAGTCCTTTGTCATTATTTTGTTGTTGCTGTAAGAAAGACAACCTCGTTTTTGAAAATATGACATTCGACAAGACGATATGACTTGCGAACGAAATAAGCTTGGGTTGTACCAACAATTTCTTCAAAACTATTAACCCTTTCCCAAACAAGACCTAGTTTTGACGTCCCATAGTTTGGGAAAATATTGAGAGAAAAGAATAAATTGCTGACAATCAGCAATGCAATTCTTTCTGTTCACTCAGAATTTTCTATTCAATAACATACAAAGTTTACAACTTCTTACATCAATAATTGTTTTGTCTGTAACTCCTTTCAAATCGAAACAACAAAAAATCTTGCCGTTTGGGAAAGAAAACTTAAGTGCTTCTATCGGAATAAACCGAATACTACCGTATTGGGTCATTCATGACCCCAGACGTATATTTATAAATGCTATATTCAAAGTTGTTCCCCGATGCACGTTTACTTTTTTACTTTTTCATTCTTATATTCGTGGATAATAAATCAATTTTTCTTGACCATCGAACAACGTCTGAAGGACTTATCGTCAATTTTTGTAATGGGATAAAAAACAATGACTCCAGTGCATATAAACACATTGAAAAAAAAGTGCTCTTAGTCCTCATTTTATTGCAAATCCAATTGGAAATCGTTTGACGTTCAGCAAACCATTAATTAGTATTTCCTCTTTCATAAATTATATTTGTCATCAATTTTGAATTGAAGTATAGTATATGAGCAATGATTTCGAAAAGGTGTACTTATATCATGTAAGATAAATATTTGTCATTTTAAGCCTCTGCATATACACACGGTCTGACCAGGACCCACACTGTCCTCTCACAGCTTCTCCATCAAACATAACCCTCATCAGGCCGTTTGTGGAGCCTGACCTGTTTTAATATCATTCTCGGAATCTCATATCATAATTGCCCTTTTTTAAACATCCCGGCTCGTTTATATTCGCAAACTTGCCGTATTATATTCGTGAATCACTTACGGGTGATTTGCGATTAACTAAGAGTCATTTACGATTGAATAACGGAACTTTTAATCCGTGGACATTCGTGAGAAAATTTTCGACATGTCAAAAATGTCCCCGTATGAGCACGAATCATTAAGAATATCCCCGATTAATTGCGAGTTGTTTACGAATGCATAAAAGTTGTTTACGAATACTTGCGGTTATATACGATAGGACTTTCCGAATGGGCCACTCAAAACGAAATCTATGAATATGCACGATTTCTTTACTATGTCTATTATTTTTTTGGCTGTAAATAATAAGATATAATCTTCATATCATCATCATGCAGCTGACATTGAGAAATAAAGCATTTTATACTTACGAGTTATTTACGGATGCCAGCGTATTGTTTACGAATGTTCACGGATGGCCTACGAATGTCCAATTCGTAAGGATTCGTAAGGAAAATTCGTTAGTGTGAACCTACCTTAACTTATTCGTCTTTTAGGAAAGCAATCAGAGAAAATAAAAAAAAATACTGGTAATTAGCATTTTCTCGTTTCCCACAATGTTTTCTTGCTGCTGGACGCAGCCATAACGCAGTTGGTAACCCATCAGAATCTCACCTATAATGTCCAAGGCCGTGGCAAACATCCTTTAATTCTGACATTATTTTTTGTCTCCAACCAATAGTTTGATACAATGTAATCGTATACCTATGTGAGCGAGCAGCTAGGATTCGGTAAGTGTGTGGTAGTATAGCTGACGATAATTGACCTGGCAGAACCTCCCATTCGATTAGCATGGGCTGCTCTGCCAGGTCATTTATCGTGAGGTATACTGTGAGAGAAACGACGGAAATACATGGTAACGTGCTCCAGCCGCGGCCATATGACCATAGCAGCTGTTACAAAATAAAGTTTTGTTTCGGGAAACATTTTTTTTTTTTTTTTTGCAATTTTTTCTAGTTTTGGTCGATCTGAAATACCTTCTTCACAACAAGGGGTAAATTAAATCACAAGTGTACCTAAATGTATTCCATCCGTCCTTCAATACCAAATAATTCGTGCAAACTCGGGCGTCATCCGTGGCAACGTAAATTGACAAGGGTATCCCTCGTCGATTTCTGTTGTCACGGGTGACGGCCGGTGTAACGTAGTAAAGTGACCCCCATAGAATACTGACCCCCCCCCCGGTCACTTTACTATATAGAATACTGACCCCTTTCTATAAAATATTGACCCCCATGTAAAATAACGACCCCCCTGATTTTATCTATAAAATACTGACCCCCACCTAGTTTATTGCTAAATTTTCAACATACACGTCATGTATACATATCGTTTCAAATCACATCCCTGTTTATTTTGCTCCTCGAAAAAAGTTTTGGGGAGCATTTAGTCGCCATGCTATCGTTCGTCTGTCCGTCCTTCCGTCCATCTGTCTGTCCGTCCGTTTATATACAGGCAGATGTCAGCAACCTTTAGGCCAAATTCAATGAAATTTCACATGTGTAATCCCTGAATACCGTTTGAGTCTGTGTTCTCGTTTTTTTTTTTTTTTTTTTTTTTTTCAATTTGAGGCTGCGTCACAGAAAAAGGGGCCTTAATGTAGAAATTAGTATTTCTTTAATTTCTTTTCATTCAATGAACATAATTTAATAAAATGTTGTTCTTCAGTGGTGAATGAGATGTTCTGTAGCTTATATAATTAATAATTCATGTACAAAAATCCTGCCATGTGAAAAGGGGACTAAATGTGTAATAACATTGCGTCTAGATCTTTAAGTCTGCCCAAAGCAAAATCTCACAACTCTTGCACCAAATTGGACGAAACTTCAATATGAACTTCGTGAAATTCTTTCAAGAACCTTTTCTCTCTGTTTCTCAATTCGATGCTGTGTTATAGGAAAAGGGGCCTAATTGTAGAAGTTTTCTCATGTTTCTTTTAATCTAGATAGCATTTAATAAAATTCTATATTCGATTGATTATTTTTTTCATATCTTACATCTTTATTTTCCATTTGCGACAGCTGCTTGACGCCTTTTTAGTCAGATTTTTTCTCTAAATTAAGTTTTATGGACTTCTCATTATGTCCCCTTTAGCGTGACGGGTTACTTATACCTTCCCATGACAAAGACATAGTTCTACACTGAAATGTGACATCATCGTGACCTAGTTTTCGGATTAAATCGCTTCGCCAATCGTTGAAGCATTTATTTGATTTGTCATAAAAAGGGTCACAGAAGATTACCCCCTGCTGGTGCCTGTCAGATTTACTGTCAAGTCAACACAGGATTTTAATCAGATTGAGAAGCCTAAATAACTATCTCGCTATTTAAAGTGACTTAACATTAACATAATTATTCTAATATGCAACCGCCAGGTAGGAAAGTGCGTATGGCAGACACACATGCATAACTCTGGTAGGTTTCGAACACACAAGGCTGAGGGACAAGTGATTTTCGATCAGAAACCTTTTAAAATCATTTACCCTTTCCACACAAATATACAGAGTGTCCCAATAAAAACGTAACCCATTTTTGAAAGTGAATTGCTCATGTATCAAGTAATATATCTCCACCAAATTTAGATATGCAATAGAAACGACATTTTTCTATTAGCACTTAAAATTTGGTGGAAAAATGTTCATTACTTTTGAAAATATTGGTAATCAAATGAATGCACCCAGAAAACCATTTTAACACGATATCGATTTTTCCGTTTAGCAGCGCGCACCTACATTCATTGAATACATTGACGCGTCACAATTGTTTAATATATCAAATGCAATACAAGAGTGATTTAGAAACATTTTACTTACAATAGTGCATATTCATTTCATCTTTTCCGCTAATAAATAAACTGTTAGAGCTGCGATGTAACCAAAAAATTGAAAACAAACAAAATATCAAAGTGTATAACAGATACATAATACATGTAATCATATGCACTTATTTTATTACTGACCAATATGCCGGTCAGCGCTCAAATGACAAGTACTTTAAAATTATTTCAAACAGCAACCATATGGATTCAATTTGCACGTGCGGCACTTTTATAGTGGTCCCAGTTATTTATAAACAAACTTTGAACCTATAAAACATCTTGTTATAGAGACGCACGCGAAAATCATCTAATCAATATTACATAAAATTACTGATTGTCATAGATATGATTTCGTTTTGACCAGTATAACCTCACTGGTGGTGAACTCGGACAAAGCGAGGAACATTTTTCATGAACACAAGGTACAGATACTTCATTGCACATACGGATTTTTGTAAACAATACACGTGGCATTTTGTTTTACTTCTTTTTCCGTCTTTTTTTAAAGGATGCACTCAAATGGAAGTTACTAAGGTATGTAGATATTATTTATAATACGCACGAAAATATCAGTTTTATCGATCATTATTTTCAAATGGTATAAACGGATTGCAAGTGCACAAAGCGCATATTGAGATCATGTGGGTTGATCTTAATCGCCCGAACGAAATGGTACGACATCACTGTTTATGTTTATCTGTTTGCATTGCAAGTATACAAAAAAGACATATAAATGTACAAATAAAGGTTGTAAATGGCAGTTTTCGGTGTCATGTCATTGAAAATCATTGTGCGGTTTCTTCGTGACAACGTTACAGCATGTTTGCGATGTTATCTTTTCCAGCTACGGTGTTTTATGAGCACATGTTTGATAAATTAATCGATTGCACTGGACTTAACGGCACATTTAAACATTTATTCGGTAATATCGCATCATCATCATCATCATCATCATCATCATCATCATCATCATCATCATCATCATCATCATCATCATCATCATCATCATCATCATCATCATCATCATCATCATCATCATCATCATCATCATCATTTTTATCGTTACCTTGGAGTTTCACCGGTAAGATTTTCGTTATGCCTTCTTAAATTTGGTACAGGTGGAGAATAAGCTATTAAATGAGAACAAGATGGATCTTGATCAGACAGTGCACATGCAAAGTCCAATCTGGATCCATGTTGGTCGCAAAAGCCTAAATGATCTATACTGTAATATTTGTCATTACCATTATCACCATTTATTCTAAGGAGGATCCACTGCTTCACACATTCCAGGTCCGTACGAACAGGGGGACTCTGGAACCACCCCCCCCCCCTCATAGTTGGCAAAAGTGCCGAATTTTCATCATTTCACATTTAAAACTTATGGCAAATCTAATTTAGTCCCCCCCCCCCCCGAATATTAGACACTGGACTAGACAGGGCCCATATGGAATTGCTTTCTACGGGCATGCATTCTAAAGTATACTAACGGGAAAAGTTAACAGTGCGCATTTCCTTTTTAATTAACACCTTGATTGCATGCGGTACATGAATAAAATTTTACAAATGCACATTTAATCTTTTACTTTCAATAATTGTCAATTTATCACTATACGTGTTATTACCGTAACACTTCCTGAAAGTGGATAAGGATAAGATTCGCGTTTACAAGACATTTTCGAGTGTGAACACCGTTGGTATTAATACATGCTATGCAATTGTCCTTAGAAAACAATAGATGCTGTCTAAACCACTGAAGGTAATGTTGTCAATAACATCGTAGCAAGACTATGGGTATCGCAAGACGTCTGAAACGGATGGTCTAATACGTTAATCAGCCTCTATTGCTGATAGAACTCAGAAGGAAGCAATCTATCTGTAACGTTTGCCTTTTTCTGTCGATTTTACAGGTAGTAGTCCCGATAATGGTTGTCTTGTCGGAATGACGTCACGTGTAGACGTTGGATGTGTTGGAATCGTCTCAAAATTGCAGCATGGCAAGAAAATCGAAACAGTCTAATTAATGGGGTAATTCGACTGTTTTCGATTTACTTGCCATGCTTCAATATCTTGTATTTATTTCGGTACATTTATGAATAATTCTAAAATTGGCGACCATTTGCATTAGACAGGTGGCTACTTTCTTATGACGGGGAGTATATTTGTGCTAATATGATTAAATCCATTTGTTTCAATATTTTAGATTTCTGGAAGATAAAATGTTAAAAAAGACGTTTCACTGCATTTCTCCTGAAACAAAAGTTTACGTTCATGATCTGTTTTCATGACTTTATAACATCGCCGCCAAACAATACGACGTTGTTCCCGCGTTTTGTGTAATTGGCGTTGAAGAACGTATAGCTTATTGTCATACAACTTCTACTTTTTCAATTTTCAGTTTAACCTCTTAACAATACAATGTCCAATAGGATATACAAACTAAAATCAAAATTGAAATTAGCATATTTTTGTGTATATTATTATACGCATGTGGCATGTTTCCATGGTGATTTCTTTTATTTAGGACGGTGGAACTTTCCTATTTCTATATATTTAATTCTTATACCTATGTTTATATTTTTTTAAGTTCTGCTTCGAAAGGCCACACTAATACTTAACCCTTTCCCAAACGGCAAGATTTTAGGGTGATCCACTTAAAAATAGCCACAAATGACTAAATGGATGTTATTAAAGATAGGATTTGTGTAAAATATGGCACAGAAAATATTGAGACAAAAGGAGAAACTGCTGGTTATCAGCAGTTTCTTCTGTTGTTTCAATGTTTTCCCAAGCCTTTTCTAACAGGGACGTCAAAACCAGGTCTTGTTTGGGAAAGGGTTAATGTACATTGACTTTGTAAATATGACAGTCCAAAAAACTTTCAGACAGTTTTCAAGAGAATTTTCGTCGCTATGCATTCCGACTTTTGTATTTTCCCCAATATTATTGTTGACAGATTACGTCAAAATCATTGTTTGGAAAGGGTTAGAATGTTTCACTCATCAATAGGAAGAACACATGAATAAGAGATATCGGTTATGGCAATCAATTGTGTGCTAAAATAGACTTGGTTACTGTTCTGTTTTTATAAACCGTTGGTATTGGTATAAAATGTCGTAACTACAGCTTCAAACAAGCTCTAGTTGCGACGTTTTACATTTACATTTACGGAATGTCATCGTAGTCCGAAATTAATTACTGCTTTCTTGATAAAATTGATCCATATTCAAAGACGAAGCAATGAAATACATTATGTATTTCCGAAACAGTTTCCCCCATTTAGAAAGGTTTGGAAAAACATTGAATCAAAAGAAGAATAGATCTATACTGAAAATAATTTGACTCTTTTTTTTCTTAATATTTTCCTTTCATATTTTCTTATTTAGTACACACATTTTAACTCTCAACATAATAAATTAATGTATTTTGACACCAAGAGCAGTCAGCTAGAGAACTTGGCGGACGGGTAGAAAAACGGACGGACGGGCAAACGAAGCACTTTCTATATGGTGGTCATTACTGAAAGCCTTCTAATTGGGGGCTGCAATACCAGATAGGCCTATTGTTTTGGAAATGATTATTGTATACCATTTATTCGTCTTTGAAAAAGAATAATTTTTATCTACTATATATAGACCTAGTGACGTTTTTTCGGACAAACACTAATGCTTCGTCGGTGTAAATCTAAAACGTCACAAACTCAACTTTATTGAAGCTGTAGTTACGGGATTTTATAACAACACCTACGATTTATCCATATTTAACCGAAAACCCATTCTATTGTTAGGACAAAAGTCATTGCAATTCGAACAGCCATTGAAAATGTTCACGGTGTCATGAATAAACCGTACAAGTCCCCTTCCAAAAACTTTAACTACGATTTTCACACGGGTGGTAAACAGAGAAACTAGCTCCAAAAAGAGGTAGTTGTATAGAGCGAAAATTTGTAGGTCACGAACACATTTTCTAAGATTATTTCTTTTAAAGCGAGTTTTTGAGAAATCCGGCGATGCTGTAATATGAAGAAATGGTCGAAGTTTGTTGTGCATGGGAGTATACGGTATTAGTGGCAGGGTTTTAATACAATCAGTGAAAAACATTTCAAAATCGAAAGTAAAAAATGTTTTACTTTCGATTTTGAAATGTTTTTCAACGATTGTATTCAAACTCTGCTTAATAACACCGAATATTCTCGTGCAAAACAAGCTTCGAACATTTCTTCATATTACAGCATCGCCAGATTTTTTCAAAAACTCGTTGTAAAAGAAATAATTGTAGAAAAATGTGTTCGTGACCTACCTTTGTTTACAGAATTTCGCTCTATGCAACTACCTCGGTAGTGGCCGGATGTCACGAGGAAACAAAATACCGTTGACTCTTTTTGGAGCTAGTTTCTCTGTTTACCACCCGTGTTTCACATCGGAAAAAAACTTCTACTCCAAGAATTGTAATACCAACTTCAGAATCAGTCAGAGAAATGAAATAACAAAAATTACAATAGCCTCTAAGTGTCTCTCCAATTCGTCCATATTGTTTTGGGCGGATAAAAACGTGCAAATCGTTGTGTACATGCTCAAACTAGTAAAACTGGTTTTTAAACGCGCATTTAAACATGAAGTATCTGTACCTTGTGTTCATGAAAAATGTTCCTCGCTTTGTCCGAGTTCACCACCAGTGAACCTATACTTAGTAAATGAGTATGGTCTTTTATTGTCTGGCGGGAATCAGAATATCGCGGGAGCACCATAAATATTAAATGTTGAGAAAGTTGGCGCGTACATGTACAACGGTAAAGAATTCAACAGATGACCGTCGGTGCGCTTTTACGAATAAACAAGACGCAAAAATCGATTTCGTGTTAAAACGGTTTTTTGGTGTCTTTATTAAATTGCATATAACTTTTGAACCAATTCATATTTTGAAATGAAATTTAGAACACATATGCAAAAATAATGTATCTTCAGTACTGCAACTTCGAAAATTAAATTTTTTGCTTCCGCTTTAAAATATTTGACTTTGAAATAGGGTTCCGTTTTTTTTGGGACACTCTGTACATCGGTAGTAGTTCGATCCATGAACATACTATACGCCTACTGTGCATACGATTAAGAACCAATACAGCTGCTCCGAGACCGCATAGCTTAGTTGGTAACGTCGGGGTCTGTCAATCAAGGGGTCGTGAGTTCGAACCTGGCTCGGCATGTAGCCATTCTGACATTTGACAAAAGTCATTTGTCTCTCACCAATGGGTGTTAGGGTTTGTTTGTATTTTTGGTTGTACGGGTGCGAGAAATATCAGGAATCCATAGTAGGTGCTCCAGCCGCCGCAATATGACCCTAACAGTTGAAAACAGTGTGGAGTATAAATCAAATCAATTCAGATGCGGCGGAAGCGACTTACCAGCCAGTTTGAATCGGGTTCGCCAAATAATGAATGAAAAGTTGCGATCAAAACACTTTGTATGTACGGACAGACGCATGCACGGACAAGTGCCATTGCACCTCCGATGCCTATCGATGAAGATAATTTTGTTGTAGGTGTACCATAGTTGGGTTTATATTAGAGTAAGACTTTTGGCGTGTATTTGGAGAAGGGGGTCAGTATTTTATTGGGGGTCACAATTCTACGTGAGGGGTCACTTTTCTACGTGTGGGTAGGTCATAATACTATGACCCCCCGGTCATAATATTATGACCGGGGGGTCAGTATTCTATATAAAATAGTGACCGGGGGGTCAGTATTCTATGGGGGTCACTTTACTACGTTACACCGGAAATTGAGTAGGCTATACCATCGACGATTTCATGCACGAAGTTGCTCAAATTGTTTAGTACTCTAATAATGGGTGGAATTTATCGTGTAGATACACATGTTTCAAATGATTATCACTATTTTTATTCAGCCGTTTACCCAATCTAGATCAGATTTTAACCTCTCCAGTAGAAATTCTTTAGGAAAACATTGATACAAAGAAGAAAATGCTGCTAACCACTATTTTCTCCCCATGTCTCAATATTTTCGTGACTATATTTCATAAAAATCATAAATTTTATCAGAATGATCTTGTAGTCTACAGTCGCTTTCACATTGGACCAACTTAAAATCCAGTCTTTCGGGAAAGGGCTAACAATTGATTCGTATCAATTTCAGACAAACATTTTACAATAGTATAAGGAAGTGCAGGTCTATTACGGAATAAGAGTAAACCGCGTTGCGTTAATTGTGTTAAAAGCTTTCACTGTTTGAAGCCAGACGCGTTAAGTGTTCCTACCTCGAAATGGATACATTGCATAACGTTGACCACATTCCAAAGTGTCGTAACTACAGCTTGAATAAGCTGTAGTTACGACAATTTCGAACGTGAGCGACGACAAATTTGAGCAATAAAATATGATTGAACTTAAAACTACTTATGTCATATTTCATAAAATGCGATTAAAACGTCGAAGAAAAAGGAGAAAACGCTTGAACATAGTCAAGCCGTAGTTACAAGATTTTATAACAACACCTATAAAATATCATTGTTTGTCCGAAATTACGTCATGGTTAGCTGGATAAAATCGTTCCATATTCATATCGCTCAAGTATTAAATCATATTGCTTTTTTAAAATAGGTTATTTCATCTTAGACCCCCCCCCCCCCGCACACAACAGCCTCCGAAAGTCGTACTTGGAGTTTAAACGCCGCTCAAACGTTTAGTATTTGTTATTTTTAGTAACATACTCTCAATCCCAAAGCGTTTTGGTAACAATACTCTCGAACCCAAAGCATTTTAATGTTGAATGCACGTGCTCTTTATCGCTGTAAATTGAATGCACGTGCGTCGTCATTGTTTTCTCCAAATATATAAGGAGCCTCGCTTTGATAATGTCGATTTGTGACTATTTTTAGTAATAATTTTCATGCATAAATGTTGATTTCCCATAAACCCATCGTCTTTGCCTCCGGAAGTGTGTTATGTGAGTACAGACTAAAACATAAGTGAAAGGACCTTATTTCTACATGAATGGCGGAAACCATCACGGAACATCTTATGTAAGAGCTGGATGATTTAGATCTATGTTGGTGCCACTTGCTACAATAGCAATGAACTTTGTGCTAAAATAGACTGGGTTTAACGTTATATATCGATAAATTATCGATGCTATTATAAAATCTCAATACTACGGCTTGAATCAAGCCGTAGTTACCGGTACGAGATTTTATAACATCACCAACGAAATACTAGTGTTTGTCCGACATTACGTCACGGCTAACTTAAAATCAAAGTGCTGTCAGCACTGTAGATTGGGCATCACTGAGAAATTGATATTGTGACAAAAGGACAATATGCTGATTTGCAAAATTGCCCCATTCTCTATTCGATGGTTTTTTAAGCATTTTCTATGAAGCGAGTAAAAAGGCGTCATCGTTTGGAAAATGGTTAATCAATGTGTAGGCAAAAGTGCATAGGTGATAAAAACAAGTTGAATGTACACCCTCCAGGTGAATCCAAAAGGTGAGGCTGTTTGGGAAAAGGAAATGTTACACTTTACCGGATTTTACATTAAATCAACATGTTGAATTATTCTTATTCTTAGCTAATCAGAATAATACCAAGTACGGACCCATTATAGAAGCTTAGCCTAACTGATCTCTGATCTGCAACTCGGTCTGCAAACATATTTCGATTAAATAGAATGCACTTGTTCATTGGATCAAATGATCAGTCTAAGAACAGTATATGTGGTAAAAATGTTAAAATTCTACAAAACGGCAAATTTAAGACGATGATTTTACTTTGATTAACATAATCTAAAATCACAGTGTTTATACTCTATAGCCTCGAACCATTCGTCCTTTTCCAAACAAGACATTGTTGTGAAGCAAATGATATGAAACATACAAAGATAACCGGAAATTTCTCCTTTGTCTCAATGTTTTCAGTGCTTCATTGTACATAACATGATTTCATCTTTATTGTCACCCCACCCGTTTCGTCGTCTGCAACTCTTTCTAATTTGAACCACTCTAAGATATTGTCGTTTGGAAGAGCCTTTAACACACTGAGTTAAAAAAAACAATAAAGATAAAGCGATCAATGGAGAATAAATCCTTAACCCAATTTCAAGCAAATAAATCGTTACTTTGTTTGGTCTTTCTGAGAAGAAAATATTGTGGGAAATGAAGAACTAGCTTTTCACAACCATGTCTTCATTTTCTACCATGTTTTCCAAACACATAATATTTCATGGGAACCAAAAGGTGTCAGAATATAGGAATGGGTAAAGCGCACACATTGTATCTAGTGAATGGGCTAAGGGTATAAATACACACAGCGGCAGTGTCAAGCAATGACCCAGTTAAACACCTGGCAATGCATTCACTAGGAAACTACCATTGAAAGTCAGAGCAGTAATATTGTAACTATATGGAATTTATCTGAGAGTTACACTATTTTGCTTTCAAGCTCTTTACTCTACGGATAAGATTGTAAAAACGCTGAAAATACTAATAGGTATTTAATTTAATGGAAAATTTCATCAAATGTTATTATTAACCCTCTCCTTATTTGTCGCAAAAGTGAAAGAGATGAAAAACTTTGAAGATATTGACTGATAAAGGATGTTTCTGTGGTGTTTGAAATAACATAGTTTGGCTTGAACACATAGCTCAGCGGGTTAGGTTTAGAACGTAGTGTCTGGAGTGATGTCTGGAGTGAAAAACTGGTTTTAATAGATTGGGCTATAAATAGCCCAATCTAAAAATCGTTCCCTATTGCGGAAAGCTTCACGAAACAGCGTAAATTTGTGTGTGCGCATGTATGAACAGGTTGATTAATACCCTTTATTGTGCTAGTTGCCACAATGGTGCATACTTTTTATATATCGCAACCTTTTACTACTGTGGTATAAAGTGCAATACATTTCAAGCAACCTTGAACGTTCTAGAACTTTGAATCTCGTATAGACATATTTAAAGCTGGTATTTAAACATTAAAATAGCGATTTGGTTCCTTCTCACACTTTCTTAATGAATTATGTGTCTGAGCTTTAACAAATATCTGCACTGCAAGAACAGTGCACAAAATTCAGAGAACAACAAAACATTAGACTTGCTGCATTTACACTCTCCAAGACAACGAAATTACTGACTGATCTAAATTACATACAGCTGCGGACAACAAAATAGATGGCAAACAAAATAATAGTTATGTCTGCAAAATAAGACCTATAAAGTGAAAGGACGAGGCAAATGGTAGTTGTCGGTATTTTTGTGTGCTCAATCTTTTCCGAGATTCATAAATTGAAAGCTATGGATTATTTTGGGAAAAGGTTGAGACTGATCTGAATTCAAAGCAAGCCAAGGACGTTATATCTGTCTACTAGACGAGTATAGATCTCGATAAATGACCTGTCAGAACATCATTAGCTATCAGTTAGAGATGTTCTGCCAGGTCATTTATCTAAACCTATACTAGATCAAGGGCATTCAAATCGTATTGCACCGGATTGGGGAATTGTTTTTCCACCTATTTCTTAAAACAACGTCGGAGTTATTATTGCAAAACCTCGTATCTCCAGCTTAAAAGAGCTGGAGATACGAGGTTTTGCAATAACACCGACGATTAACAGAAAAGCTTTGACCCCCCCCCCTCACTTTTAGGGATTTTTTCGCAAAAAAATATAAAAAATAACTAAACTAAATCTTCTTCATAATAAGTCCTGAGTTTGACATCCTAATAGAAAAGACGCAGGAAAACATTGAGACGAAAAGAAAAGAAAAATGCTGATAACCAACATTTTCTCATTCTGTCTCAATATTTTATGTGCAATATTAGGCCTACTCCAAGTAAAAACAGATTTTTCCCTTTGTGTGACAGGACATGTGGACGCTTATACATGTATAATTATGTAATCCCCAACACATAATGCACATTTATGCTATTGCATTGCATAGAAAACATTGAACAAAATGAAGAAATGCCTGAATTGTGACGGACGTAACAACTAGATTTTGTTTGGGACAAGGTTGTAAAGTTTCAAAATCGGAGTGACAATGGAACTAACATGACAGTCCACAAGTGAATTTAAATTCAGTTTGATTGTGCATACAAATTGATTAAATTGAAGACCTTTAAATTGTCAACTTGCATGTTTCAAAATCATTACCATAATTCAGAATTAGTGTGATAGCATTTAGGCCTTACCCTTTCCCAAACACGACTTGGTTTTGAGGTCCTTAGTTAGAATAAATCTTCGGAAATGATTAAGACAAAAGAAGAAAGTACTGATCATTACGATTGTCTCCTTTTGACTCAATATTTCCAACGCTATATTGTACACCAAGCCTGACATAATCAATACTATAAATTTTGTCACCTACGACATCCTTCAAATTAGAGCTGTCCAGTGTTTATGATATATTTTCTCAAAATACTTTTGCTAGGAAAAGCAATGACGAAAAAAGATGAAAATACAACGTTTGCTTCCGTTAGTTTCCTTGACATTCATGTATTTCCACAAAACGTATTTATTAAGCATTTCAATTAGTGTCCGCTAGCTTTGTAATTTGGTCATTCTTCAATTTTGTTTTATTTGAAAGGGTTAAATACTCTTTCATCCCACACAATGATATTGAAACTTAGAAGGAATTAATTCAATGCAATTTATCAGTTATTGCTAAAACATCTTTGCTATAAATATCTTGTTTTATATTTCATTGATTCATACATGGATTCACATGCAGTTGGAATTGCGTGATACAGCAACAACAATATACATGTAAAGGGTAAATCGCTGCTTTTCAACAAAAACATCGTGACTGCAGCTTAAAACAAGCTGCAGTAACGATATTTTTGTTGAACAAGCGACGAAATACTACGATATAACTGTTAATATAGTATTAGACGGGTCAATATACTGATTTACCCCCAAAAAATTGCAACAAAAGGTTTCTAAACTGTTTTGGTTAGTATAAAGGGTCCTTAATAACATACTAAAAATCTACCAAAATCTGGGTCACGGAAAAGGGTTATTTTCAAGATGGCGTCCAAGATGGCCGCCGAAACACTAAAATCGCCATAGCTCCATTATTATTTGTGCTAGGTTGGTAAATTTGGTGTCTATTCATAGGTTTAAGGGGTCAAGGAATTCATTTAAAGCATCAAAACGGGTACAAAATGATTACATAATGAGTAAATGGTATGTAGGACCAATGCTGGTCATCGAGGCATTGCTATAACTGGGATTAATTTACGGCGGGCCATGCATTAATTGAATCAGGTGTCAATATATATTCATATGAGCCATTACCTGAAAAGGGGTCTGATATGACATTTAAGACCAACATTGACCCAGATCAGCCTGATCAAGATCCATCTTGTTCTGCAATAGCTTTATCGATGACAGATAGCAACTGTAAAGTACCAGCATGGATTGTAATCAAACTGAATATAGGCTTATACATTCTGAGGTCGTGTGAGTGAGTTTGCCATTCAATTGTTATTAAGAAGCATCAAGTAAGCAGGGTGTCCAAAAACCTCCAAATGTTTTTTTACCCCCAAAATGAATCTTGTACCCCCAGTTTTTGCAAGAAATCCTTCTTTGTCTCTACTAGAGGGGGTACAAGCATGCTGTAAAAGTATGGTTTGTACCCCAAGATTTGAAAGTCAGTGGAAACCCTGAGTAAGTATGTTTTCAGAATACAAACTAAATTTTATTGTCCTTTTTTAATTTGAAAATATACGAAAGCAATTCAAATATTTGTATGATCTGCACACAAGCTTTTGCGACACGGCTGAACATCGGAAACGTTCTTGAAAATTTTATTGATGTCATCAGTCCGTGCCAAGAAAGGCTGCACTATTAGCTTGTTTGAAATGGAGATAAAGTGCATTCAGAAAGACACCACGGACAACGTCAAGTTTTGTTTTTGGAAAATTAACCGAATATTGCAAACATACTGACGAAAAGTACAAAACATCACAAAACTCCATTAAAAAGCCAAAGTGAATGATCATTTTGCGGGAAATAAATTCCACAATTGTGCTTATACATTTTTGCTTTTCGAAAATAACACACCTTTAACTATGACTTTTAAAGTTGCAATTACGAGCTTTTAGAATAAATACAGCAATGTGTACAGTGGGTAACATACAAACTGTGGAGAGTGCTGAAAGAAAAGCTGATGTTGAAAAACGACAATTTCTCCTTTTTGCCATTTTTCTTCGTGTTATAAGATGCACAATACATTCATTAAGACATTAAGTAATGGGAATTGAAATTGAATAATTTTCTTAGATACAATAAAACAAATATACTTTACCACAAGTGTAGCTTTCCTCGCACAATTCCTTCTAAAATTGGTAAAAAAGCTATAGTACGGTTCAAAATTCGGATCTTATAGACAACATACATACCACTGCCATGGAATGCATTTTCCACCTTCTGTCGAGAATTGCCTTCCCTTATTGGTTACTTGGAATTAAAAAGCTGACTTGACAGGAAAGAATTAGTATTCCGCCAGTTACTAGATACCCAAAACTTTGTGTAACTTCAGCGACATCAGTTCTATGGTTTCCAGATCTGGATATCCTTGACAATTTCCATTGCCACGGAAAACGGCAAAGTTGCAAGCAAAATTGTATAAAGTGTTGGTATCTAATGATGGTCGGAATACTTTATTGCCAATTTTCACTGCGTAGAAACGATCTGCCCTTAAGTTTAAAGGTCCATGTGCAAGTTCTCGTGTATATTTTAAATGTTTTTATTTTAACAAACTAGCATTCATGAGTCCCTTCTAGAAATTGATTTAGCAAAATATAACAAAGTTTAACTCATGAACTAACAGTTACAATTATAGCAAGCGTCGATAAAAATTTGACAAATAATTATATTAAATATGATATGAAATCTGCCTTAGAATGGAAAAAATATGCTGTAATTGTTCTTACCCATTTGATAAACTTTTATTAGAATTTTATATATCGTATTGATGTCAATTTCCACTGGACAGAAACGATAACTCATATTTCATATCTTGTGTATATGTTTCATCTGTTTGCATTGACCTTTTCCAGTAAATTTGAATTTTTACACGACTGCTAAGAATTACATTTCTAGTATAACTATGTATTCCGATCAATAAAAATGATAGAATATATGTGTTCTAAGAGAAAAAGATGTAATTTAGCAAATGTGACACACTGTTTATGATTTTTTTACCCGTCTTTGTTAATTTATCTTTAAATTCTATTTGTCAGTGAAGCACAACTGCCCAAAAAGGAAATTGCAATGTACTAACCAGTACTATCTAAAATATCAAATAAATGGCATTGGGCAATTTTTGAACTCGTATAATACATGTATATGGAGGTCATATGCGAATTTATCAAATGGTTTTTCCATAAAAGATATTAAATGGCTATATCTATATTCTGTAAATATAAAATCCATACCGGTCTTTGGTTACTTAATTACGATGCTTTTTCATATAAATGAAATGTGCGTTTTTTCCAGAGTTCGTTTTTCTGACAGACTTGTTAAGCATTACGATGCATGGACATTGCAAAAAGTCGTAGATTTTTATTTCGATGTCTTTTGTAACAAAATACAAAAAACGTCATCGTTATCCTATGCCATAATATAGGAATTATTTTATTTCTGTTTCAATTTGATATAATGAGGTAAACATGCAAATTGCAAACATGCGTCTAGTTTTATGATATAGATCTACTGCACATTGTCCGCTGTCAAGATATACGAGCAGAGTGGCTAACACTAAGTCCAAAATTTTGTAGTTTTGAACATTTCTATGATCTCAGAATGCACTTCGTTTGACAGCCGAAACAACATAATAGCATAATCTTTCTTAATACTAACTGAATGATGACATCCATGTCTTCTTCAAGAACCTTTTTATACATCAATGTTGCTCCTTTTTGTCATTTTGAATGTCTTAGTGACTACAAATACCTCTATAATATACATGTATGTATTGGCAAATATAATTAAAATCCTGCTATGGCACTATTTTTCGTGATCAGCTAAGGTCCGATATATCATTTTTCTCATTTGTTGTTGCGCTTGTAGCAGTTTTAATACTTTAAATGAAATTCTTGACCCCTTAAACTTATGGATAGACACCAAATTATCGATTATGATCCATGCTGGTATATTACAGTTGCTATCTGTCACGATAAAGCTATTGCAGAACAACGTGGAGCTTGATCAGGCTGATCTAGGTCAATACTAGTCTTAAATGTCATATCAGACCCCTTTTCAGGTAATGGCTCATATGAATATATATTGACACCTGATTCGATTAATGCATGGCCCGCCGTAAAATAATCCCAGTTATAGCAATGCCTCGGTGACCAGCATTGGTCCTACATACTATTTACTCATTATGTAATCAATTTGTACCCGTTTTGATGCTTTAAATGAATTCCTTGACCCCTTAAACCTATGGATAGACACCAAATTTACCAACCTAGCACAAATAATAATGGAGCTATGGCGATTATAGTGTTTCGGCGGCCATCTTGGACGCCATCTTGAAAATAACCCTTTTCCGTGACCCAGATTTTGGTAGATTTTTAGTATGTTATTTAGGACCCTTTATACTAACCAAAACAGTTTAGAAACCTTTTGTTGCAATTTTTTGGGGGTAAGGGCCTTATTTTCATAAATTGACCCGTCTATATGTAATTTTCATACTTTTGTGCGTTATATAGTCCAATCACGATATTTAGGCACGTGTGTACAACTTTTATCTATGTAAACAATTGAAAACATTTCTTAACTTTCAAAGCCAGTTTGGCATGCGTTGGTTTGAATATTGCAGTATAAGACACTGCCTACAAGATTCGAACCATCACATGCAAAATAGGGGGGTCGATATTATGTTGTTTACATAAGTTATTTTTGTAAACATGTGCCTTAATATGGTGATCGGACTAAAATATTTAAACGATCTTTAAAAATCTATTTTTCACTATATTAATATGTACAATTTCCATTGGCATGTAACCCAAACTTTTTGCACTTGTCGATTCTTATCCTATGGGAAATTAAAGAGACAATAATGTATGCTTTA
Source organism: Fragum sueziense (assembly GCA_963680895.1). Lineage (NCBI taxonomy): Eukaryota > Metazoa > Mollusca > Bivalvia > Cardiida > Cardiidae > Fragum > Fragum sueziense. The sequence goes on from OY804595.1 coordinate 59,852,776, forward strand.
GCATGTAAAAACGAATCAATATGAACTTTAAAAATGTTAAAACAAGAGAAACATCCTAACGACTCAAGAATTCGTACATAAAAATGTTTCACACGAACAACAATGTGTATTAACCCTTTCCCAAGCGGCAAATTTTTAGGGTGTTCAAATTTGAAAGCTCCTGCAGACGACAAAAGGTACGGTCAAAAAGATCGGATTTCTGTACATTCCAGTCTACAAAATATTGAGGCAAAAGGAGAAAATGCTGATTATCAGCATTTTCTTCTTTTGCCTCAATGTTTTCCGAAGCCTTTTCTCTTAGGGTCGTCAAAACCAGGTCTTGTTTGGTACGGGGGGTAGGGGTGGGGGGTCAATACTAGGCCTACCTCAGATATTTATGTCTTTCGAGTCACCTAAATGGAAAATATATTTAGGGATTTTGTTAAGTTCAATCCACCAATAGAAATCAAACACTTGGTGCAACTTCGGTGTTATTCGTGACAACGGAAAATGACGAGCTAATCCAGCAGAAGTAATAAAACTCGTGTACTGATTATATTTCAACATTGTTTTGTTGATTGATCAATTGAATCGCCAGCACAACAATGCAGTAAATCTTCAATAATTCTGTTAAAACGTGACCAATTAGGAAACGTTATAAAAACAGAGAATGTGGACAATATTAGGAATTAGTAGATGGACGTGGTAGACGTTATATTAACCCATTATCACACAATGACTCTTTCTGACTCCCTACAAGATAATGGCTTTGAAAAGCATTATGGAAAAAAGAAGGAATTTTCATTTCCCGCAATTTTTCACCCCTGAAAAATCGAAGAATGCGAAATTTCATTAAATTAATATTGTCGTCTGCAGCATCTTTGAATTCTGATAAGTCCAAAATTATGTCGTTTGCTGATAAGTATTGTGCTTAAGTAGGGATATATGATGCTGACTTTCAGTTGATACTATTCACTTTAAAAGCTATTTGAGAATAGCACAGATCCCGATCAGAATGATCATATGCACAGTCTGATCTGGATCCAGATTGTTCTCAAATGCCATAACGGACCTTTTTTGCAGATCACGGCTGAAATATTTCCAGGAAAACAATATACCCATGTTTTTCAACGAAAACATCGCAACTGCAGCTTAGAACAAGCTCCAGTTATGAGGTTTTTGATGAACAACGACGATATTGTGTTGATTAATGTTCAAACATGCTGTGGAATATTTACATATTAAATATTGAAATGAAGACACTCTGCATTTGTGAAATATTGGAAACGTAGAAATTCGGCCAACAATATTATCATATATACCATTAATCAAAGTGAATATACAGTTCCACGTAAATACATTTTTTATACTCCTCACAAAAAGTTAAGCAACAAAGATGCTTTTCTTTCTCAAATGTGTTTTATCACATCTAATGATCTATGTTTTATACAATACAAAGTTGGGGTCTTATTACACAAATTGCGTTAAATGATTGGGAAAATCAACAAACAATAACAAAGTTACAGGTCCTCGAAAACCGTCCCGACGAAACAATGGTGCAAAACGTCACTCGCCAGCAGTTCAGAATGTGTAAAAAGATGTTTTCCGACCACTTCAGGCCATGATCGAGCATCAAGTACCTGGTATGACCCCTACGATGTTCAACACGCGCCCGAACACACCTTGTCATCAAGCAGATTTGTCTGTCTAATGTCCGTTGTGGATTGATCCTCCATTCTGTCTGCAAGACCTGTTGCAATTCGTCCAGAGTATGTGGGCGAACATGCTGACCATAGACACGCCATTAAAGAATGTCCTATGTATGTTCTATCGAATTAAGGTCTAGAGACGTAGCAGGTCAGTCTATATGTCTGATGTTGTTGGTCCACAGAACTTTAGTCACAATTCCAGAACGATAGGGACGGGCATAACCATCTATTAACATAACAGTTGGATCTGTTTACTGAGCCAGAAGGATGATAACAGGCGTGATGATCTCATAAATACACCTTACACTGTCATTGAACCTCGTCTGATGACAACCAGCTCTGTTCTGTGGCAAACACTGATACCTCTCCAGACCATCAAACTCCCACGTTCCAATTGGTCGTGTTCAGCGATGTTACAGTCGGCAAACCTTTCATTACCGTTTCTCCACACACGTGTCATGCCATCATTAGAATCAAGGCAGAATCTTGACGAGTCAGTTAAGAGTTTGTGACGCCAACGAGTGACCCTCAGTTTTGATGTTGATGTTCCAATATTAATCTTTGCCGTCGATGTTTTGGGGGAAGTTGGATCCGTTGAAGTGGTATCCTGGACCTTAGACCTTCTGTGTGAAACATGTTCCTCACGGTTTGGATGGAAAGTATGTTTCCTGACACCCTCTGAAGGTCATTTTCCAGCGATCTGGCCGTTGTAAGCCAGTTCCTACGGACTAAGATTGCAATATAACGGTCTTCACAAGGTGTTGTTACTCTTAGACGACATGAACTTGGTCTCTCTGACATCTGTCCAGTTTGATTGTATCGGGTTATTGCTCTTCAGTCAATACTGCGATGAAATTTAAAGTGAATGGCAGCAGCAGTCTTGGTTGCCCCACCCTGTAGCATTCCAACAATTTGAGCCTCTTCAATTGGAGTCAAGTGACGTATTGGCATGATTCAAATGTTGATGACATCAAAGTTGTCAAATTGGCGCGTTTTAAGCTCATACGGAGCTAATGCCAAGTTTGAAATCCGTATATGCGACACATTTTGCATGCATGTTTTGGGGGTGAGTGTGTTCTAATCACGTGATAGCTGTTTGTGGGTTTGTGGAGACGATAACATTCAGTATTCTTTTAAGTGTGTTTAAGCATAGATATGGCTGTCCGAATAACAAATCTGTGCAAAAATTTCCGCGTGTATAAAAAGAATATTGAGAGAATTACTTTTGTTGCTTAACTTTTTGTGAGGAGTATATTTGAAAAAAGGGACATTTTGTTACTCGAATTGAATTTTTCGTCGCTTTAAATATTTTTTTCCATCGCACCAAAGAAGTGATCCATGATGTGTTCCTGAAAATTATATGTGGCCATATTATGTTGGCTTTCTAAATATTACATTTGCCCATGGATAGGTTTTAGGATATAAACACTGTGGCCTTATTTGCTTTTCGGATTCGAACCAGCTTTAGATTGCTTACTATAATTGAAAGCATCGAGTCCAACTCACTTATTACTGGACCTAACTGGATATGGCAATACACAATTAAGGCAGAATACCCGTAATGATGCCATTTTGAGGTTCATTAAACATCGGATTTTTTTTCAGGCGTTGTCGTCAAGTATCCGAACCTATTCGGGCGCGGTCGTAAATATTCGGCGGTGGAAAGTTCCACCGCCGAAAGTTTTTGTTGTCGTTGTTGCCGACGTTGCGCGAATCTCATTAGGGTGGATTACCTTAATCAAATTGAACTTGCTAATAATTTCTTTTTCACACAGACTTTGGGTAAATAAGTCGTTTATAACGCAGCGTAAGATGAAAGAATAAATTCATATTGCTATGAGAAAATGATAGTTATGTAGACAGCCTTCAACTTATGCATATTGATGTCAAAGGTCAGCTGTATCAAAATATCTCTTTTTGTGTTTATAAAGTATAATGACGTAGGCCTATATAAACAACAATAGGCCTATTAACGAGATATGGATGGGTTCGGATGCAGACGCTCGAGGCCTTTCTCAAAGCGATAAATATTCATGATTTTCCAATAATCACGATGGAGATGGGATGGGGTAACGAATACGGACAAAATAATCTCGATTCTGGTAAGATATTTTGCAATAACTTCCTTATTTGTGCGTCAATCTTCAAAAGGTTTATTGCATGTACCCCGCCTCACCGAGCTCTTTCATTGCATTTATAACATATTAGATAACTCATGGTACTTTTTCCGAAATATTGTCCCAACCGACCAGAAAGCGAAACGGTTACAACTACGGCCACTTTAACCACGCTAAAACGGGTAAAAATGTGTGCAATAACTTTCTTATTTCTACGTCAATTTTCATGCGGTTTGTTGCATGTACTCCGTCTTATTAGGCCCTTTTCTCAGATGTATTACTTATCTGGAAACTCCTTGTATTTTTCTCAAAAACCGATCCCATCCGACTAGAAAAATGACCTAGATTTTTTTGTCGTTTTTCTGGTCGGTTGGGATCAATTTTTTGACAAAGTAAAAAGATTCTACAAACAAGTCCATATATCTGAGGAAAGAGCTCAGTAATGCAGGGTACATGCAAAACCACTTGAAAATTGACGCAGAAATAAGAAAATTATTGCACAATTTCTTACCTGAAGCGAGGCAAATTTGTCCGTATTCGTTATCCATCCCATCATGCACAATCTCAACCGTGAATAATAGAACAGACTTTTGAGCTAAAAATACTAGATTTCATAACAACAGATACAACGCCTACAAAATATTATTGTTTGTCCGAAATAACGTCACGGTTATCTGGAAAAAAATGCTCCCTATTTGAAAATTGCAGCAGACGGCAAAACACATGTTACTAAACTGACACGATTTAAAAACGCAAAACACATTTTCATTAACCATTCCTTTCCTATTGCCTTGATCGGCACCATATTTTGGGACATGTGTGAGAAAATGTATACACTTCACACCTCATTGATTTTGTCGTGTTTTCTGTAAACTATCCGGACATCTGAACCGCCTATCACTAAATGCTCGTGTGTCTCGTGCATTCAGACCACGTGTTCAATCACTAAGATTTTTTTGTGTACAAACTACCACTTTGATTTACTTATTGAAAACATACGAGAACAACGAAAGAAAATTGTGTACAAAATGCTGAGGCTAATTTTGCGAAAAAGAAACCGAGTTTTTTGGTTTTTGGTTTGCGGTTTTTCGCAAATGAAGGTAGCTAGACGCTTTAATGTAGTCGAATCGACGGTTACAAGGTTTATGAGACGTGTAAACGACACGGGCAGATTTACAGACCACCCACGTCCCGGTCAGCTGCGTGTAACAACTGTACGTCGACATAACTATATACGTTAACGTCACCAACGCAACAGATTTGTGACGGCCCAGTCTACACCAAATTCTATGTTTGGTAATCGCGGGCGGCCTATACATCGCGACATGGGGATAAATTGCCTATGAAAACACGGGGGTCGCTGTCGTCGCTGTTCGATTCCAGGCCCTTGACTCAACGTGCATTTTGGCATAATCTGACGTCCATTCAGGCATTATTCGTGGCTTTAAAGGTCATTTTCCGTCCTGTTATGTTAACAATTTTGATATTTGCAATTTTACATGGCTATACATCGTTTTTGCAAGATGAAGGAGATACCATTTGTAAAAGTCTTTTTTTGCGTTTTTAAATCGTGTCAGTTTAGTTTAAATAATATATAATATATGATATATACTGAACTGTACAGCTAACTCCTCACTTTTGTTTTTTGTATAACTAAGTAATCACACAATGAACCACCTTGATTTTCCATATTTCAATAAATGAGATATTTCCCATCAATTTTAGCCAAAAAGAAATTTAATTTTACTTGTCATTTACGTCACCCAAAGTGCACGTGCGTTTTATGATTTTGAAATGCGTGTGCATGCATTTTAAAAAAAAAACCTGAATAATTCACTTTGTCTTTATTCAATATTGATCGGGAGTAATAAAAAATATAATTTCGACAAGTTTTACTGACAAGATCTTATTTAAACAATGTGGAAAAGACAGGTCTAAAACGCCACATGGTCGATACGTTGGATAAGATCGAATTTAACACGTGTAAAACAGTTTGCAAGTTAATAAGATCATTGAATACATTCAGTAAGAGCAATATCAAATCAAACTACGAAGAAATCATTTGCTAAAACTTGTCGAAATTATCTTTTTTATTACTCCCGATCAATATTGAATAAAGACAATGTGAATTATCCAGGATTTTGTTAAGATGCATGTGCATGCATTTCAAAATCTTTAAACGCATGTGCACGTTGGACGACGTAAATGACACGTAAAATCAAGTTTGTTTTGACTAAAAATGACGGAAAAATGTCATCTACTGAAATATGAAAAATCAAAGCAATTGATTGAGCGATAACTTAGTTATTCAAAAAACAAACGTGGGGAGTTAGCTGTGCGGTTCAGTGTATATTTATTTAAATAATATGGCCCAGAAACAATAAGGGGGGAAGGAAATGCTAATAAAATCATCGTCTTCAATTTTCTCAATGTGTTTCCAATCTTGTTCTATTTGGGTTGTCAAAACTATATATATGATTTGCAAGGGCGGATCCAGGATTTTGTTCCAGGGGAGGGGTCAAAGCCCTAGTTATGGCTTAAAATGTGCTTATTATCGTCGCTTTTCATCGCAAACCTCGTAACTTCAACTTGTTTTAAGTAAAAACTGTTGTAGTTACGAGGTTTTCGATGAAAAGCAGCGGTATGTAACATTACCACGGTGTGAAACCCACGTGACTTTTGGGAAGCGTTCACACTGAAAAATCGTCCGCTTCGAGGTTTGTTTTGTTTGATTTCTCAACTTATACTCAACAGATTGTGGTAACATAAAGTGCACCGAACGCCCAATTGAGAGGGCCATTCTCGGTTGTAACTCTGTTCACAATCCAGTGGTTTCTTCGAACATTCAAGCGAAAGTTCTTTTCGGTACAAAACGAAAGTAGGAAGAGTTCACGCGCACCGAAAAAAACTTTTGCTTGAATGTTTGAAGAAACCACGGGATTCGGAGCAGAGTTAGTTACAAACGGGAATGGCCCTCTCAAAGTGCGCATACGGTGCACTTTATCTCGTCAAAATCCGCAGAGTATTACCTGAGAAATTAAACAAAACATATCTCACGGTGGGGATTGTGCATGATGGGATGGATAACGAATATGGAGTATACGGACAAATTTTGCCTCGCTTCAGGTAAGGAATTGTGCAATAATTTTCTAATTTCTGCTCCAATTGTCAAGCGGTTTGTTGCATGTACCCCGCATTAGTAAGCTCTTTCCTCGGATATATGACTTGTTTGTAGAATCTTTGTACTTTGTCCAAAAATTTATCCCAACCGACCAGAAAAACGACAAAAAATTCTGGCCCTTTTTCTAGTCGGTTGGGATCGTTTTTTGAGAAAAGTACAGGGAAGTTCCAGATAAATAATACATCTGAGAAATAGACTCAGTAAGACGGAGTACATGCAACAAACCGCATGAAAATTGACGCAGAAATAAGAAAGTTATTGCACAAATTCTTACCTGAAGCGTGGTTAATTTGGCCGTAGTCGTTACCATTTCGCTTTCTGGTCGGTTGGGACAATATTTCGGGAAAAATATAATGAGTTATCTAATATGTCATACATCCGATGAAAGAGCCCGATAAGGCGGGGTACATGCAGCAAACCGCTTGAAAATTGATACAGAAATAACAGAGTTATTGCAAAATGTCTTACCTGAAGCGAGGCGAGTTGGCATCAAATTTTGTGCAAAAAATAGACTGAGTTAAACCGTTATGTTTTGATAAACCGTCGGTGTTGTTATAACATCTCGTAACTACGGTTTGATTCAAGCCGTAGTTAAGAGATTTTATAACAACACCAACGAAATACTATTTATTTGTCCGAAATAACGTCACAGTTTACTTGATAAAATCGTTCCCTATTGTCGGTAGTCGTTATCCATCCCATCATGCACAATCCCCACCGTGTATCTCGAAGCGGGCGATTTTTTCGGTGTGAACGCTTCCCAAACGTCACGTGGGTTACCCACCGTGATTACACTATAGTTATATAGTCAAAATTTAATAACGGCAAATGCCAGGGGTGACCGGACCCCCGACCCCCCCCCCCCTCTAGATCCGCCCTTGAATTTTGTTTGAAAACGGTTTAATAATCAAAGTACTGAAAGTACTGTTGGAAAGCAAATTTGCTGATTATGTCTAAAGGCCTTTCTAGTTGTTAGCAATATGAATTACACGGAGTTGGATAAAAGTAATTAATTGAATTTGATTCTTTAGAAAGTTACAAAATATAAATTATGAAAGGATAATGTCTGTTCCATATCAGCAAAATATACTGAACAAAAGAGAAAACTTTACGCTGCAAGATTTCTTGTTTCTGAAAAAGTATCGAACTAAAAGCCTGATTTTATTTTTACAATATTTCCATGGCATTCGGCAATCGTTTTGTCGAAGTTTCATTGCCTTGTCTCCTTTAATGTCAGAGTTACGGCCCTTAATGCATTTACAGCTAATTTTATCTAATGCCACATACGCGCGATAAACGATTCATTATTTTTACGGAATTGGTCATATCCGGGTTGCCAAAAAAAACCCACAAAACATCTCTCTTATCACTTGCAGCAAGCTCTAAAATAAGGGTCTAATCTGTCAATTTTGTGAATTACCCCCCTTTGACATAAACAAATAGGGAATTTAAAATGTCGAATTATCCCAGCCGAAAACGACTATAAGGCATTCTAGCACTCTATATGTTCTCCTATACCCAATGTCATGTGAAGTAGGTTTTCTTGTATAATAGACTAGTGCGACAGGTCACGGTTCATAAATCTATTTGATGTACAGGCCCGTAGGAACAGGGGGGGGGGGGCTAAGCCCCTCCAATGTTGGCCAAAAATGCCGAATTTTCTTGACTGTAAATCAAATAAAATAACCATCTTACCGGCTATCAACGAATTCATTCAATTTCGTAGTTTTTGTTTCACTTAAAACTTCTCTTTATCACTGTATATTGAATGCACGTGTGCTTAATCGCTGTATATTGAATGCACGTGCGTCGTCATCGATTTCTCCGCATTTTTGGGAGCCTCGTTTTGAAAATGTCGATTTGTTACTATTTTTAGTAACAATTCACATGTATACAATGTTAATTTCCCATAAACCCATTGTTTGCCTCCGGAAGTTAATCAGAGTCTTCTCTGATGAAAATTCGCTCTTCGATATTTGGATGTCGCTATTTACATCAGAGCGCTGTCCAATTCAAAAACAAAAGAAAATTCCGACACAAGTTATGTCGCTGTGTCGGAATTTTCTTTTGTGTTTGACTGGGACAGCGTTCCGTTCTTAATAGCGACATCCAAGTATCATCGAGCGAATTTTCATCAGAGAAGTCTCGGATTACCGGAAGTGTTCTGCGGGTACGGACTAAAACATAAATGAAAGGAGTCTATACCCTAATTAGAAAGCATTTGATCTCTGAAAACTACATGTCTTACTTGCTAAAACATGTGTTCCGTCACTACTTTATCCCTTTCCAAAATAAGACCGGGTTTGACAGCCCGAAAAGAAAATGTTCGGGGGAATATTGGGATGAAAGAAGAAACTGCTGATAATCAGAATTTTTCTACTTTAACCTCGATATTGTCTTTGATATTATCTACAAATAGTTCTAATTTTATCTAGGTATGTACCAATTTTGTCGTCTGCTACGGCTTTTTTTTTTATTTTGACCAATCTGAAATGTTTCTATTTGGGAAATGGTTAACATACCAACAATTTAAATTGATTTGATTCTATGTAGGCCTATTCATCTAGATCTAAATCCACGGTGGGTAACTCACATGACTTTAGGGAAGCGTTAACACTGAAAAAATCGTCCACTTCAAGGTATGTTTTGTTTAATTTCTCAGCTTATACCCTATTGATTTTGATGAGATAAAGTGCACGGAACGCGCCCTTGAGAGGGCTATTCCCGGCTCTAACTCACTCTGCTCCAAATCCAGTGGTTTCTTCAAACATTCGAGCCAAAGTGTTTGTAAGTGCAAAACGAAAGTGGGAAGCATTCACATGCACCGAAGAAAACTTTCGCTTGAATGTTTGAAGAAATCACGGGATCGGAGCAGAGTGAGTTACAAACGGGAATAGCCCTCTCAAATGCGTGTTCCGTGCACTTTATCTCGTCAAAATCAACAGAGTATAAGCTGAGAAATTAAACCAAACATACCTTGAAGCGGACGATTTTTTCGGTGTTAACGCTTCCCAAAAGTCACATTGGTTATCCACCGTGATATTTATAGATTAAAAAGTTAACACCGTTTTTTAAACCAAGTGGTGAAAGGATTGCTAGTCTGATTTCTATGCATTTTGAGCATATCATCACATATTCTGGTTTCCCAGATTTCTACTTTCGCTTTGAAATGCCTATAGCTACACGCGAATACTAGCAAGCCTATTAGACAAGATGTCTATGTCATTAACCTCAAAATAACCACTTAGTTGATCAATCAATTATTGTGAACGCGATTAAATGCATGGCTTATCGAATATCATTGTTTAGTTTCGGACATTAAAACGTGTAAGAATTTGGGCATAGAAAGATTCTAAAAATAGACGTGTCCTAGTTCCTATTTTTAGCGCTTGAAGTGGGTCGCATATTTCATAGTTCAGTAAACTTGACTGACCCATTTTCAACGAAAGATATTGGACTGGCTATTGAACCGTAATGAAAGCAAATTACTACGTGATCGTTTCTCCTCTTTTAACACATGTTTAATTGGATGTTTTATCATTGGTCACACAATTAAATATCTTGTGTACAACTATAGAATTCAATATTGAATATTCGAAAGGTTGTTCTTGTCATTGATCTTTGCTTTTGATAGAACTATTTATAGTGAGGAGGACCGGGAGATGTTGTGTGGTATGCAGAGAATGTTAAAGTGCAGAGAAGCACGACTGGAAAGAAAAGCAAATTTTGCAAATTTGCTTTCCAATAAGCCGTGATATGGGAAGATGTGCCCACTGGGAAATGGGGCTGTCATGGATCCGGATCAACTTCTTGATATGAAGAGTCTGATCAAGATCCATATTATTCTCTAATAGCTTCTTCAATAGCTGTACCAACAATAAGTTATATTAGCAACATAGTATCCTTATTATACTGCATTTTAGTGCAATAAGATCTAGAAATACACGTTTTAAAATAGGGAACGATTTGTCCGATTAATCTTGACGTAATATCGAACAAACAAAGAGTATTTAGTGGGTGTTGTTATAGCGAGCGAAAGCGAGCGAATGGGCCCGGAGGGCCCATTCGCGGCTGAGCGAGCGTGAATGGTAATGCGTGGAAAAGTTCTAAATCAAATATGTTGGGCTGATTTTTTTTGGTCAACTTCCGCTTGGAGGTTGCGGAGTGAATAACTTTGGACACCAGGTTCCGTGTTACGGTTTTAAAGAAGGATATCGAATATACCTACCAAAAAATAACTGTCTTAAAGCTGGAGAGTTAAAATAATTTAACAAATAAATGTTGTGGCCGGTTTGTGTCTCTATGCTCTTCAAAATAATTTTGGAAATCGCAGCGTTTCAGATTACCCGAAGTGACTGGTTTCCTGCTGGGAGGCAGAAAATACAGTAAGCCGGTAACTAATCCGAGGAAATTAGGTCAGTATATTTACTGGTAAACACTTGCTTTACCAAGATAAACCGGCTTACGCTAACTTTTGTCAAAATACATCGATGTATGCATTTATGTCGTTTTCATACACACCTAACGTATTCATTCAGTATGATTTCGGTAGATATGTTTGTTTTGAATACAAGTTGATAACGATTACGTTTTGAATCGACGCCGGTATGTTTCGGTGGATTGGCCCCTGTTTCGGTAATTCGCTAAGACTAGTCTTCTCAAAACGAGGTCACTAGAATCCATTCACGCGCATCCGTATAAACAAAGCAGACGCTGCGTTTATTTCTGTTGACATTTGTCCAACGAAGCTATCTAAACAATATTTCTCTTGTTTATCAGACAAGAACAGAATATTTAAGGTATGAGTTCCATGTGCACAGCTATTTTAAAGCTGGGTCATTCTACATTTTAAGTGAGGGATGTCCCCGGGGACGGTGATTGTTTTTTTCATTGTCTTAGTTTAGCATTTTATGGCAATTTTTCTGCCACACAAGAGCTCAGAAAGGATATTTGTTCATTCATTACTATGAACTGGAATCGTTTTAAGGATGCAGTTTATGTCTGTCACAATCACCATTTCACCAAAAAGGGCTATATCAAATGGATGATTAATAAACGAAACTGGGCAACTGCCTCTGAAATCAGAGCTGCCTCACAAATATTTGAAACAAATATTTATGTCTATTTGCAGGGTCAGTCTAACTCTGGACAAACTTTTACGTGTGAATCTTTCATGTTTGATCAAGGTCCTACAGCACACCCAGATGTAAACATTCTTTTATCAAATAACCATTTCAGGCTATTAGTTTCAGCTCCAGAACACATCATTTCTGACCAACAAAATTATACTCAGATAGATTCTTTCTTATCAACTGAGAACACTGAAAATGTAGTCCATGAGCATAGTTATTCATGTATGCCATTAGACATTACTGATAAAGACCAAAATAACTTGTTAGACCAAAGGCTCAATGATCATGACTACTCATGTAAAGGGTCAGACAATTTTGAAAATGAAAATGAGCAGCAAAATGAAACTATCTTTTATCATGATCATAATTATTCAAGAAATATCTGTAAAAAACGCAAACACACACCTCAAGAACAAATAAATGACCATAACTTGTCACATTCAAGTCAAGTTGACCAGCAACAAACACATATTCAAAAGAGGCCAAGGTCAATTAATACTACAAAGTCAACAGAGCCAAGTTCTGTACAAAATTCACCATCCACCCTTTGTAGAAAATTAGGTTTATATACTGTACACAGCAAACTTCAAGAAAATGTTGATGACAACAAAAACGAAAAAAGAAGGGCAACCTATAAAATTCGAAAACAGTTAGAAAAGCTAGGAATGGATATTCATGATGTACCAGGACTGCCTCCAACCTCTGAAAATATTCATTTTGATAATGCTATGATGTGTATAAGAGCATTTGAACTCCAACAAATGTCATATAAAATTTATACCTGCAGTGTTTGTCACGAAACAAGAATCGAATTAAAAGTTCATGATGATTCAGTTTGTGACAGATGCTTCAAAAATAAATCAGAGGTGAAAATGTTCTCAAATGAAAATAATATAAATCCTGGAGTAATTCCAAATGAATTAAAAGACCTTTCTGTCATTGAGCAGCAATTGATTAGTAGAATTACGCCATGTATGAATGTTTTCATGTTGAAACATGGTGGAATTGGGTCCAGTGGACACTGTGTTACATTTCCTCAAGAGGTAAATGAGCCTGCAACACTTTTTCCAAGGCTACCCCATGAAATACATGTAATTAAAGTTTGTAAACAAGGCAAAAATGAATCATTTAGGAATTTCAGAGTTCGCAGATATAAAATTGAGAGTGCTCTCAGATGGTTGAAAAGAAATAACCCTGCGTACAAAGATATTTTTATATCTAAGGAAAGATTAAACTTGCTACCTCTTGACGGCGAGATGGACATCTCTACTTTAGAATATGAAGAGCAGACATCATCAAAAAACGACCAAGGCCCTGCTCCAGAACAAAACGAACCTTATGAAAATGTAGATGGTGATACCTCTTCAGGTGTTCTTCTTCCTGACCCATCTTCAAACATTGAAGAAAAAATTCAAAAAGTATTGGATGACATTTTGCATGAAGATCCTAACCCAAATAGACCGCACAAATCCGTTCCAGTAATACCTTGGCCTTCAAGGGGTAATATTCCAGTTTCGGAGTTTACAACAAAGTACTTTTTTACACTTGCATTTCCAGCCCTTTTCCCATATGCTGCTGGAGATTATTACATTAATCGACGAAGATCTTGTACTTCCATGTCTGAATGGGCAGATCATTTACTTTGGTATGAAGATGGACGTTTTTCCCAACACCAATATTTTAAATTTGTTGTTCATAATATGATCATGAGAAAAAAGGCAATGGAGACCAGCAATTTTGTATACAACCAGAAACTTGGTGATGGTCAATTAACAATTGAACAATTGAAAGATCAATTGAAAAATGGGGATTCAACGACAGGAAAAAAGATTCTTTACTTTAGTGCTTCTTTAAGAGGAACAAGTCAGTACTGGGCCCAGAGGGGAAAAGAGCTTAGATCCCTTATTCAATTTAAAATTAATGAAGGAAAAGGCCTTCCATCTTTCTTTACAACAGGCAGCTGTGCTGAATTCTACTTTAAACCGTTAAGACGTCTTCTCAGTCTTTACATCAGTAAAGTAACTGGGAAAGAGCCAGATCTTTCTGATAAAAATATTCTTTTTCGTTCTCTTCAGCAATACCCAAATGTTATCGCTCACTATTTTGATCTCCGCACTCAATCATATTTTCAACATGTAATGGGCCCAGTCTTTGGTATTGATACTTATTGGTATCGTCAGGAATTTGCCAAATCCAGAGGCATGGTCCATTGGCATGGTCTGTGTTGGAGATCAGATAGAGAACCCCATAACCAACTTTTTAGAGACATCACAAATGGACTGTCAGATGAGGAATGTGCTAAAAATCTAGGCGAGTGGGCAAATACAGTTTTTGGTCTGACTGCTTGTCACCCTGCTGGTTCCGATTGTGATGGAAACCCAAGGAAGGATTTTTGGCCACCACCTGAGGGCAGTGCACCCCCACCACCAGAAAGCAATAATCCATTAATTAAGCTCTTAATGGATATAAGCCAAGATCAAGAAGCTATACTAGAAGACCATTTGATGCTTTCAAATCGCTTTAATCTGCACAGGTGCTCAGACTATTGTATGAAGTCCCTGAGACCGAACGCAAAACCTACATGCAGGATGGAATTTCCCAAACAATTAAGACCCTCTCATGCAATAGTCAAAGATCGTAATGGGTCAATGCGTCTTGAAATGAAGAGAGATCACCCTGTTTTGGTACAGCATTCCAGATATCATACACAAGGCTGGCGAGCAAATGGAGATATCTCTTTAATTCTATCAAAAAGTGATCCTGAAAATCCATCTGTAGATGAAATTTTGGCAACAGAAAAGTACATCACTGGGTATGCATGCAAAGGGAATCAACCGACAGGTGCAGTTGTTGACTTATTTAATGACATGGTTAATTGCTCAAATGAGGCTAACTCTACAGTAAAGTCACTCTGCAGTCGCCTCCTTATGGGAACAGTGAAGCGGGATGCATCAGCAGTTGAAGCTTGTTATGAGATTTCTTCTATACCCTTATATAGATCAAGCCATACATTTCAGTCAGTTAGTCTCTCTGGGTGTAGAGTACTTGAGAAAGGTGGTGTTTTACTTACTAAACACACTGCACTTGACAAATATCTTCAACGTGAAAAGGATGACCATATTTCTTTTTATTCTTTTCTTTGTAAATCGGGGAAAGTTCCAGTTGTATCTGGAGGAAGTACTCAAGCAACATGGCCACTTGATGAAAATTTTGTAGAACATCTCTTCTGCTTCATTATCCAGGTTGGAGACAAATTACTGATCTGAAGGCTAACAATGTGTCTTGGATTGATGCTTTTAGCAATTTCCTAGAGTCTATTGAGTGCCCAAACTTTGTCAGAGCAGAGGTAGAACGAGCAAGAACTCACACTGAAAAATACCAAGAAGATAATCATGACGACAATGATTTTGAAAACCAAGTACACCAGGATCAACCTGAGTGGATGAGTCTTATTCAACCAAATGTACAATTTGATCAAGATTTTTCAGATACCATTCAGTTTGATGATGGTGGACCAATGCATGACTGGACTGCCCAGTCTTTTGACTATCCAGAAAATGCCGAAAAGTCCTTTCAAGATCTTATGACAGATGTTCATGATGAAAGACAAGAAATCTTGCAAATACCAAATGTTTCTATTGAAAATCTAAACCAAGATCAACTATTTGCTTTCAATATGGTACTAAAAACAGTTACTGACTACAAAGATGGTTTGAATTGTTTCACACCTCTCAGAATGATTGTATCAGGAACTGCGGGATCTGGGAAGTCTTATCTCATCAAATGTATTGTTAGAGCAATTAGACTTCTCTTCAAATCAAACAAAGCAGCTCAGGTACTATGCCCAACCGGTAATAGTGCTAATCTTATATCTGGAGTCACACTGCATAGTTTTCTTAAAATCCCTACAACCAACAAAAATAAGGAAATGAAATTTCCAGATGGAACAGTAGGTGAAACATTACAAAAAAACTGTGATGGAGTCATTGCCTTACTAGTTGATGAAAGGTCACTGATAGGGACAAACACTCTTGGCTGGATGGAGTTTATGAGCCGGTGCGGAATTAACAAGGGCCAACAAAATGACAAATCTTGGGGTGGTTTACCTGTAGTTGTTTTTTTGGGTGATGATGTCCAGCTTCCTCCAGTTTTAGACTCGCCTGTTTACAGCACATCTTGCTCATCCCCTGCATCAATACATGGAGCTTTGGTATGGAAAGAATTTCAACATGCTGTCAATTTGTCAACAATTGTAAGACAAGGGATACACGAGACCCAGTTTAGGGAAGCACTGCTTTCTTTACGTACCTACAACTTAACCAGTGAACAAGCTAAATGGCTGCAACAGTTTCAGTGGAGTGACCTTAATGAAAAATTTGGAGATTCCTTTATGAAAAGAATGTCTGATACCGGCCTTTTTGTTTTTCCAACACACCAAGAAGTTTGGGATCATAATAAACACAAGCTTCTTGAAGCCAATCAGAAATATCCAATTGCAAGATTGAAAGCTGTTAACCAAGGTCCACATTCACATAACATTGAACCAGACAAAGCTAGTGGACTTGTCAATGAAATCTTGTTATGTAAACAAGCAAAAGTCATGTTGACTGTGAACCTGTTTGTTCCATTTGGCCTTTTTAATGGTGCTATTGGTAATGTTGTTGACATTATTTACAAAAATGGCAAAACCCCATCAGATGGTCTTCCTGATGTTGTAATGGTAGACTTTCCAAATTACACTGGCCCACCTTTCATCTCTGAAAAGCCAACAATTGTACCAATTATTCCGGTTACAAGGAAAATTGAATGCAGATGTTTTGCCTGTAAACGAACCCAGATTCCTCTTCGACTTGGCTGGGCAGCTACAATACATAAATGTCAGGGTATGACTATAGGTGAGGGTGAAATTAACCGTTTTATTGTCATAAATCCTGGCACAAGACAATTTGAATCAAGAAACCCAGGTGCATTATTTGTTGCTCTATCTCGAGCTAAGTCCACTGGGGCTGTACCAGGAACATTTCCTGACTTTGCATTTCATCCGTCCATGCTTGTAAATGAGGATAGACTATGCCACAAAGTTTTAACAAAGACAACATCATTGAGATCCACAGAAATATGTAGAATCAAAAAACTAGTAGACAACACCAAACAAGAATTCAAATATCTTATTGGTGATAACACCTTTTTATCTGTGGTTAAAGATATTTAACACTTGCATAATGAAGAATGAATTACTATGTGCTTCCTAGACGGAGTATGAAATGTATAGTGAGAATGTAATTCCAGCTATGAAATTATTCATATGGGATAGCAATCATAACACTGAGACAATCATTTATAATAATAAAAAACACTTTTAGTACATGCAATTATGTAAATCTTCTAGTTTTAAATTATTTAACTGAAGATCAGTACATATTCTGACCCTTCAAAATGATCTGCCTACTTATTTAACATATATTCAAACTTTATTTTCAAATCATGAAATGCACCATATACATCCATGTACTTTGATTTCATTCAAATTGAATTGAAAATATGCATAGGGTTGTTTGACTTTAAGTAAGTTCCTTGATATGTCTTGAAATTTTCACGTGTAAATAATGCCACAGCTTACTTTTAAATTTCAATTGTGCACTTGATCACTGTTAAAGTTTATAAGTTTTAACTCATCATTTCTTTTTAATCTACACAGAAGTCTCTGACACCAAACTGTCCGCCCTACTTGTATTTTAACACAAATCCCCCATATATATTCAGCCTTTTTACTGTGAGTCTTGTCTTTTTCTACCTCTGCTCTCTTTTATAAGAATGGTTTTATGGTGGGTGACATGTCAGTCACTAACCGATTTACTATTCTGTTAAACTCTTTTATCTTAGCCCCCTTTCTAAATATATATTTAGCCTTTTTTACTGTGAGTCTTGTCTTGTTCTACCTCTGCTGCTCTATTATGTAAGAATGGTTTTATGGTGGGTGACATGTCAGTCACTAACCTATTAACTGTTCTGTTAAACACTTTTGTCTGCCCTTCTTTTATCTTAAAACAAATTAATTCCCCCTACAACATTTACACGCAGCCTTTTTTTTTTTACTGTGAGTCTTGTCTTGTTCTACCTCTGCTCTATTATGTAAGAATGGTTTAACGGTGGGGGACATGTCAGTCTCTAACCAATTGACTGTTCTCTCAAACACTTTTGTCTGTTCTTTTTTTATCTTAAAACAAGTAAATTCCCCCTACAATGTTTACATTCAGCCTTGTTAGCTCACCTGAGCATGTAGTGCTTGAGGTGAGGTATTGTGATCGGTCGGTTGTCCGGCATCTGTCTATTTATCTTTTTTTTTTACTGTGAGTCTTGTCTTGTTCTACCTCTGCTGCTCTATTATGTAAGAATGGTTTTATGGTGGGTGACATGTCAGTCACTAACCTATTAACTGTTCTGTCAAACACTTTTGTCTGCCCTTCTTTTGTCTTAAAACAAATAAATTCCCCCTACAACATTTACATTCAGCTTTTTTTTCTACTGTGACAGACATGGCGAAAACCGTCAGACAATCAGACATATCTGATAAAATTTCCCTTGGTCTGATGATTTTTTTGCTACTGTCAGTCCGACTGTCTGACACTCCTATTGATCTGTCAAGATAGTGAATGAGTGTTCGGTCTGACAAAATTTAATTCGGTCTGACAGATTATTCAGTACTGTCAGACCGAATGTCTGACAAAGATTTCTGGGCTTTCGCCATGTCTGCTGTGAGTCTTGTCTTGTTCTACCTCTGCTCTATTATGTAAGAATGGTTTTACGGTGGGGGACATGTCAGTCTCTAACCAATTAACTGTTCTCTCAAACACTTTTGTCTGTTCTTTTTTTATCTTAAAACAAGTAAATTCCCCCTACAACGTTTACATTCAGCCTTGTTAGCTCACCTGAGCATGTAGTGCTTGAGGTGAGGTATTGTGATCGGTCGGTTGTCCGGCATCTGTCTATCTATCTTTTTTTTACTGTGAGTCTTGTCTTGTTCTACCTCTGCTGCTCTATTATGTAAGAATGGTTTTATGGTGGGTGACATGTCAGTCACTAACCTATTAACTGTTCTGTCAAACACTTTTGTCTGCCCTTCTTTTATCTTAAAACAAATAAATTCCCCCTTCAACATTTACATTCAGCCTTTCTTTTTTACTGTGAGTCTTGTCTTGTTCTACCTCTGCTCTATTATGTAAGAATGATTTTACGGTGGGGGACATGTCAGTCTCTAACCAATTAACTGTTCTCTCAAACACTTTTGTCTGTTCTTTTTTTATCTTAAAACAAGTAAATTCCCCCTACAACGTTTACATTCAGCCTTGTTAGCTCACCTGAGCACGTAGTGCTTGAGGTGAGGTATTGTGATCGGTCGGTTGTCCGGCATCTGTCTATCTATCTTTTTTTTACTTTGAGTCTTGTCTTGTTCTACCTCTGCTGCTCTATTATGTAAGAATGGTTTTATGGTGGGTGACATGTCAGTCACTAACCTATTAACTGTTCTGTCAAACACTTTTGTCTGCCCTTCTTTTATCTTAAAACAAATAAATTCCCCCTACAACATTTACATTCAGCCTTTTTTTTCTACTGTGAGTCTTGTCTTGTTCTACCTCTGCTCTATTATGTAAGAATGGTTTTACGGTGGGGGACATGTCAGTCTCTAACCAATTAACTGTTCTCTCAAACACTTTTGTCTGTTCTTTTTTTATCTTAAAACAAGTAAATTCCCCCTACAACGTTTACATTCAGCCTTGTTAGCTCACCTGAGCATGTAGTGCTTGAGGTGAGGTATTGTGATCGGTCGGTTGTCCGGCATCTGTCTATCTATCTTTTTTTTACTGTGAGTCTTGTCTTGTTCTACCTCTGCTGCTCTATTATGTAAGAATGGTTTTATGGTGGGTGACCTGTCAGTCACTAACCTATTTACTGTTCTGTCAAACACTTTTGTCTGCCCTTCTTTTATCTTAAAACAAATAAATTCCCCCTTCAACATTTACATTCAGCCTTTCTTTTTTACTGTGAGCAGGGGTTTTTCTAGGCATTTTGGGAAACGGAGTCTGACCAAATTGGGAAATTTTTGAAGTGCAAAATGGCTCATTTTGAGCACAAAAGTAAGCGAAAAACTCATTTTTCAGTAGTGAAATTAACAATTTTAAATAGATTGGGAAAAATTGAAGAAAATTTGCTTTGGGAACACAGCCGTTTGCATTGGGAACACCTCCGTTTTCAGGAGGCACAGAAAGCATAGGAAAACCCCTGGTGAGTCTTGTCTTGTTCTACCTCTGCTCTATTATGTAAGAATGGTTTTACGGTGGGGGACATGTCAGTCTCTAACCAATTAACTGTTCTCTCAAACACTTTTGTCTGTTCTTTTTTTATCTTATAACAAGTAAATTCCCCCTACAACGTTTACATTCAGCCTTGTTAGCTCACCTGAGCACGTAGTGCTTGAGGTGAGGTATTGTGACCGGTCGGTTGTCCGGCATCTGTTTATCTATCTTTTTTTTTACTGTGAGTCTTGTCTTGTTCTACCTCTGCTGCTCTATTATGTAAGAATGGTTTTATGGTGGGTGACATGTCAGTCACTAACCTATTAACTGTTCTGTCAAACACTTTTGTCTGCCCTTCTTTTATCTTAAAACAAATAAATTCCCCCTACAACATTTACATTCAGCCTTTCTTTTTTACTGTGAGTCTTGTCTTGTTCTACCTCTGCTCTATTATGTAAGAATGGTTTTACGGTGGGGGACATGTCAGTCTCTAACCAATTAACTGTTCTCTCAAACACTTTTTTCTGTTCCTTTTTTTACCTTAAAACAAGTAAATTCCGCCATACAACATTTACATTCAGCTTTTTTTACTGTGAGTCTTGTCTTGTTCTACCTCTGCTGCTCTATTGTGTAAGAATGGTTTCATGGTGGGGGACATGTCAGTCTCTAACAACTTAACTGTTGTCAAACACTTTTGTCTTTCTTTCTTTTATCTTAAAACAAATAAATTTCCCCTACAACATTTACATTCAGCCTTTTTACTGTGAGTCTTGTCTTGTTCTACCTCTGCTGCTCTATTGTGAAAGAATGGTTTCATGGTGGGGGACATGTCAGTCTCTAACCAATTAACTGTTCTCTCAAATGCTTTTGTCTGTCCTTTTTTTTATCATAGGAATGATTTTAATGGTAAGTGACGTGTTTATCACTTCCTTATTTACATTTCTATCACATTATATTTGTCATATGTCTTACAGTTTATTAGCTTTAACTTAAGACATTGTTTAACTTGTTGCATTTACTGGTCACAAACTTTGGCTATATATTTGGCTTTTTGATTTTTTTTATTTATTTTTTGGGAAATTCAAAATTTGACTCTTCTGAAGGGGCCTCCTCGGGGCAGAGTTGGGCAGTTTATCATAACATTTAATATTGGCAGACGCCTTCTATGAAGTGACCCATACAATTACACAAAAAACGTTCTATGGAATGTTATATCTTATGTATATCACCGTCATTCCAAAGAATTAATGCATATACAATGTAGTTTTGTCGGTCCAAAGTGTGAACTGGTATGTTTAGTTGGTCTGAGCTCGCTTTAAGGCTTTGCCTTAATTACATATTAAAATCTCGTAACTACGGCTTGATTCTAGTCGTAGTTACGAGATTTTATAACAACATCGACGGTTTATCAAAACATAACAGAAAACCAAGTCTATTTTTAGGCCAGATTCATTGCCATGTGGCATTTTTTCCTGACTCTTGCTAAAAAAGAACGTGCAATCTTTTTTAAGGTAGAATACCCGCTGTGTCTTTGTTTGGTTGTTGTTGGTGGTGTTGTTGTTTTTGCTGCTGCTGCTGTTGTTGCTGTTGTTGTTGTTGTTGGTGGTGGTGGTGGTGGCGGTGGTGGTGGTGGTGATTTTTTTTTTGTTGTTGTTGTTTTTTTTGTTGTTGTTGTTGTTTTTTCCCAAGCAATTTCTTCATTTCTCAATGTTTTTTTTTTTTACCCAGAAAGACAAAAAATGTTACATTTTATTCACTATTATAAAATACTTAATTCAATATTTCGGCAAAATTTGCCTTTTTCAAGAGTTTGAAAAACTTAATCGCACTACATAATTATTTTGTAAACTAATACAGCCATTTTGTTTTTCTAACTGCGGATATGACGTCGACGTCGCTTTATCTGCGATATCACGACGTTAACGTTCCCGCGCATTATCGGACGTCAATTGACGTTATTTAGAATCGCACGGCGTTCTCACTACAGTTAGATGGCGGTATTATTTTGTAGTGTTTTAATTCACGCTGATTCTTGGACCTGTCTGTGGAGTACATCATTTTAAAAAATGGGAATGCCAAGCTAAACTGGTTCACTTATTTTGTCTTATAAAATTACTAAAGGCAAAACTGTTATGGTATTTCCCATCTAGACTAATTACAAACATAAAATCGTTGAGATATAGGTGACGGTAGACCAGATGATCGTAACCATTCTTCATTCGCTAATTATAAGGAAGCTAAGCGCCTTTTCAGAAATCTACTCAGGACAAATGCCTTTAACTACATGCAGAAAATAAACAGCGACATTGACGAGGCAGCTGGTTTAGATTGTCCCCTTTTTTGGAGGTTGTTTAACTCGAGGGTTAAACAACCACAGACTACCTCTTCTAGCGAAATGAAGTTTGATGACGATACTTTCCGTAGTCCTGACCAAATCTGTACTGCATGGGGTAAACATTTTGCATCTTTGTATTCTGATACAGATTGCAGAGATTACGATTCCTGTCATTTTGACACAGTAACACGTTATGTCCAAACGTTGAAAGAAAAGTCTGTCCCCATAAACGACGACCATATTTGTCTAAATGATGTCTCATCTGCTCTTTCCAAGGTTAAATTTGGTAAGATGTGTGGGAAAGATCGTGTTTGTAACGAGCACCTTGTTCATGGTGGATATTTCTTAAATGAGTGTTTAACCCTTCTTTTTGACCTTATGTACTGTAACGCATATGTTCCGACCAATCTTAAACTCGGAACAATCATTACATTACATAAAGGTGGCCGTAAACCTAAAAATGATCCCAATAGTTACAGGGCGATAACCCTATCATCTACTTTACTAAAGTTATACGAAAGAATCTTGTTAAATCGCCTGAATGGGTCTATTTCAGTACAGTTAAACTCGCTCCAGGGTGGATTTCAGTCCAGTATGGGAAGTAATATGACATCCTTTATTTTACATGAAAGTATTAATTATTGTAAAGAAAATGGTTCTAGATTACATGCCTGTTTTTTAGATGCACGGCAAGCCTTCGACCGAGTATGGCATGACGGTTTATTTTACAAACTAGACCATCTCGGTATCGATTTAAAACTTTTAAAGTCCGTTATAGCGATGCATACAAACACATTTAGTTGTGTGCTATACGGTGGTTTTAAGTCCGACTGGTTCCCTATCTTGCAGGGCACCAAACAGGGAGGGGTGTGGTCCCCAACACTTTATTTATGGTACATCAACGACCTCATTGAAGAGATAGTCATTAGTAAATTAGGATTTCAAATAGAAGGTTATGACTTCAGCGCCCCGTCGTTTGCAGACGACATGACCCTTCTTTCATTATCTCAATGTTCGCTCCAAGAAATGATTAACATTTGTTACAATTATGCCTGTAAGTGGAGGTTTCAGTATAACCCTAGCAAATGTGTCATT
The DNA here is from genome assembly GCA_963680895.1 of Fragum sueziense. Taxonomy (NCBI): domain Eukaryota; kingdom Metazoa; phylum Mollusca; class Bivalvia; order Cardiida; family Cardiidae; genus Fragum; species Fragum sueziense. The sequence goes on from OY804595.1 coordinate 59,876,618, forward strand.
GTTACCTTTAATGAGTCAAAAAGAGCTTTTAATGGCCGTCGTAAATCTTGGTGTATTGGCAATACATTTATTGAGGAAAATGTCGAATGTAGCCATCTTGGTATTTTATGTAACAAGTACAACAAATCGTCTGCAATGGTTAAAAATGTTGACAGAAAATTGAGGGCCACTTTCTTTGGTTTTATTAAGTACGGTCTTTCCAAAAACGGATTGAACCCCCTAAGTAATTATCGCATTTACCAGTCTATTGTACTGCCCCGGGCCCTTTACGGATGTGAATTCCTTAACTCGCTTACTAACAGCGATAAACTAACTTTAGAGAAAGGTCATAGATTATGTCTGAAACAAATTCAGGGTCTACATATTCGGTCTAGAACAGACATAGTGCATGGTTTGTTAGGTTCTTTTCCTGTTGCATTTGAAATTGACAAGAGAAAACTTTTATTTTTTGGTCAACTGTGTCAACTTAACAGGGACTGTGCTGTTAAACAAATGTTTCTTATGAGACTGTTTTCATATCTTTTAACGATGACCACTACCGGTTTTATGTTTGATATTGCACATGTTTTACATAAATGTAATTTGTTTTCGGTGCTACAAGATTACGCACACTATGGAACATTTCCAACAAAATATATGTGGAAAAATCTTGTAAAAAACTCTCTAACTAATTATTACATTCAGCAATGGGATATGAGAACTTCTACCTTAGAATTTGTTTTGTATAGAGAGATTCAACCTCGGTTTATTTCGTGTCCTCTTTGGCATTTTGCTAAACAACACCCACGGTTGTTAAGTGCCTCTTTTTCTACGGCACAGATAATTGCATATTTATCTTGTTTCAATTCAAATTGTGTTAAATGCGGCCAGTCTAATCTGCGCATTAGTATTACTGAACATATGTTAACAGGATGTGTTTATTATAACAAATGTATTAATACTTTTCATTTACAGGTGTCACACCGCTTCGGCCACACAGTCATAAATAATCTGCTTTCACTCGACCGACTGCAGTATGTTAGAACTTTATTTGGTTTAAATCGAGACTTCGTGTCTGATCTTGGAGATCAATATGAACAATTTTGCAATTTAGTTTTATGCTTCTTCCATAAAATTTTGTCTTTACACAGACGACAATTTTAATGGACTGTATATTGTCTTTAAAAGATCACGTAATTATCTTGCACTTTTATAATATCTTCCTATTTCGTTTCGTTTCGTGGAAGGCATTATTGTAGATGCATGATATATCCAGTGTAATCTCTTTCATTCTTAAAGAGATTTTCTTTCTATTACGTCATTACCATAATATGTTGTTGTTTTCACCCTATAACATGTACTCACCTGCACAATGAATTAGTTCTGATGTATATTTGTAATCTTCAAATTTGGAGGAAATAAAGAATATGAAATGAAATGAAATGAATTATGGTAGTCCTAATCTAAACAGTCGTTGAGATATAATTGGAGTCAATGTGGGCACAGTATGGGAGACAGAGAGAAAGGTGGACGAAAGGATAAAAGAGCAATTTAGGAATGTACGGCTTATAAAAATATATATATATTTTTTTAAAAATGATGTACGATTTTGGTGGACGCAACCACGACGCAGACTGCACGCAGTAAAGAATTGACCGGACAATATTTTGAGTCGCTTACAACCCGTCGTGCGTCTTTATAAACCGTACGATTTTGCAGAGTTTTAAAATGTACGATTTAAAAAGTCGCACGACGGGTTGTAAGAGAGGTTTTAGACATGTTCACCAAGGATATCAAAACAAGGTTTTGTTTGGCAAAGGGTTGAAATGAAATATATTTCCCACTATATTATGTACACGTATTTCTCAATTTCTCTGGTACTAACTTGCTTATTGGCTTTTGTTTAACCCTCTCCCAAACAAGACCTGGGCCCCGTATTACTAAACATCTTACGATCAAGTTTTTGTGTAAACTGTGTAACAAGACATCTGATTGCACGAGAAATCCCATTGACTAAGCAGCCAGTCTACAATATTTCCAGTCTATTTTTTTTTATTTTCGGACTGACTCATTTGACGCATCACTTTATCCATTTTTGGATAAAAATCACTACGCGGTGCGCATAACTCCAAAATCCTGTCGCCAAAAAGTAGCAAGCAGAAAATTGCAACTACAAATACATTTGCAGCAAAATAAAGTTTGATTTTCGTCTCAATTTCATCTAATAAAATAATTAATTCAAATTAGATTATTCATTTTACTCTATGCAAGCATATGAAGCAAATATGCCGCGTGACAGGAAGTCATGAGGAAGTACCACGTGTATGCATTTTATGGGCGCTGACATCTTGAAAGTAGTTAACCCAGAATGCCCACCAGAGATAGATGGTAATCGACAGGTGGCGACATCTATTGGTAGATATTGCGAGAAATCCGACTGAGCCAATCAGGGCTGTTGTTACAAGTAATTATACAAAAATCAAACGTACGATCGTTAGTAATACGGGGCCCTGGTTTTTACGTCCTTAATAGAATAGGCTTGGGAAAACATTGAGACAAAAGAAGAAACTGCTGATAGCCAGCAGTTTCTCCTTTTATCTCAATATTTTCTGAGCCATATTTTACACAAATTCTATCTTTAATAACGTCTATTTTGTCATTTGTGCCAGTTTTTGACCGAAAAATTTTGGCGTTTGGGAAAGGGTTAATTCGTCTAACAGTAACATTTTGATTGTTTATTTCTTTATTAATATGTATATATGTTGGACTCGAGTATGAATGTACTGGAAGGGTTTCAGATGCTGGTTAGATAATCAACTTGATTTAACCCTTTCCCAAACAAGACCTGGTTTTTACGTCCTTAATAGAAAAGGCATGGGAAAACATTGAAACAAAAGAAGAATCTGCTTGTAACCAGCAGTTTCTCCTTTTGTCTCAATATTTTCTATGCCATATTTTACACAAATTTCATCTTTGATAACATCCATTTTGTCATTTGTGGCAGTTTTTGAAGTAGATCGCCTATTTTTTCCGTTCGGGAAAGGGTTAGTTTGTTAAAATTGGAAAGCTGCTTTAAATAACATAATTTGATACACGATGAATATGAAGAAAGAATTGGTTGTACGAAATGGGAATTTTTGAGACATACATGAAGGTGCACCTTCGTCGAAATAGATTCATACTTTTAAAATGCTTTGAATGTAAATGTGACATTTCACATTTATTTTTTTCATATTTTGATTACTTTATTTTTATCTGAAAGAACGTATTTTCTTATGGACATTCTGAAATTTTCAAGCCAAAATATTGCATCGTTTACTAGAAATACGTGTATATATTTTTGTGCTAAAATTAAACAAAATGTTGTGGACAACAGTTCATATTTATATGGGATTTGTCATTTCTGTCTGAACTTTAAAGGCGTAGTTTTGGCTTGTTAATAACAACTTAAAAAAAACTGACAGCGTTTCCACGGTGGGTAACCCACGTGACTTTTGGGAAGCGTTAACACCGAAAAAAAATGTCCGCTTCAAGGTATGTTAAATTGTCTAATTTCTCAGCTTATACTCTATTGATTTTGATGAGATAAAGTGCACGGAACGCGCTGGTTATTCCCGGCTCTAACTCACTCTGCTCCAAATCCAGTGGTTTCTTCAAATATTCGAGCCAAAGTGTTTGTAAGTGCAAAACGAAAGTGGGAAGCGTTCACATGCACTGAAGAAAATTTTCGCTTGAATGTTTGAAGAAACCATGGGATTCGGAGCAGAGTGAGTTACAAACGGGAATAGCCCTCTCAAATGTGCGTTCCGTGCACTTTATATCGTCAAAATCAACAGAGTATAAGCTGAGAAATTAAACAAAACATACCTTGAAGCGGACGATTTTTTCGGTGTTAACGCTCTCCAAAAGTCACATGGGTTATCCACCGTGATATTTAAGCATTAGAATAACAAATCTTTGCATTAAGACATACTTTAAAAAATGAAATCGGAATGAAATGTCCCTTTAAACCTCTCTTACAACTCATTGTGCATCTTCTGAGATGCACGACCCGTCGTATGACGGGTTGTAAGAGTGGCTTTAGCAATTATTTGTTTTGATGTAGATAGTGTAGTTCCAAAAAGAAAGATGTGTTTCATGAAACACTAACACTATTATGGCATGTGAAACACTCCATGATATTTGACTTGGAGTGGTATTCACCAACCAGTATACATCCAAGAATATCTTTTAAATCACAAAACAAGCCATCAGATTGGCCGAGACATGTGTGGAACTTTCCACCGCCGAATGTTTTCGACCGCGTCCGATTAAGTTCAGATACATAACGACGCCGCTAGATAAAAAATCCGATGTATACTATAATGGGCTCCAACCTGTCTAAAAAGCTGGTTAATGTAAATTTTATATATACTAGGACAAAAAAGATACTCAACCCCATTTTTTCATAATATTTTCGACAAAGTATGTTTTTAATGGCTATTGAGTACATTTTTAAATATACGTGCACCCATACTCATAAATACAGTGTCATTTTCTTCAGATGTCGTAAATTCATCACGTGATGACATAGTAAACTGAAAACTGATAATCCCATATCGTGTTTTCTAAATGACTACTATCAAAACAAATTTCCATCAAACACAAACTAGAACATAGACAAAGAAGAGGCAAAAGTGTTCACACACTTTTCACTACCATACGCATAGCACGGCTACGCCAAAACCAGAGCCTGGCTGCAGTGCGGAAGTTGTTAGGTGAAAAAGTCAAAATGTTGTCGTAATACATTGATGGGGCAACAAATCGACACATTTGCCGACTTTATAAATTGTTGGCTCTCAATGGGATCACAACCGATCGAGCACGAAGCAGACGTGCAAGAGATATTATGACGTCAAGGCAGGACCGTATCATCACGTTAACCCCACCTAGGGGATAGGTTTAAGACTGCAACGGGAACCGCTAATAAATCGTACGGACTTCACAACATTCGAATATCGGATCAAACTGAACGAAGCAGATTGTGTTTTTCGACCTACATACAAATTTTTGTCAAATTGTGCTGACGCCCGGTGTAAACAGGGCGTTTTCTTACTAATGAAATTTACTACTAACAAGATTTTGTGAACTTTACAAGGTGAAATGTTGTTGCTTTAAATGTATTAAAATCTGTTTAAATCTGATTTGATGTATTTGCGTAAGAGCTAGGGAATTGAAAAGAAAGTTACGTTTATTTTTTGTTTTAGTATATAAAAAGGGTTCTTTTCCATAAATCATTTCAATTATTTATTTTGGCATGAAATTCAGCAGCAAATCCGACATGATTAATCGGTGTTGAAAATCTTCCAGCAAAAGTATTATAATTCTGGCCTTTTGATCCCAAAATTAATTCATTCATTCTGATTTCTCTAACAAAAAAGAAACCCATGTACGAGTATGTCGACATCTGAATAAAGGGGCCTGATGGCATAAGAGATCAGCCTAGGCAATCGTGCAATCTGATCGGGATCCATACGTTTAAGATCAGTCCGTGCCTTCACCCTTTCCCAAACAGGACCTGGATTATCAACGATCTTACGACCACGATCTTGTGTAAACTGTGTAACAAAACATCTGATTGCACGAGAAATCAGATTGGGCCAATCAGGTTTGTTGTTTCAAGTAATTACGCAAAAACTAATCGTACGATCGTTTTGACGTCCCTAGTAGAAATGGCTAGTGAAAACATTGAGACAAAAGAAGAAACTGCTGATAACCAGCAGTTTCTCCCTTTGTCTCAATCATTTCTGTGCTTTATTGTACACAAACCCATTCCTTTTTAATAAATTTTTAATTAATAACATCAATTTTGTCCTCTATAGAAGCTTTTGAATAGGGCCGCCTTAAAAGTTTGTCGTTCGGGAAAGGGTTTAGAAGTACAGTGAGATCAGGCTCTATGCTACTCTATGACGGTTGCTACAGTTAATGAACAGGCGATTGGAGATTAAAATTAATTGTTTTAAAGATTTATAGCACTCTCTTGCACACGGTTCATTCATTACATTCACCTCTGTAGTTGGCTCAGGGGGTATTGCGTCATCATCTGCTAGATTACGTCACTTTATATCGCATCAAAATGGCAATACACCCTGATACAGTTCCAAATTTTTAACCGTGACCTGCGCATGAAGAGAGCAAACAAAAGGTCACGTGGTCTTTTTACTATATAATTCATTGTGCGAGTCGTTATTTTCGCGCGAGCATTTTTCATTTATTCTGCCTAAGTATTAAGAATATTTTATACAGTCATTTGCGTTAATTATTAGAGTTTTCAGTTACAGGAATATTTTGCAACTTTGATTGAAAAAAAGAGATTTTTTGGCTTGTAATCATTCGTACCCTGTCTCCATCGCCCATTACCACATGCAAGTTCAGGATGAGCTACTGCTTTTGAAAACCATATAAAAAGAATTTTGCAGGAACAAGTGAGCTTCTTAGTATTGTCCAAGTGTGAGTGGTAATATTTTGCATGTGTTTGTGCTCTAGATTAGAGCCAATAATGGACAGGTCACAGGATGGATTCCCAGCCGCGGAGCGTGGACAATTATAAATTAACTTATTGCTGAAATTTTGTTGAGAGGCGTTAAATTAAAAAAAGAAATGAAAAGAAAAATGTTTTAAACTTTTACCAAACAAGAAATGTTAATGTTTTGACTGTCAAGGGCGGATCCGGGATTTTTTTCAAGGGGTGTGGGGGTGAGGTCTAGCCTATAAGATGGCTTTAAATTTGTGAATTTTGTAATGTTAGATACCATACTAACGCTGTGTAGTCAAAATTCGATTTTCGACCTATTCAAGGCGGGGTCCGGACCCCCGACCCCCTTTTAGATCCGTCTTTGACTGTGTTACAGAGAATGTTTCAAAAATCATTTCAAGGGGCAAAATAATGAAATGATTTTAATCAGCATTTTCTCCTTTTGCCTCAAGGTTTTCGTTACTATTACTATATTTTTCATGGGGGTCCAAGCTCAAATGCCAGGGGGGGGGGGGGTTCCACGCCCAAATGATGACTTAAATGTGTTAAATTATATATAACGTTAGGCCTATATTGACGCTTTAATTATAGTCACCATTCAATTTATGGCTGATTCCAGGGGGGGGGGGTGAGTGCGGACATCCCGACCCCCCACTCTAGATCCGCCCTTGCACTTAAAAAAACTACTTTTATGATACCCATTCTGTTAGCTGCAAGAGCTTCCAAATTGAATCAGGTGCCGTTTAGGAAAAGATTAAGCCGCTGTCAAACTTGAAAAGTCTAAATAATTTGTCGTTTGGGAAATGGGCTTTAACAGCTATGTTTTTATTATCAAATTGACCTACCATAATGAATTATCTTTCTTCATAAACCTTTCGGTACTGACATAATCATCTTCACACTGAAAATGGCATGTTTCGTACTTTTTTTTTTTTTTTTTTTTTTTTTGTTTGTTGGGGAAGGGGGGTCTACGTGAATATGACAGTTTAACCTTGCGGCTAGGTCCTCAAAAGATCCGAGGATACTACTTTTTCGGAGGGTCAAAAATGACTTTAAAGCCGATAAAGGCCATAAATGGAAGTCAGTCAATGATATCCCGTCGAGATTCACAGAGGAATCATCACTAAACGGTGTGTGATTCCTCTTAAACTTCTTCTTTCCTCCGTTCACTTCCATTGTACGTTGGATGCTTTACTCTCATTTGGGTCAGAGCCTCGATCTGGCATCAAAAAGTGTTACTATTTTTAGTAACAAATTGGAAGTGTATTTGGGTGTATAACAAATATTTTTTCCTTTCCAACGTCCAAAATATATCACACTTCACGTTGCTTAATTTTTTATATCATTTTCCAACGATAATATATGGCGTGTGGAACGTTGCAAAATTCGATAAATATTTTCATGTGATATAATCTTATATTTATATTCTATAATTTCTATTTATATTGTATATTTTTAGCTCACCTGAGCACGAAGTGCTCGAGGTGAGTTATTGTGGTCACTTTTTGTCCGTCGTCCGTCCGTCCGTCCGTCCGTCCGTCCGTCCGTCCGTCAACATTTGGGGTGTTTACACTCTAGCATCCACAAAAGTTACTCAATCTTGATCAAACTTGGCCAAAACAAGTATGATCATAAGTTCTCGGACAAGTTCGATTATAGGCCTGATCGGACCAGAAAGTGCGGAGTTATCTGCCCTTGAATGTCAAAAAATGCTGTTTTTAAGTTTGTTTACACTCTAGCATCTACAATTATTGATCAATCAAGACAAAACTTTGACATAATGTTGGAGACCATAAGATCTTGGATGAGGTCAATTTTCAGTCTGATCTGACCAGAAAGATAAGAGTTATGTGCCCTTGAATTGGGCAAAATTGCCACTTTTTTGCTGTATTCAAAAAGAGTTAATCTAAGGGAAGGAACTCTGACACTACTTCTCTTCAGTATAAGTAGAGTTATCTAGTTTGATAGAGGATATAAATAGATTTACACTCTAGATCACATTACCAAACAACAAAATTTTAGCCTAGTCCAAAATCATAGGTGTTGCAGACGACAAGTTCCATTGAACAAAATTTAACATTTTTTGGTAGAAAACATTGTAGGTAATGAAGAAATTGCTTGTCACAATGTTTTCCAAAGCCTTTATTTTGTGGGGCATCCAAAAGCACCAATGTGTGGGAAAGGGACAATCAAGACAAGACTTGGACACAATGTTGGGGACTACAAGATCTCAGATGAGTTTGATTTTCAGTCTGATCTGATCTGAAAGTCAAGAGTTACGTGCCCTTGAATTTGACAAAATTGCAATTTTCGGCTGTTTTCAACCTTTTTTACACTCTAGAATCTACAAGTATTATTCAATCAAGACAAAACTTGGACACAATGTTTTGGACCATAAGATCTGGGATTAGTTTGATTTTCAGTCTGATCTAATCAGAAAGTCAAGAGTTATGTGCCCTTGAATTTGACAAAATTGCTGTTTTTTACTGTTTTCGACTTTGTTTACACACTAGAATCTACAATTATTGACCAATCAAGACAAATCTTGGACACAATGTTGGAGACTAAAAGATCTCAGGTAACTTCGATTTTCAGTTTGATCTGATTAGAAAGTCAAGAGTAATGTGCCCTTGAATTTGATAAAATTGCTGTTTTGGCTGTTTTCGACCTTGTTTATACTCTAGAATCTACAATTATTTATCAATCAAGACAAAACTTGAACACAATGTTGGGACTATAAGATCTTGGATGAGTTTGATTTTCAGTCTGATCTGATGAGAATGTTGAGAGTTATGTGCCCTTGAATTTGACAAAATTGCCATTTCTGGCTGGTTTCGACCTTGTTTACATTCTAGAATCTACAATTATTGATCAATCTATACAAAACTTGGACACAATGTTGGGAACCATAAGATCTCATATGAGTTTGATTTTCAGTCTGATCTGATCAGAAAGTCGAGCGTTTTGTGCCCTTGAATGTGACAAAATTGTTGTTTTCGGCTGTTTTCGACCTTGTTTATACTCTAGAATCTACAATTATTTATCAATCAAGACAAAACTTGGATACAACAATGTTTGGCACCATAATTTAGATCTCGGATGAGTTAGATTTTCACAACCTTATTGACCATAAGTTCTTTTTCAGTCTTAAAGTAATAAATATTAATTGAATTGAACAAAAGTGCTGCTCATATCATTTAGGTTCAGGTGAGCGATATAGGACCATCATGGTCCTCTTGTTTATTTATGTTCTTTATTTTTTATTTATGTTCGATAACGCGACAAATATTTATGTGATATAATTTTTTATTTATATTGTATATCTTTTTAGCTCACCTGAGCACGAAGTGCTCAAGGTGAGCTATTGTGGTCGCTTTTTGTCCGTCGGCGTCCGTCTGTCCGTCTGTCCGTCTGTCTGTCCGTCTGTCCGTCCGTCCGTCTGTTCACATTTTGTTGTTACCACTCTAGCACCCACAAATATTGACCAATCTTAACCAAACTTGGTCAAAACATGTATGACCATAAGTTCTCGGATGAGTTCGATTTTGAGTCAGATCGGACAAGGAAGTCTGGAGTTATGTGCCCTTGAACGTCAAAAATGGCTAGTTTTGACTTTGTTACCACTCTAGCATCTACAAATACTAACCAATAATAATCAAACTTGGTCAAAATATGTATAACTATACGGCAATTTCACAATAAAGTGTCCACAATTGTAACAAAATTGACAAAATTTCAAAGTGGTTACTATGGAATATCATTATTATTTTTTGAAAGTATGGTATTTGATGCACATAATCTGAGAAAATCTTCCAGTAATACTTCTCCTTTATTGAAATAATGGCTAGAGTCAATGGTTAAGTGTCCGAAATTCCAAATTCAATAAAAAGTGTGTTATATGGCAAAATTTATCACAAATTATTCTACTGTGGAGAAAATATGCAGTCATGAATTAGTAAATGTATTGATACAAATTTTCAAACAGCAGTGTTTGGTATATTTTAAGAATATATTTGAAAAATCAAGTTTTTCTGGATTTTTCTATGAGGATTTAAACATATATAGTCTTTGACGTTGCTTTAAAATTGAGACTAGTACATGAATAATGTTAGTTTTGTCATATTTTAAAACTAGCCAAAGACTAAAGTACCTAAAACACCATTTTTGTTGACATGTTGGGTCCCAATCATCTTAACAGAGCTTTTAAATTTGCACAATTTTCGTTGCGGACACTACAGTGCTCTTGAATCTATCCTTTGTGATAATTATATAGTTTTTGTGGCATGAACTATCTTTTTTGTACATATATATCTTTGCTAGTGCTAACATTTCTGTTGAAAAGTTAGCTAAAACACTTGTATAATGATTGTGCCATGAAATCTTTCAAAAAGACACAATAACACAAACAGGAAATAAAGCATAAGGAGGCTTGTAAAATGCATGATAAAACAGTTAGGTAGATGGAAAACTTATAGCTGTAACAAGGTATTTGATAAGAGGATGAAGTAGTTGTTGGCTGTATGTAGTGTGTCCTTTTACTTTATTAATGACAGCATTTTCATATCCGTTGCGGACACTACAATAAGATTCAAATTAATCAATTAGACAGTTAGACTTGTCCTGTTATTTTCTACCACCCAGGGTATATTTATCAACCAAATGCTCTGTATTAAAACTGCTGATTGTGTTTCTGTCATGGCACAAGGTGACAGGAGTGACATCCTAACTGTTACATACTTTATTAAACCTTGTAACAGAGACCTCGCTGAGGACTTTTTATTATTTTTTCCCAGTCCATTTTTCTTTCTTAAACCTTATACCTTAGTAAAGAAAGAATAATTCCTCATGCAATTGTGCAAAATGAAGCTTCCTGTCTTCATCAGCTGATGATTATTTTGTATTTTTGAAGTTAAAAGCTGTTGCGGACACTACTGAAAATTTTAAGCATACACTGATTTCATGTTTTCTGATATACCAGTACATCTATACATACCTACTTATAACTGTTTAACAATTACAACAACTGATTCAAATCTAACCAGTGACTTTATTAGTGCAACATCACAAACTTTAAAAAATATACACATGTAATATGGCCAAACAACTTGTAGCCGTTTGTAACACAAGTGCAGCTATTTGTAACACAAATGTCAAAACTATAAAGGAACTTCAAATTCAGGCAATATGGTCAAAAGAACTGTAACTAAAGATCTGTAACACAATCACCATATGTTACTTAACTTTCAGTCAGAATGACTTCAATGAAGCACATTCTTTATTTGCTCTGTCACTATCATGGGAAGACCTGTGTACCAAGGAAAGACCTGTAAGCAGATGAGCAGGTCATTATGGCAGAAACACTAGCGAATTGTGTGGAGAGACTTCAGACATGGACAGATGGCATGGAGAAAAAGGATTTGAGAGTCAATGTAAGAAATACGAAAGTCATGATGTAATAGGAGTCCCGATCAATTGCAGGAGTCTGGCAGTTTTTCATGAGCAGTTTGCCTCAAAGGAGTAGGTACAAACAGCATACAAAGCAACAGTCGCCAGAAATGGGTGTGCAAGAAATGTAGCTGACTTAAAAGACTGACAGTGAAGCCAGGCTTCAGATGCACTAGATGCAAGGATACTGCCCCCACTTACAGTAGACCACAAAGTGAGGTCCAGGTCAGAATAGACAAGCTTAAAGTGGTGCTTTTCTTCTGATATATGATTGATCAGCAGGTGGTGGCCGAAATCACACATGTAAAGACTGCTTGGAAAAAGTTTAGAGAACTGACACCCGTGCTAACATCACATCACCTCTCAAGCAAGACTCGGAGTCGTGTACAGGAAATTTGTTTGGAGTGCTATGCTACTTGCCAGCTAGACATTGGCTTTGATCAAGTAAAACCTTCAATGTTGCTCAACAACTATTTGGAGTCTTTTTCATGTTTCTGATTCTGCATCTCACATCGTCATAACTAGGTTATTTCATGCATGCATTGTTGTAATAAGAGGCTATTTTACATGGTCTTATTCTTAAGTTCCTTTGGACCTTGGTTGTGCCATTGTTACATCAGATGTGAAACAGGAATGTCATTTGAGAGATGCAATTATATAAATGTCAAAATGTGTAGTGTCCGCAACGCTTTTTGTATCAATATATCGTGTCAAGGCATAAACAAAACACAAAAAGGCATCAATACATTTCTTTGTTTTATATGTTAAGTTGGAAACAGCACAAAGAAAATGCATAAAAGCCAAATGTAAAAATCACATTATTTACAACAAATATTTTATTTAACCATTAAGTTATGCTGCTATAAAAGATATTTAAAGCTTATCATTGAAATAATTGGATTAATAACTTCTCTACCATAGAGCAACCATAATTAACAGATGGTGAAACACATTTTTATACTAAATATGACAATATATAACAGCTTTTAATTCTAATTTTATTTAGCGTTGCGGACACTACAGACTGTTGCGGACACTACACTGCAACCCTTTCTGCTTTTATTTTTTAAGTCTGAAGCAGAAGCCTCCAATATTTTGGCCATTGATAGAGTACAGCAGTCTGTTTCAATATGCAAACTGAAATCTTCATGAGCTTAGAAATAGCAGATTCAGGCAAGCATTTGTTTGTGTTGCGGACACTACACAAATTTTCGTAGAAACAGCTACTTGAAATGTAAAGATGTATAGAAGCCACATTTGACGTTAGACTTGTATCAAATATTGTTATTTGTTCATGATGGCATCTCCAGATGCTCTCCAGTATAAATTTAGTATTGTTAGTGCTATTTATGCACTTAAAAGAAGGTATTTAACACAAGATATCTGACAAAATGTAAAACGCATAACGGACCACGTCATTCATGCAATTTGTTGTAAAATTCTTAATTTTTCACCAAATTGCATGGGGTAAAAAGTGTGCAAAAGTTAAGGAAACCTGCTATTTGTACAATAACTAAGGTTCTTAAGGTGATGCTTTTATTTATCTAAAACAATGCTACGAAAATTGCTAATTTTTCAATGTTACAGCATAACGCAAAAAAATGACCGATTTCCGACAACATTTTGCCTTAATATGAAAAAAATCATGTATATATGCATGTCATATACCATTTTGAAGGGTAATGTGATGGCTTGTGGGCAATTTTGAAGCATTTTGACTTTAAATAGTGTGTAAATAGCCCAGAACATCTATTATAACAAAGACAACTTTTCTGTGGACACTTTATTGTGAAATTGCCGATAAGTTCTTGGATGAGTTCGATTTTGAGTCAGATCGGACTAGGAAGTCTGGAGTAATGTGCCCTTGAACATCAAAAATGGCTAGTTTTGACTTCGTTACCACTCTATCATCTACAAATATTGACCGATCAATACAAAACTTTGCAACAATGTTGGTAACTATAAGTTCTCAGACGAGTTTGATTTTGAGTCAGATCGGACTAGGAAGTCTGGAGTTATGTGCCCTTGAACATCAAAAATGGCTAGTTAGCTCCACTGGCCGAAGGCCAGCGGGGCTTATGTCATGGCCCTGTGTCCGTCGTGCGTCCGTCCGTCCGTGCGTCCGTGCGTCCGTGCGTCCGTGCGTGCGTAAACAATTTTCAAACATCTTCTTCTCCAAAACTACTGGACCAATTTCAACCAAACTTCACAGGAATCATCCTTGCATGAATCTCTACCAAATTCCTTCAAAAGAATAAAATCTATGCAGAACTTGAATTTTAATTAATTTAATTGAATTAAATTTTCGAAAAATCTTTAAAAATTCTTCTTCTCCAAAACTACTGGACCAATTTCAACCAAACTTCACAGAAATCTTCCTTGTATGAATCTCTACCAAAGTCCTTCAAAAGAATAAAATCCGCGCAGAACTTGAATTTTAATTAATTTAATTGATTTAAATTTTCGAAAAATCTTTAAAAATTCTTCTTCTCCAAAACTACTGGACCAATTTCAACCAAACTTTACAAAAATCTTCCTTGCATGAATCTCTACTATAGTCTTTCAAAAGAATAGAATCTATGCAGAACTTGAATTTTAATTAACTTAATTGAATTAAATTTTTGAAAAATCTTTAAAATTTCTTCTTCTCCAAAACTACTGGACCAATTTCAACCAAACTTCACAGAAATCTTCCTTGCATGAATCTCTACTATAGTCTTTCAAAAGAATAAAATCTATGCAGAACTTGAATTTTAATTAACTTAATTGAATTAAATTTTTGAAAAATCTTTAAAATTTCTTCTTCTCCAAAACTACTGGACCAATTTCAACCAAACTTCACAGAAATCTTCCTTGCATGAATCTCTACTAAATTCCTTCAAAAGAATAAAATCCGCGCAAAACTTGAATTTTAAATAATTTAATTGATTTAAATTTTAGAAAAATCCTTAAAAATTTTTTTTCTTCAAAACAACTGGACCAATTTTAACCAAACTTTACAGAAATGTTCCTTGTATCAATCTCTTCTTAATTCCTTCAAAAAAAATAAATTCCATTTATAACTTAAATTTTAAATAATTTAATTAAATTGAATTTTCGAAAAATCTTTAAAAATTCTTCTCCAAAACTACTAGACCAATTTCAACCAAACTTTACAGAAATGTTCCTTGCATTAATCTCTTCTTAATTCCTAAAAAAAAATTCTATGTAGCACTTAAATTTTGAATAATTAAATTAAATTGAATTTTCAAAAAATCTTCTTTTCCAAAACTACTGGACCAATTTTAACCAAACTTATAAAAATCTTCCTTGCATGAATCTCTACTATAGTCTTTCAAAAGAATAAAATCTATGCAGAACTTGAATTTTAATTAACTTAATTGAATTAAATTTTTGAAAAATCTTTAAAATTTCTTCTTCTCCAAAACTACTGGACCAATTTCAACCAAACTTCACAGAAATCTTCCTTGCATGAATCTCTACTATAGTCTTTCAAAAGAATAAAATCTATGCAGAACTTGAATTTTAATTAACTTAATTGAATTAAATTTTTGAAAAATCTTTAAAATTTCTTCTTCTCCAAAACTACTGGACCAATTTCAACCAAACTTCACAGAAATCTTCCTTGCATGAATCTCTACTAAATTCCTTCAAAAGAATAAAATCCGCGCAAAACTTGAATTTTAAATAATTTAATTGATTTAAATTTTAGAAAAATCCTTAAAAAATTTTTTTCTTCAAAACAACTGGACCAATTTTAACCAAACTTTACAGAAATGCTCCTTGTATCAATCTCTTCTTAGTTCCTTCAAAAAAATAAATTCCATTTATAACTTAAATTTTAAATAATTTAATTAAATTGAATTTTCGAAAAATCTTTAAAAATTCTTCTCCAAAACTACTAGACCAATTTCAACCAAACTTTACAGAAATGTTCCTTGCATTAATCTCTTCTTAATTCCTAAATAAAAAATTCTATGTAGCACTTAAATTTTGAATAATTAAATTAAATTGAATTTTCAAAAAATCTTCTTTTCCAAAACTACTGGACCAATTTTAACCAAACTTCACACGAATCTTCCTTGCATTTATCTCCTCTAAATTCCTTGAAAAAATAATTTTCGTGTAGAACTTTAATTTTAATAAATTTAATTAAATTGAATTTTTCGAAAAGTTGTCAAACAATCTTCTTCTCCAAAACTACAAGACCAATTTCAACCAAACTTCACAGGAATCTTCCTTGCATGAATCTCTTCCAAATTCTTTCACGATCGGATTAAAAACTTGGCTGTTGTGGGCTAGGCTTTTTTTTTTTTTTTGGCTATATGAAACAGTGTAATTTTAAGAAAATTTTAAAAACATTTCTGCTCCTCAATCACTTATTGGATTTCATTCTGGTGTAGCATGAATCTTCTTTGAATAGACCTCTATTGTATTCCTTGAAGAAGTTCGTAGTCTAAATGTCTAAAAGCCAGTGGAGCGATACAGGGCCATCTTGGCCCTCTTGTTTTGACTTTGTTACCACTCTAGCATTTACAAATATTGACCGATCAAAAAAAACTTTGCCACAATGTTGGTAACTATAAGTTCTCAGATGAGTTTAATTTTTTGTCAGATCAGACATGGAAATCTGGAGTTATGTGCCCTTGAACGTCAAAAATGGCTAGTTTTGACTTTGTTACCACTCTAGCATCTACAAATATTGACCGATCAAGACAAAACTTTGCCACAATGTTGGTAACCATAAGATCTTGGTTGACTTTGATTTTCAGTGTGATTGAAGTAGGAAGTCTGGAATTATGTGCCCTTGAATTTGACAAAATTGCTGTTTTCGACTTTGTTTACACTGTAGCATCTACATTTATTGACTTATCAAGACAAAACTTGGCCACAATGTTGGTGGCCATAAGATCCTGGATGAGTGAAACTTTCAGCTTGATTTGACTAGAGTTATTGGCCCTTGAATTTCACAAAATACAGTTTTCGACTTTATTTTCACTCTAACAATATATTGACCAATCCAAAAAAAAAATTGGACATAATGTTGATGAGAATACTTTTATTAGAACAGAGTTGTGTGCCCTTGACTGTGTTGTTTTCTTCCACTTTGTTTTCACTGTAACAGCCACAAATATTGATCATTCAAGATTATGAAAGCAGTTTTCAGCTGGATCATAATCTCACATCTTAAATTATGTGCTCTTAAACTTAATACAACATTGTGACTTTCTTTCTATATAGGTTCAGGTGAGCGATTAAGGACCATCATGGTCCTCTTGTTTTATTTATGTTCTATGTTTTTTATTTATGTTCGATAATGCGAAAAAAATTATGTGATATAATTTTTTATTTATATTCTATATATTTTTTTTATTTATGTTCTATAATTTTTATTTATGTTCGATGATAGCGCGAAAAAAAATTATGTGGTATAATTGCATCATGGGATACTCGTGACATTGATTACCCCCTATCAAAGGGTTGAGTCGGTGGATGTTGCCTTATAAAATGGGGATGTGAGTTATCAGAGTGCATCTGTGCACATAGGTGCACTCTGATAAATCACATTCCCAGGGCAACAGTCAATTTTCCCCCTCTCTCCCCCATGTTGATTAACTAAATTATGTTTACCTAAGCCCCCTTCCAACATGGCGACAAAAAGCTTCCCCCCTCCCCCAATATTTGTAGCTGGCAAAGTTGCCAGGAGTGACTTAATAAAGTTAATTAATTAAGCTAATTAATAAATAACTTATAAACATAATTTAGTTAATCAACATGGGGGAGAGAGGGGGAAAATTGACTGTTGCCCTGGGAATGTGATTTATCAGAGTGCATCTATGTGCACAGATGCACTCTGATAACTCACATCCCCATTTTATAAGGCAACATCCACCGACTCAACCCTTTGATAGGGTCCAATCAATGTCACGAGTTTCCCATGATGCAATTAAACCACATAATTATTTTCGCGCTATCATCGAACATAAATAAAAATTATAGAACATAAATAAAAAATATAGAATATAAATAAAAAATTATATCACATAATTTTTTTTCGCGTTATCGAACATAAATAAAAATATAGAAAATAAATAAAAAATATACAATATGAATGAAAAATTATATCACATAAATTTTTTTCGCGTTATCGAATATAAATAAAAAATAAAGAACATAAATAAAAAATATACAATATAAATAAGAATTATAGAATATAAATATAAAATTATATCACATAAAAATATTTTTAGAATATAGATAAAAAAAATATAGAATATAAATATGAAATCATATCACATAAAAATATTTATCGAATTTTGCAACGTTCCACACGCCATAATAATAATTTATTTTTTTTAAATTGATGTCATTCATTCAAGGGCGCAGTAATTTTTTGTTACATTTCATCGTGATAAGGAACGATTTTATCCAGCTAACCGTGACGTAATTTCGGATAAACAAAAGTATTTCGTAATGCTACGTTCCCACTGTCGTGCGTTATGTTACGAACACCACGAATGACCAGTCGTAACTTATCGTTGAATCTCACCGAAATTTTCACGTTCAATACGTTGTGATAGGAATTATTGCGGTCCTAAGTGACCTGCTGCGATTTTATACGATTACTCCAGTCCTCGGAATGCGACCTAATACGATCTTACCGTCGTTCATATACGATTGTGTAAAATTTGATACGGTCCGATACGTTCTTCAAGATCAGGCCAGTCGACATGAGACGATTAAACACGTGTAGATACGTTCCGATAAGTTCTTTCTGACCCGATGCGCTCACTTGAGACCAGCTACGCTTGTGGCACTGCGATCCGAAAGAGTGTGTCGCGATTAGCTCTACGTCTGGAATCTGAAGGGGTATGAATATGACCCGACAACATGAAGAAATTGCCATTTTAAGACTAAGCTTACAACAGATAGGCCATAGTATTAAGTAATATGACAAAAAGAACAGAAAATGATGTAGCATTTACTGGGCTTTTATATAGTTATATTGTCACAAATGAAGATGAGGAACAAAGCCAATCTACAACATCTAGGTGAAGTGATGCATACAGAGAGTGTTGGGTGCGGCTATGGCTTACAGCAGAAAGAGGCTACTATATGGAAAGTATTCCAGACTCTTAGACATCAATTTAACATTTGAAGATCCGGCGGCGTTCCATAATTATACGCGGCTTACACGAGATCTTTTCCAAGAAGTATATCAGAGGGTTGCTCCATACGTCGGAAGGAAAGTCAACTGTTTCAGGAAACCCATGCCATCTGGTCTTAAATTGTCGGTGACGCCGTGGTATCTTTCAACTGATGATAACTACATATATCTTGCTTAAATACATTCAGGTGTGGTGTTTCAAGTAAATCGAAGATGGTACCTGAAGCGTGTCGTGCTATTATGATAGCTTACGAAGACGAGGTAGTCAATTTACATTTATCCCCTCAATCATTGAAAACATTAGCTAATCAGTTCGAGGTGAGATGGAACATTCCACCTGCAATACGAACTGTAGATGGAAAATACGGTGTTATCAAGAAGTCACCACAATATAGAAGCTTTTACAACAATTTTAAGGGTTTTTGTTCGATTCCACTTCTGGCTCTATTCGGTGCAGATTGCAGGTTTGTCTGGGATGAGCTTTGAGTTAAAGGACACATGTCGAACGCTCAGATATTAGGGGATTCGGAGATATTTATTCGACTAGAAGATTGATCCATATGACATCAACAACTATGTCCAATGACCGAAAAACTGGATCATCATCATCAGTGAGTACTATTTGTCATCTTGTCTAGAGAGGAAAGGATATTCAAATATAGAATATCAAGGGGTCGTCCAGTGGTTGAAAACACGTTTGGGATCTTAGCTAAAAAATTAAGGTGTCTTCTTCGGACTCTTGAGCAGAAACTTGACACTATCAAGGATATAGTAGAAGCAGCAATGGTTCTACACAACCTTATCAAGTTATGGTACCCATTGGTAGTAGTGCAAGGGGCAGACCGCGAAGATGTCAACCGCAAAATTATTCAAGGGGCATAGAGAGACCAAATAGACTGGCTAGATGTAGAACAACCTTGTACACCTCGCAACTCAACTACCTTAGATGCGAAGAACCAAGGTGAGCTTCTGAAGGCGTTTTTCATTTAAACCCATAAGGAAGTGGAATGACAAGAAATGATAACTTGGCTACACGATCGAGAAGTTAGAGAAGATTGTATCTGATGAGTGTGTTGAAGTTAAAAACTGAAAGTTTGAATATAAAGTTCCATGAGACATAGCCATATTTCGATTTGACATGTCCCGATCAGCGCGATTGTGAAGTACGATTAGATATGGTCTGATGTGAATTGTTACGATTAGTTAAGTTCAGATGCGATGAATACGACTGAAAGTCAATCGTGTTAATCGTAGAAAATTTTTTGGCAGCCAAAAAAATTTCTACGATTAACGCGATTGTCACGATCTAACTGAAGAACTGAGAAGATCTGATACGAGAGCCACAATTAATATCCCGATTTTAATCGTGGCGCCAATCGTGATAGTGGGAACATAGCATAAGTGTTGTTATAAAATTTCGCAACTAGGGCTTGATTCAAGCCGTAGATACGATATTTTATAGCAACACCGACGGTTTATCAAAACAAAACAATAAATCGAGTCTATTTGTAGCACATAATTCATTGACATTGGTAAGGAGGCTTGAGAAAATAGTACCATTGTATATGGGTAAATTCGCCAGTTATAATGCCTTTCAAATATACCTGGAATCATAATTTCTTTGTCGACTTCATTATGTTACGCATGAAACAGTTAAACAGTAATAATACCCGTTTTCCTCGGTTTGACAAGATTCTTGTCAAACATGGCGTCAGCCCGTTGCAGAGATATATGTGAGAGTAACGAACGACAACTCTGCTCGGAGATTGGATTTATAGGGCTTTGTCGCCGTTTTCAACTGCTACGGTCATATCGTGTCGGCTGGAGCACCTAGCCGTTGATTCCTGGTATTTCTCCCATCAGTACCACGATATCCAAACCGAGCCTCTGGCTGCTCTCTCACAAAGATGAGTTACATCCATTGGTGAGAGATAAATAACTTTTGTCAAATGTCAGAATGGGTACTGGCCGAGCCAGGGTTCGAACTCGCGACCCCTGATTTGACAGACTCCGACGTAACCGACTGAGCTATCGGAGCTCGGCTGGCTATTGGAGAACAATATGGTTCCTGGTTGGACTGCATCTCCACTTGCCACATTGATTTCTTTGCTATTCTTTGTACATTTATGATATTCAATGCCGTTCGCCAGATATCTTCACTAATATGTTTTTTTAGTTCTAACTATAGTCCAGCAATATTAACCCGGGACATCTGCATATACATGTATGTAATATCCCTACTTCGGCTATGTTTTGTTAAGACGTTCAACTAACGGACCTTGCACAGGAAAAAGGAGTTGTCCCTGGTTAGTTTTGGTGGATTATACCTTAAAATTGTGTTGTTAGAGAACATATTATAGTTTATAACTTATTATTACGATTACCAATTGACATTGCGCAGCTTAACCTCTATTTGCATAAATTATAGACGTCACAAGTTGGATAAAAATAGCTTCGGGTATATCCGTTTATGACAGACGGAAAAGGAGATTAATTACGCTGAAGTCATTGCATTTTCACGTTGAGCGAGTTTCTCGTGGGTTTGAGACACACGTAGAATTTTTTTTTTTTTTTTTTTTTTTTTTTTTCTTCTTCTTCTTGTTTTCATTTTGAATCATAGTTGCACTTGATTATTACCTAGTTATATTCTTTAATTAACATGTATTCAATTTTATTTTAAACTATTTTATTGCAATAATTTAGCTTTTTAGTTTTGTGTGTGTGTGTGTGGTTTTTTGTTTTTTTTTTTTCCTCAAAATTCAAGTATTTTATTGTCATTTCAAATTACAAAAATCAATTTGAAAAAATAGCATATGCTGATCCAAGTAAAATTGTCTCACTTTTTACATTTTCTATGTGCCTGTGAGTTCATTTCATTGGCAAAAATTCATGGCCAAATCAAATACGCGGACCTCTTACATAAACCAACGTGATATCACGATGAAAGAAGAAAGAAACAGAAAAACATACTAAAGAGGAATTTGAACTCGGATCGCCAGATTCAAAGATAACGACCTTTTCCAATCACGCATTATTCCTTTGGGTATAGACGGCGAGATTTGACCCGGCAGAGCAGACCAAGCGGAAAGGTCAACGGACTTATCGTCCGGGGGTGATAGGTATGCCGGAACTCCTCGTGATTTGCCGAACACTTCGCATGCTTCGCTATTTACAGCTAAAAATCATATTATTCAAAGACTTAACAACATTTGCACGTGACGTCGCGCACGGTATTGCGACCAATTTATGTAACGTCAAAATATAGAAAAACGTTGCACGTAAACGTTGCGCGCAACGAATATTTCTTTATTATCCGTGTTTTCTTTTCCTTATATCGTAGGGAAAAGTCATTCATAGGAGAATAAATAGATTCACAGGAGAATAAATAAATGAATTAATTTCTGGATTATGGTTTGTTTTACAATAAAATCCATACATTAAGTTAACATTGTTTTTGAATAATCGTTTGGCATAATTGTATTTCCGCGACATTAAAAACACTGGCGGTATTAAACCATAGGCCAAAAAAACCCAACTTTTTTTAAGACATAGGCTACTTAATTTTTGCAATTGCTTTTTCGCAACAAACATACAAAATTAAAACTTTCAACACGAAGGAAAAAAATGTCTTAGGTATGTGTGATTTCTGTTGTACAAGTGTGTGTGTTATTTGCTTATTACACGCCGTAAATATTGTGTCATAAAGAGTAGTTTATTTTGGTTTAAAACTGAAAAAAAGAACAATAACTATTATAGCTTGTTGTTAATCAAACTTGTTTAGTTATGAAACAATACGTATGCCTACTTGTAAAACCTGTTTACGAGTGGATAAATGAAACACGGGCCTTCTCGTATAGGGAATAGTGGGATTCATGTAATCATGAGGGAATAATTTTAAAGAGACACACGAAGAAACTTTAACATATTTTTTTTTACTTTTTTAACATCTTAGTGTGCGAAAGAAAGCAAAGAACTTTACATTTGATCATAACCAATCTCCTTAACACAATTTGCGTTTGTTATAGATTCTCTCAAATATTCAGTTAATTTGTTCAATACCCTAATAATCAATCACTTTAATTAAAGTCGACGTTAAACGTCCATTTTGGCGTAAATTTAAGGGGTGGACATTTCTGTTTTACCTGGGGAAAATTCTGGCGTTTCTCCTATAATGATGATACGCATCTACATATTATATCATTTTAAAGATATTGTAATGAACCAACTTGTATTCAAAATATCAATGTTCAGAATTTGGCGGATTACAAAATATTCACGTCGAAAGGCGCACCAAAACATTTTTGCGCGAAAAAACGCAGGGGGTGGACATTTCTGTTTTACCTGGGGTAATTCAAATTAAGACATGAAAACGGCGTAATAGATCGTTGATATTTCATACATCTATTGTCGATATGATGAACTTGATTGTGCAAGAAGTTTGAATGAAGATAATACGACTGTATTCATTTCAAAGACAGTGAAAAATCGCGTTTCAATGAAAAATTCCAGAAAATGGCTCACGTCACGCGCCAATGCGAGTTTGTTTTTTCGTTATACTGACTTTAATTTTTGCTTTTATTTTATAACAATCGAATCAAATGATAGAAAATAGGATAAACAAACGTTAAGGTGTATCTTTAAACAAAGATTTACGTCGAAAATACAAGTTTTGCTCGGAGTAATCAAATTCTGTGATTTTTTATGTTACACGTCACGCTTTAAAATGGGTGTCTTTTCCGTTAAATTATAACCGAAATTCAGGACTTTCCGGTGTTTCAGATCCATGTAAAACTATAGACAGACAGGTTCATGTATACAGAAACAGTATCTACAAAGAAAACTATTCTCAATTAAATATGTGTTTTTAACCAGTACAGGTTTCATTCGTGAACCGGATTTTTCACGACTGGTCGCAATAACGTGCGCGACGTCACGTGCTTGTAGTTGTCGCGTCATCTTAAAATGGTAATTGGTATATAATAACTGAATAGGCAAAAATACCGATCCTGGCCAGTCTGAGCCATCTGTACGGTATGACCAGGATGTATTTTAAATTTTCATTTTCAGAGATTACGCATATTTTAATGATTAATTTAGCTTTTTTTAAAAATACTGAAAAATTCCATCCAGATAGACCACGGGAGCTTAACATTTTTATTTGACTAAATTAGATAAAATCTTATTTTCACATGGCGGCACAATGTTGTATAACGGATACAGTGCACGCTTTTACGTAAATTAACGACGGACCATTCCCATCTAATCTGGACAATAAACTTTCCCACTTTTGTGTACAGTTAAGGTCACTCTGCCGGGTCAAATATTTTCCTCTATAAGAGAGCCAAAATTAATGTTTTCTTTCCGGAAACAACCGAAATACCTCGTAAATGAACGAATAAGAACGAAGAATTATTTATTCAACGTTAATTTATGCTTTGTATAAGGTCAGTGCCGGGTCGTTTGGTAAGTGTCAATTTACAAATGACACATTTTATCTTAAATTTTGTCGTCAGGGAAAACCTTAATTAGGTATTTTAGATTAGAGCAACAATCCTACTTCCTCACGACGGAAAATCACGCGACATGTAACAATTTCAGAAACTCTTCAATAATTTTGTTTATGCTTCACCAATAGGGGACAATTTTATCGAGTAAACAGTGACGTAACTTTGGACAAACAATATTCTTTCATACGCGTTGTTATAAATCTCGTAACTACGGCTTGATTCAAGCCGTAGTTACGAGATTTTATAACAACAACGACGGTTTATCAATATATAACGGTGAACCCAGTCTATTTTAGCACAAAATTCATGCCTATTTGGAGTCTGTTTGAAGCAGAGAAAGTGAAGGCAGACAACAAGTAAGCTGGATGTTGTAGATCTTTTAAAATTAGCCGATGAAAAAGTTATTGGCGATCAAACAAACATTGGTTTAATGACAATAAACTTTTTATCAGCTATCTTCACCATCCGTCGCATGCAGAAAATCACTGGCATTTTCTTATCATCTCTGCTTTTTCTTCTCCCCCCCCAAAAACTGGTCTAATGCTAAACAATTTATTGAAACATTATGGAAATGTTGCGTCACGAAATTCTGTGTCGCGTTCCTTGGGAAGTAAAATAACACAGAACCCAAGGGCAACACATTTAGTAAAAGTGCAACAAAACATCGTAACTTACAGATTGGATAACCTAGATACAACCATTTTCCTACTCGTCGACCATTTATGTCCTATAATGCGTTATTTAATTCTAAAAGCAATCAACTTTGCGTAACATTAGAATATCCTTTTCAGCGAGTAAATTAGTTTGACGAATTCCTAGAAAATGGTATTGACAATTGCAGATTTTGCTTCCTAACTTCCTAAGCACTAGGCATTATAGTGCATCATTTTGAACCAATCCCCAGCAACGACGCCTATTGACGCTCCATAAGATACAGGCTCAAGAAAACATTGTGGAAAATGAAGATATTGCTTGTTACAAGCAATATCTTCATTTCCAACAATATTTTCAACTGAGAAAGACCAAACTTCCGTGATCTGGAGTTAACCCGGGACAATTGTGACCCATTACGCTAAAAGGGACCTTATAGGAAGTGTGAAGAAAATATCGACCCTAGTCAGTCTGCGCAGTCCGCGCAGCCAGACTAGGGCCGACACTTTTCAATTTTATGTTATTGTCTGAATCTGTAATGTTTTCCCTATCTTACTACATGTTCAATTTTCGCATAAGGGATCTGGATGACATGTGCTGAGTCTGACAAGATTGCCTAAATGTGGTTTTGATGACTTCTGACAGGTCCCTTTTAGCATGACGGGTCGCAATTTTATTTTTGTAGACAAAACCCGTCAGTTGAGTATCTAGACCCGTCCCAAACAACCCCTATTTTTTTAAGTAAGAAGACGTCCCAAGTGGATTCTTTCTGAGAAAAGAATTGACGCAAAACGAGAAATGGATCTAATCCTTTCTTTCTATACTTTCGATGTTATTATGTACATATTACTCACAAAAAGCAACGTTTATTTTGTCCCCAATAATCTCTTTCAAGTTGCTCCGGTCAAATAATACGTAATTTGGTATGGGTTATAAAAAAAAAACATTGACATAAATTATGCAGATTTCACGGATAAACGTTGGAACTCTTGAAAAGCCTTTTCCTAAAAAGAACAGTTCCGAATGGAAAGTCTCCGCATATTCACGGTGGGGATTGTGCATGATGGGATGGATAACGACTACCGACAATAGGGAACGATTTTATCAAGTAAACCGTGACGTAATTTCGGACAAATACATAGTATTTCGTTGGTGTTGTTATAAAATCTCGTAACTACGGCTTGAATCAAACCGTAGTTACTAGATGTTATAACAACACCGACGGTTTATCAAAACATAACTGTAAACTCAGTCTATTTTTTGCACAAAATTTGATGCCAGCTCGCCTCGCTTCAGGTAAGACATTTTGCAATAACTCTGTTATTTCTGTATCAATTTTCAAGCGGTTTGCTGCATGTACCCCGCCTTATCGAGCCCTTTCATCGGATGTATGACATATTAGATAACTCATGATACTTTTTCCGAAATATTGTCCCAACCGACCAGAAAGCGAAATGGTAACGACTACGGCCAAATTAACCACGCTTCAGGTAAGAATTTGTGCAATAACTTTCTTATTTCTGCGTCAATTTTCATGCGGTTTGTTGCATGTACTCCGTCTTACTAAGCCCTTTTCTCAGATGTATTATTTATCTGGAACTTCCCTGTACTTTTCTCAAAAACCGATCCCAACCGACTAGAAAAAGGGCCTGAATTTTTTGTCGTTTTTCTGGTCGGTTGGGATCAATTTTTGGACAAAGTACAAAGATTCTACAAACAAGTCATATATCCGAGGAAAGAGCTCACTAATGCGGGGTACATGCAACAAACCGCTTGAAAATTGGAGCAGAAATAAGAAAATTATTGCACAATTTCTTACCTGAAGCGAGGCCAATTTTGTCCGTATACTCCATATTCGTTATCCATCCCAGCATGCACAATCCCCACCATGATATTGTATAGTAAACGCAGAAAATACTTCAAATGAAAATGATGTTTTTTTATTATAATGTATGTATTGTCCACCCAAATTAACCCGGGACAACTTAATTTTCGTGTGCAAAGTCCGTTAGTTGAGCGTCTTAACAAAACATTGCCGAAGTGGGGTCATTACATATGCAGATGTCCCGGGTTAATCTTGCTGGACAATAATGTTTGTGATATAAAAGGCAATATTTCATCCGCTGTGGAATAAAACGTCGCTTTTCAACAAAAACCTCGTAACTGCAGCTTGTTTTAAGCTGCAGTTACGAGGTTTTCGTCGAAAAGCAGCTAAACCCTTTCACTACAATGTTTGCAACGTTTGTAAATGTAATATAAGAAACTATTTTTTCATTATGTTTGTGGGGAAAAAAATCTCGAATTCCCACAAGGGGAGCTTAACAATCCATATACGAGACAAATTCTATATTCGAGTTATCTCTCTTTAAATGTTACAGCTAGTCGTCGCTTTTCAACGAAAACCTCGTAACTGCAGCTTATGTTAAGCTGCAGATACGATAGTTTCGTTGAAAAGCAACGTACTTACACTTTGTGGTGATTTCATATTTTCATACGTTTTAACATTTATCCAGAGAATCTCTGCTTTTGGCTTCACCAAACTCGTTATTTCAAATCGAAATTCGTGTTGTCGCGGCCATGGCGCAGTTGGAAGTGTACCATACTCTTGCTCATGGGTTCCGGGTTCGATCCAAACCGCGGTAAAGTCTTTCTGGTTATTGTCTTCCACCAACGGTTTGCTAATCGTGAAACCTGCGGGCGAGCAGCTGGAAGCTTACTCTCTTAAGCCTTTCCCAAACAACAAAATTTAAGGGTCATTCACTTCAAAAACTGCCACAAATGAATAAATGGATGTTACTAAAGATAAGATTTGTGTACAATATGGCACAGAAAATATTGAGACAAAAGGAGAAACTGCTGGTTATCAGCAGTTTCTTCTTTTGTTTCAATGTTTTCCCAAACCATTTCTATAAGGGACGTCAAAATCAGGTCTTGTTTGGGAGAGGGTTAAGAACAGAGCACATTCTCTCTTCATTCCATTATGATATAATGATGCTTTGTTCCCGCGGGGTCATTTCACGTCTAATCTCGGGGCCTTGGCGGGATTTCGGTATCCAATCGTTGGCTTTACACAACAAAACAATTTAAAAAGCTGATACAAACTTTCATTGGCTGACGCTTCAAATTACCGGCTTCAGCCAAAAATAGAAGCGACGTAATGTTTACGTAATCAAACAAGATAAAACTGAATGATTTTGATTCGATAATTCAAATGCTACCGGCTTCAGCCAAAAATAGAAGCGACGTAATGTATACGTAATGATCATGCAAGATAAAACTGAATGATTTTTATTCGATAATTCAAATGATGTGCTATAATTAGATTATGACGACCAAATACCGGTAGGCTGTTTGTGTACCAAAAACGGCAGAGGTCATATTTGATGGTTAATCAATAGACCTCGGCTTTGGAGAGTACTGGAAGCTAAGAAAGGGTGTCACGGTAGAACCAGTGGGAGAAACTGCAGGAATCAATGGTTAGGTGATCAAGCCACGCTATATGACCATAGCATTTGAAAGAAGCGCTAAATACCATTCAGCAAATCAATCAATCGTATGAGCCTATGTATGTAAAATGGTCCTTTAACCTTTTCCCAAACGACAGAATCATAGGGTGTTCCAATTTGAAAGTTGCTGCAGACGTTAACATGGATGTTGAAAGAGTAAGGATTTCGGTACAATATAGATTAGAAAATATTGAGACAAAAGAAGAAAATGCTGATTGTCAGCATTTTCTTCTTTTGTCTCAATGTTTTCCCAGCCCTTTCCATTAGCGTAGTGAAAATCAGGTCATGTTTGGGAAAGAGTTGAATCATTTGAGACCAACATGGGTTAAGATCAGCCCGTGTCTATACACATGCTGATCAGGGTCTATGTTGATCTGTAACAGCTTCATTTTAGCTACTCTCCAAAGCCGATGCCTATATTGATTAAACCATCAAATATGATCATCATTCTATCGAAATGGAATGTAGAGATAATGTGCTCTGTTCTAAAGAGAGTACATTTTAGCCTATAGTAGCTGAATATTAATGGCAGCATAGATCCTGGTCGAACTGCACTTAAATACAAGCTTATCTCGATACATTGTGGTCTCAAAATACTTTTCAACTCGACTTTTCGAAGAAAATGAGAGCTTATACTGTCTGCCGGGCGTTGGCGTTGGCGTCGGCGTTGCAACAAAGGTTAAAGTTTTTTCAAACATCAATGACTTCCATACTATCAAAGGGATTCAACCCAAACTTGGAATACTTATTCACCATCACACCCTCTACCTTACTACCAGGGCCCATGACCACTATATTTGGAGTTATGCCCCCTTTATACTAAGCAACTTAGAAAGTCGAGCGCGCTGTCTTCGGACAGCTCTTGTTTTCTTTTCGAGCGACGAAATTTGTTAACCCATTACCACACAATGACTCTTTTTGACTCCCCCCAAAATAATGGTCATGGAAAACATCGTGGAAAATGGAGAAATTGCTTGTGACAAGCAATTTCTTCATTTCCCACAATGTTTTCTACACAAAATGACAAAAATGTTTACTATTTATTGACTTGAAATTGTCGTCTGCAACGTCTTTTAATTTGGACCAACCTAAAGTTTTGCCGTTTGGGAAAGGGTTAAAGATAGGATTTGTGTAAAATATGGCACAGAAAATATTGAAACAAAAGGAGAAACTGCTGGTTATCAGCAGTTTCTTCTTTTGTTTCAATGTTTTCCCAAGCCTATTCTATTAAGGACGTCAAAAGCAGGTCTCGTTTGGGAAAGGGTTAACTTGAAAGCTGCTGTAGACGATAAAATGGCTGTTAGTATAGAAATGAGTTTTGTTGTATAGAAGGGTCTACAATAGGTTCCTATAGAACTGAATGCAGTTAGGCAAAAAGTGAAAGGCTGATTATTGGTATATTCTTCTTTTGTCTCAATGTTTTAAATCTCCTCTTCATTGCAGACGCCAAGGCCACGTCTTGTTTGGGGAATGATTGTCATCACAGAATTGACGGGTGCTTATCATTGTGTCTAAGCATACGGGTTAAGACTTCACTCTTTCCCAAACAAGACATGGTTTTAACGTCCTTAACCCTTTCCCAAACGGCAAAAATTTGGACTTTTCCTGTATCAAGTTTGCTAAAAATGACAAAATAGATGTTGTTAAAGGGAAGATTTGTGTATGATATAGCACAGAATATATTGAGACAAAAGGAGAAACTGCTGGTTATCAGCACTTTCTTCTTTTGTTTCAATGTTTTCCCAAGCCTTTTTTATTAGGAACGTCAAAACCAGGTCTTGTTTGGGAAAGGGTTAAGAGATGAGTCTTGTGAAAACATGGAGGGAAAAAAGGCAGTGCTGATATTCAGCACTTTCTCCTTTGACTCAATCTTTTCTGTGCTATAAAGTACATCAATCTAAAATGATAAACATCCATTGTGTCGTCTGCAGCAGCTTTCAAATTGCACTACCTGAAAAAAACATGTCGTTTGGGAATGGGTTAAAGTTGAACCATGTATATTTTGTCGTCTTGAAATATGAAAAAAGAGACGTGGATTCAGAAATGATATTTGGACTTTGAAGTTAAAATTTCAGTGTTGGTAATCACGTGATTTAAGTTTGGATTCATCACACGGAAAAATGGCGACTATCGGGTTAAATTGGCAGTAATTCTGAAGGTAAGCGGATATTTCTCGATCTGTAGGCAATTTCATCCAGAAAGTTATACCCCATGTCCCGACCCACAAAATTTCTGACCTAATGGTACCAAGATATTATCGCAAAGATCCGTACTTTCAGCAAACACTCTGTCACAAAAATTCTATCGACGAGAATACAAACTGAAAATATGCGAATACTGTTCACGGACGAGTGGTAATTTTGGCGATTTTGAGGTCATGCTATGAATTCTGTGCAAAAATCGGTCTTCAAATCAAATGTAGATAGTCTCGGTAACCCAAAATATCCTTGTTATTTACTTAGCTCCACCCAACTAGTGAAGAATTGAACATTTTAAAAAAGAATACCTCACACGGACAAAGAAAATTGAATTCAATTCACGGACAATCTTTCGTGATTGGATAGCACTCACGGATTGGGGCTTGTCATGAACACGAGGATCGTGGCAAATTGGATTCAAACCATAAAATACTCACTTTTTGTGTAACAATGATTTAATGTATGTCTTTTAAGACATACTATGTAATATGTTATAAAGATCCAATTGTCTTCTCCCCGAAAAAGGGGTTATTTAAGACAAAATGGTGTAAAAATAGAACATTGAATAATATTAAAGGCAAATGATAAAACGACGATTGTCAGCATTTTGCTCTTTCCTTCAATACCTTTCCGAATTATTTGTAATTTGTTAGTGAAGGACAAGTCTTGTTTTGATAATAGTTTAGCATCTGCGACCTGTAAATCTGAAAGGGAAAATCTTGGAAGTCTGAAATGTGTCACTATAAGTCAATGTTTGGCAATGAGTATGTTTTTTCACAAATTCGAAAACAGTTTGACCACGAACAGGTCTGAAAGTGTCTCATATATTGCATTTTTGAACTTTCTTGGTTGTACCTTTCAGCGTGTGAGATAACACTGTTTTCTTTTTTACTTTCAGATGCAATGTTCACAGTCCAACTGCTAAACGTTATACATGTGAGATATGCGGAAACAAGTTTGCAACGAGGCATATTTATCAGCACATTTACGCAGTGTGCACGCTGAATGTCCTTTTGTATGCCATACCTGCGTTAAGTCATTTGCAACTAAACAAGACCTCCAAGATCACGAAGGAGCGAAAAGACACATTTGCCTGTGTGGGAAGGCCTTTCGATGTAGGTCGGGCCTAGCGAAACACAATAGACTCCTTTCCATTATCGTTTTAGTCCGTACCCGCAGAACACTTCCGATAATTCGAGTCTTCTCTGGTGAAAATTAGCTTGTTGATATTTGGATGTCGCTGTTTACATCGGAGCGCTGTCCCATTCAAAAACAAAAGAAAAGTCTGACACAGCGACATAAATTGTGTCGGAATTTCCATTTGTTTTAATGGGACAGCGCTCCAATGTAAACAGCGACATCCAAATATCAAAGAGCGAATTTTCATCAGAGAAGAATCGGATTAACATCCAGTGGCAAACAATGGGTTTATAGGAAATTAACTGTGTTAAATCTATAGGGAATCGAAATGGTTTTAAGGGGGAATGCTCCAGTTTCCTAATTTTTTTCCCAATAATAGAATTTATTTATATTTTGTATGTTGAAATTACATGTTATTACCAATTGAAAAATAAAATAAAAATGGATGGTCAGCGATCTTGTTTGAATTTTATAGGCATTCGTATCACATACCCCTACATCGAAAAAATGCACAATTTCTTGCACCTGTCCAAGGTCACTTAAATGCTAATAAATTGCTGTATATTAATTGTTTAGTCCCGAAAACGGATTTAAAGTAACTTCTTACATTTAATAAGAACAGAAAACCCAAAATATGTGCTAATATAAACGCGTAAATGTATAAAACAGCATGTTCACGTGTTCGGTTAGATCAACGAAGCTGGAGTTTTTTATGTCAAAATTTGCATATTTTTGGAAATATTTCAAGTTCTACATAATAGAATTTGATAAAACTCCCTCAATGTATTAAGCAACATGTCCTGGTAATAATTCAAAAAGAAAATGTATAGGTCAGCGCACTTATTAGTGAATTACAGCCATTTTTATCAGCTACACATGAATAAAATGACGCAAAACAGTGGTAACTGCATACCCACTTACGACTTTCTTGCTCTAAATAATCGATTTCCATCTTGGGGAAATCAGTTTCGCAAAATAAATACACTTTTACCGTCGAAAATGGTAAATTGGAATAATGTGTTATATTATTGAAAATATGGTAGCGAAACATATTGGTACGAAACATTTAATTTACTACAGTAAAGACCGAGTGTTCCGAAAAACTGGAGCATTCCCCCTTAAACTGCATCGTTTATCAATGCAAAAATCGGAAAAAAGATAAATGACGGAAGTAAGGAGAATCTTCACTTTTTTCCGATTTCCACAAGATCAACGCAAGTGTAGAACATGGATAAAGGCAGTGAATAGGGATGAATTTCGCATTTTGCCTCTAGGGACGACTTCCGGTGGCTGTTGTGTGTGGGAGTCTTAGTGGAAACTTGTCTATTAAGAAACAGTGTTACGGTAAACATAATTATACGCACCCACAGCAATATTTTTGGGTTGTCCGATTCAAAAGCTGCTGCAGACGAAAGATGCCAATTATTGAGAGCATGATCAGAATACGATACAGAAAGGCAGAAATTTGGGCACAATGAGAATATGCTTGTTATCAGTATTTTCTCTTTTTGTCCCAATATTTTCCAATTTCATCTCTGATAAGGACGTCGAAACCAGGTGCTGTTTAAAAAGGGTTTAGATGTGTATTTACATTGTAATTTGTTCGGCCATGTAAAATACTCTGTTGAGAAAATTTCTTTTGGCATAGGGAACGATTTTATCCAGAGTACCGTGATGTAATTTCGGCAAAAATAGTATTTCTGCAGGTGTTGATATAAAATCTCGTAACTACGGTTTGATTCAAGCCGTAGCTACGTGATTTTATAAAAACACTGACGGTTTAACGATACACAACAGTAAATTCAGTTTTTTAGCACAAAATTCATTGTTGTCGTTTTTCATAGCTCATTAGACTCTTTCATGCTGCATTTTATAACGTCCCATTTTTACGTTGTTTTATCCCATTTTAGACTGGTTAACTTTTCTGATACTAAGTTGCGTGTAGAAACGAAGACCAAAGAAAGACGAAGATTGGACCACACAAGAATTATTTTGTCGTTTGGGAAAAGGATTCCAGTCATTTTTTAAATCGAAATCAATATTTATGTTTTCTTTTTAATAAGAAGTCAAATGAATGTTTTTGGAAGTATGTTATTTGAATAACTGAATATAGTTACTGCTATAATGTTCGGAATCTGAAAGTAGAGAGGATCATTAGCTGTGAAGTTTCCAAGCAGCTAATGTCGTCTTTCCTTTCAAATATACTTGTCAAAAGTTCTAATGTGCCACTTTACAAATGACAATAACTTTTCAAAAAAATGCTTTGGCTTGGGAAAAGTGAAGAAATTTTAAAGATCTGGATTCAATCGGGTTAAATGTCTTTTTTTTTTTTTTTTCGTAAACAGATCTTTACATATCACTTTTACAATCA
The DNA here is from genome assembly GCA_963680895.1 of Fragum sueziense. Taxonomy (NCBI): domain Eukaryota; kingdom Metazoa; phylum Mollusca; class Bivalvia; order Cardiida; family Cardiidae; genus Fragum; species Fragum sueziense. The sequence continues at coordinate 59,911,097 of OY804595.1, forward strand.
GTACAAATTAAAAATATCACTTTAACTGAAAATAGAACAATACATTGTATTACATTGAGAGAAATGAGACAGCTGTGATATTCATCATTTTTCTTCATTGTCCGCAATGCATACAGAAACCTTGTTTCAATATAACACAAGAGAAAGTTGATGCAAAACAATAAAATCGCCGGAGAAAGAATTTCACTTGCAGTTAACGAAAAAAAAATCAAACTTCTTTAACATCGGCTGAAAGGAATAATAAAGCAACTAAGGATATTGCAGTACATTGCATGCCGTTGAATGGTTGAAAAACATTGCAACCTTGATGAACATTTCCCCGAATCCCTCTTACCATTTTGCATTTTTGCTGTAGAGCAACGTCGGGTAAATTCGGACAGTTTAGCGATCGTCAGCCATTGTTTAGATAGGTGAAGAGAAAAACTCTATGTCACAATCAGAACATTCTAAGCCTTTTCCCCGGCATCGGTAATGAGAAGTATGTAATTAAGCGTATAAAACCGGGTACCATTAGGAAAACAAAATGAGTCAACGACGGGTTATTTCGGACACATCGTCATCGGGTCTGATCGGACAGGCCGATATTCGAGCTAGATTTGTTTCAAATAGTTATGTTTGCATCTATTAAGTAATTAATTTGGAACAATCTAAAATTTTGTTTGGAAAGGTTTTAGTTAAGGTAAAATACAAACAAACAATCTTAGAAATTTATTTGCATCAAGTATTTCATTAAAAAAATTGAAAAAGATACGCCGATGGCTGGGATCGAACGTCGGATCCCTAGTTTATGAGACCTCGACGTTACCGCACGACCACCGTTCTCAAAGACAAGTACCTTGCAATAGCGTGGTACTGTGTGATTGGATAAAACTAATCACGTGCCACTTTTACTGAAAGGACGAGTCTATTTCCTTGTAAAAAAATCAGCTAAACTTTAAACCGCAAAACAAGAATTGCAATCACCTTCGCATTGCATATTAATGTTTAAAGTTAACACTTTGCCATAAAGATGAAATTATTCAATAAGGAAAACAGTTATTCATTGTATCGCGCCTATGGCGCGATACATATTGTGGTATACATATTCTAATTTTAGAAATTACGTCATGAGCGATAATTATTTGTACTTGAAAGTCGTATATATAACCTACACATAAACTGTTTACACGGTATAATTTTTCAAGCAGTACTATAAGTATACATTGAAGTTCGTTTAATCTCAGACCACGCTGAAAATTCGTGTAAACGAAATTCTAGTATAGTTTTATACTTTGCATAGCAATGGAAAGTCCCTACTTCCGGTTTGCCCATGGTGGACATGTATTTTTCCTATCCGTTTAAATGCAACGCATTTATGCATACCATTTCGGGTTGGACTAAAACACGCAATGGACCTGTTTTTGGCGCAAAGGACGCAAAGGACATGAAGGTGACGCAAATGAGATTTATATCAGTCCAAACTCCTTAATCATGATTTTTTTTTATCGCATTAGATTGTTAAATTCGTGTATTTTACGATTAAATCTAGTCAGTAATCTTTGTTTTGGGACATAAAGTGTCTGATTTTTGTGTTGAATCCGATTTAATAGGCTACTCACGGACGAAAAGGAGCTGGCTGCGGCGCAAAGGAGATTCATATAAGCCCAAACACCTTTATCATTAATTTTTATCGCATTTAAATTGTAATTTTCACGTATTTTAAGATCATATCTAATCCATAATGTTTATTTTTTTTACAAAAGGTGTCTGTTTTCTGTATAAATTCCGATTTTCATATGCTAATCACAGGCGAGAAGGAGCTGGGTGGCGCAAAGGAGATTTGTATCTGTATAAACTTTTTAATCATAGATTTTCGTCACAATTGATTGTAATATTTATGTATTATTAGACCATAGCTATTCAATAATAATTATGTATTCTTTAGAAAAAAGTGTCTGTTTGTTTTATTAATTCCGATTTTCATAGGCTATACTCACGTGCGAAAAGGAGCTTGCGGTGGCGCAAAGGAGATTCAAATCAGCATAAACTCCTAAATCATGAATTTTTATTGCATTAAATTGCTATATTCATGTATTGTAAGATCATATCTAATCAATAATGTTTATGTTAGAACATAAAGTGTCTGGTTTTTGTATTAGTTCCGATTTTCATAGGCTATACTCACGTGCGAAAATGAGCTTGCGGTGGCGCAAAGGAGATTCATATCAGCCCAAACTTCTTAATTTTGAATTTTCATCGCATCATTTTTTTTAGCCCAACCGTACCATTTCGAATCGCAATAAGAAATCAAAGAACGAGAAGTACCTTACTATTGAATGACCACTACATGTTGAATTTGGACTGGTCAACTTGCATTGTTACAAGGGATCGTATTATCTGACTAGATATGTATATTGCTAGTAGAACAAATGGGTTTTCTCAAGCGTTTTTCAAAATTGCATTACAATGTGAATTCCTACTTTCGGTTTGCCCATGGCCTATCCGATTCACTGCATCGCTTCCTAAGAAATAAAAGCACGAAAAAGACTTACCCGGTAAGTATTGAATGAACACTGCATGTACAATTATGGATGATTCGATTTCATAATTTCAAGGGATCGTCTGAACTAAATAGGCATGTGTATAACTAGTAGAACAAATAGGTTTTCTCAATTTTTTTTTCTAAAAATTACAAACTGTTAGGGGTTTTCACATAAAAGAACAACCCAATTTTAATGTCTCAACAGTTTTTGACTGGATGGATTTCAAAACCGTTCAAAAGAATACTTTATGCGCAATCAATTCGCCGCCACAATCAAAACTTTAGTCCTGTACTTTTTGTTACACTCTAGTAAATCTCCTCGTATGTGTCGCTCGTTCTTTGTGTTTTTTGTGTGTGATAAGTATTGTATTGTATTGTTTTAGGTTATTTATCCTCGGTTGCCGGTTGCCCATATGACCGAGTAGTAGACTGGGCGTGCCCAGGAAGGAACTCTCTTCTTTTGACCTGTTTCCAGCTTTGAATGGTGGAGGAAGACCCCCAAGTGAACACCTAGGTAGAACCACCGACGTTCCGCAAGCCAGCTGGATAGCTTCCTCACATGAAAGTTCATACGTCCCTGGCGGGATTCGAACCAACAGCGGTGAGGGGCAGGTGATCCTGAGTCAGCGACTCTAACCACTCGGCCACGGACGCCCCGTTAATGTGTGATAAGTACAAATATAGGTCCCAATTTATGACCTGGCAGAGATGATCTGCTAGGTGAATTATTGAGACATATTCATGGTATTGCTTGTATTGTGTTACAGCTTAAATCCTAAACATTAGCGGCTGGTAGTTGTCACTTTATATGGCATTTCTGTATTTATCTTTTTTACATTTAATTTATTGCAAAAGTAATAAGGATCATATCCGTGACATTGCGGCTGCTGTGCGTTCGTTCATCTATGTCTGTTATCATAAACGTTTCCTATTCCTGCTGTTATCAAAGCATTTTTAGATTCCTTAGACTAAGATTAGCGTGCACTCTGATCTATTCAACACAGTCTGTTCTCTATTGAATGATTATACGAAGAACAAATAAGCTATAGTGGTCAAAATGTTCCGGTTTTGGAAAATTTACTTGATACGATTTTTATATTCAGAAGGCTAATGGATAAACAAGTACTTTTTTTTCTATTTAATTAAAGTATTTTACCTATTCTGACCAAAGGCTAGCGGGGCTTATGCCACGGTCCTGTTTCCGGCGTGCGTTCATGTGAAAACTTCTCCAAAATTACTAGGCCAGTTTCAATCAAGATTCAAACAGTAATCTTCTAACATAGGAATCTAACAGGAATCTTCCTTGCATGGAGCCTTTCGAATTGTTTTTGTTTTCTTTTCTTTTCTTTTTTTTTCCGAAAAATATTTTCATAGTGAACTGTGGTTACTATGGTGCACTTTCAATTTATTTGTGTGTGTCTTTTTTTCCTTTTTTTTCCAAAGAATAATTTCACGGAGAAACGATTCAGGACCATCTTGGTCCTAATTCCTTGCTGAAATATTCGGTTTCTTTTCTTGTTTAAGTTAATTTTAATCCCCATTTATTCAACTGCAACATTTAACACTTTTGTATTTGCTTACTTCCCCTCCTATGTTGTTTGATTAATGTATAATCTGGCTGAACACACAAAAATAGACTAGATCTAGCACCAGCATATGCTGACATGCAATCCTGTTTCGGTTTTCACTGCATGTTGACTTAACCAGACACTTGTACCATTCAGTACTTTGGTATAATTTTTAAGCGCGATACAATTCATTTTGCTGTACATTACAGCAATTTTTTACTTGTTTCAATACAGTGGCATGTTTATTTGATAACTTTACCCCCCACATTTGGTTCATTCTATCTTTTTCTAGAGGGACCAGTTATTATTACCTTTTTTGATTTTTGACTATGCAACATGCATTACACATTAAAGAGAACGATGTTTTCAAGTAAATCAATAATTAGTATTGTAGATATACATTCTATAACTATTTGTAAGTTTATTATAGAGAAAAATCAATTGGGAATAAAACAACACTATGCAATTAATAATTGCCCCCGCTCCCCATGTACAAACTGAAAAACGTCTAAAAATATAGTCGCCGGTGTAACGTAGTAAATTGACCCCCATAGAATACAGACCCCCCGGTCACTTTACTATATAGAATACTGACCCCTTTCTATAAAATACTGACCCCCCATGTAAAATAACGACCCCCCCTAATTTCATCTATAAAATACTGACCCCCAATTAGTTTATTGCTAATTTAATATACACTACATGTATACATATCACATTCGTGTTTATTATGCTCCTCGAAAAAAGTTTCGGGGAGCATTTAGTCGCCATGCTATCCTTCCGTTTGTTCGTCCGTCCTTCCGTCCGTCTGTCTGTCCGTCCGTTTATATACAGTCAGATGTCAGCAACCTTTGGGCCAAATTCAATGAAACTCCACATGTATAATCCCTGAATAACTTTTGAGTCTGTGCTCTCGAGGTATTGTGATCGGTCGTTGTCCGTCCGTCTGTCCGGTCGTCCGTCCACAAATTCTTTGAAAATCTTCCTATCTCAAACCAGTGGACCAATTTTCTTGAAACTTCACATTAATGATCCTTGGGTAAAGGGCTTTCAAAGCTGTTGAAAAAAATTGATTCCATCAAAGACTCTGGCTGCCGTGGCATGAGAAAAGGGGAAAATAGCCATTTTTTTTAAAAAAAAAAATCTTCTTCTGCCTCTAACCAGTCGGCCAATATTCTTGAAACTTCAAAGGGTTGATCCTTGGGTAAAGAGCTTTAAGAGTTGCCAAAAGAATTTAATTCCATCAAAGACTCTGGCTGCCGCGGCATGAGAAAAGGGGAAAATATTCAAATCTTCTAAAAATATTCTTCTGCCTAACCAGTTGGCCAATGTTCTTGAGACTTCACATGAATGATCCTTGGGTGAAGGGCTTTCAAAGTTGTTAAAAGAGTTTGATTCCATCAAAGCTTCTGGCTGCCGTGGCATGAGAAAAAGGGAAATTAGCCAAATCTTTTAAAAATCTTCTTCTGCCTAACCAGTTGGCCGAATGTTCTTGAGACTTCATATGAATGATTCTTAGGTGAAGGGCTTTCAAGGTTATGAAAAGAGTTTGATTCCTTCAAAGTCTCTTGCTGTGGCGGCATGAGAAAAAGTGCAAAAGAGCAAAATCATTTAAAAATCTTCCTCTGCCTAACCTGTTGGCCAATATTCTTGAAACTTCACATGAATGATCCTTTTGTAAAGGGCTTTTCAAAGTTGTTAAAAGAATATGATTCCATCAAAGACTCTGGCTGCCGCGGCATGAGAAAATGGGAAAATAGCCAAATCTTTTAAAAGTCTTCTTCTGCCAAACCAGTTGGCCAATATTCTTGAAACTTCACATGAATGATCCTTGGGTGAAGGGCTTTCAAAGTTGTTAGAAGAATTTGATTAATATTTAAACTATTAGTGCAGTAGCATCAGAAAAAGGGCAAAAGAGCAAAAAGTTTTAAAAGGCTGAATTTTTGTTACATTCATTTTAAAAACACAGGAAATATGGCTTTATTGAAACATTTCTTATTTTGCTGCTATACAGGTCAACGTGTTTAATTTCATTAAGGCAAAAAATCTCAGGTGAGCGACCTAAGACCATCATTGCCCTCTTGTGTTTTGTGTGTGTGTGTGTGTGTGTGTGTGTGTGTGTTTTTTTTTTTCAAATTGATGCTGCGTCACAGAAAAGGGACCTTAATGTAGAAATTAGTGTTTCTCCAATTTCTCTTCAACCAATGAAGATAATTTAATGAAATTTTGTTCTTCAGTGATGAATGAGATGTTCTGTAGCTTATATAATTAATAATTCAAGCGTTTATTTGATTGGTCAGAAAAAGGATCACAGAAGATGACCCCCTGCTGGTGCTTGTCAGATTTACTGTCAAGTCAACATAGGATTTTAATTAGATTGAGAAGCCTAGATAACTATCTCGCTATTTAAAGTGATTAAATGTTATCATAATCACTCTAATATGCAACCGCCACGTAGGAAAGTGCGTATGGCAGATACACACATAACTCTAGTAGGCTTCGAACTTACAACGCTGAGGGACAAGTGATTTTTGGTCAGAAACCTTTTAAAACCATTTACCCTTTCCACACAAATATACATCGGTAGTAGTTCGATCCATGACAATACTGTACGCCTACTGTGCATTCGATTAAGAACCAATACAGCTGCTCAAAGACCGGATAGCTTAGTTGGTAACGTCGGGGTCTGTCAATCAAGGGGTCGTGAGTTCGAACCTGGCTCGGCATGTAGCCATTCTGACATTTGACAAAAAACATTTGTCTCTCACCAATGGGTGTTAATCAACTAATTGAGAGAGTAGCAGGGAGGTTTGTTTGTATGTTTTGGTAGTACGGGTGCGAGAAATATCAGGAATCCATAGTAGGTGCTCTAGCCGCCGCAATATGACCATAACAGTTGAAAACAGCGTGGAGTTAAAATCAAATCAATTCAGATGCGGTGGAAGCGTCTAACCAGCCAGTTTGAATCGGTTTCGCCCAATAATGAATGAATTTAAGTTGCGGTCAAAATACTCTTTATGTACGGACAGACGCATGCACGGACGAGTGCCATTGCACCTCTGATGCATATCGATGAAGATGATTATGTTGTACGTCTACCATAGTTGGGGTTATATCAGAATAAGACTTTTTGTGTGTATGTGGAGAAGGGGGTCGGTATTTTATGGGGGGTCACAATTCTACGTGAGGGGTCACTTTTCTACGTGTGGGTAGGTCATAATACTATGACCCCCCGGTCATAATATTATGACCGGGGGGTCAGTATTCTATATAGAATAGTGACCGGGGGGTCAGTATTCTATGGGGGTCACTTTACTACGTTACACCGGCCGGCGACTAATAAGTCGTTTCGGAACTTGATAATTTTAAAGAATTACAGTTCCATAAACGACAAACATTATAGGAATAAAAAATAGAATTTTCACCCTTTCAAAATGATAAAATTTCGACAAGCCTTCATTGACAGGAGTTGTAGACAACAAAACAATATTAATTAAAAGTACTCGTACACTGCGTATATTTCATAGCACGTATTACAATAAGAGAAAAAGATACATATCTTTCTGTTTATATCGGTTATTTTTTCTTTTGCCTCAATATTTTTTCCACTGCTACGGGCGTCATAACAAGGTCTCTTTGTTAAGGTTAAACATGTATTTGGTTATAAGCATCAATGGAATGACAATGCATCCCTTATGAAATAATACACATGTATCAAAACAACAGTAAATTGTGTTTACAACTAAGTATAAACATTTTGCTTCTCAATTTAAAAGTACTTGACCACCACGATCAGTAGCAATAAATGGACTATTCATCGTCCGTGTTCATAATAGCAAACAAATATTTCCAATTTCACGAAATGACCGACTGAATCCTATGAAATGGATGCAATATATTGGCATTACATGTAATGGTAGACTTCGCAGGTTGGCTGTAAAATAGATAGACCTATGTGATATCGGATGAAAAACAATCTGCGATTCTGTATATGTGATTTACCATTTTATTTCATATTGTTTCTTGGTTTGTATGTTGATGTTTATTCCTTATTTTAACAAATTGGAATTAATAAATCTTTCAAAAAATAAATGACGCATTTTGTTCACTTTATAGGAGCCCATACTTGATATTTCATGCATGAGATCAACATGTGGACAGGCAGCATTGCATTAAAATTTTAGTGCTGTTTTTCACTATCTATTATGGTCCATTTCATATTTACGTTACTATAAAAAGAAAGTGAGGGTAGATAAAGTCAGACAACGACTTCATTTTAAAATGGCCATATGAACTTCAATTGAATTTTCATTGGACAGATAATTTTCCTTGGACAGATTTAATCTATAGTCTATCGCTTTTAACTGTAGAGTTGTATACAAACACTAAAAAAACAAATACATAGTTTTAACATTTACCAAACCATTTATCGTGAGGCATACGAGAGAATTAATGTCCTACTCGTTTATTCTCAAAAGAGAAAGTGTTTGTGTTGGGCCATTTATCAACAACAAGAAGTAAAGTGTTTGTATACAAGTCTACAGTTATAGCCGATGAGTTATACCGATTTATGTTTTACCTGTTTTTGTGTTTGTCAACCTAGCATGGGTCCCTTTAACTTTTATAATGAAGGAATGAAGGAAGGAAAATCATGATAAAGATTCTTTGAAGGACAGAGAATGAAGCACTGTAAGTCGCCTTTCATACCGTACCAGTAAGTCTTTCAGCCCAAGCTCGTCTTTGGAATGATTATCGCCCAGATAATAGGCCCGCTTTGTGTTTAAAAAAAAAACTTGACATAGTATAAGAGACGATAACAAGTCTAAATTTGCACATGCCCTAGAAGTCTGTCCAAAGTAAAATGGTAAGGTATATGACACAGCATCAAAGTGTCTTTTATGCACAGGCAATATACGATCATTCAGGAATACCCATCCTATCCGGAGTCAGCATTTTGGACATAGTTGGTCGCGCCTTGTTATATCTGACAAGAAGATTGCCTTTCATGACAGCATTTTGTTACGTCGTCCTACCAGCCTTTTCCTGTCAGCTCTGTCAAAACATGTATGATCTCTGAAAATATAAAGATAGAAATGTATGACACACATTGGATGCATGCATCTGAACGGATAGTGGTGAATTATTTCAACCGTATTCAAATCATTTTGCAGCACCGAGTGTGTGTACATTGTAGCTATAAATGGTTTAGGAAATCATTGATACAAATAAGGAGAAAAAGATAACCAACATTTTCCATTTTCTCCTTTTTTGTAGCAATATTTTCTGTGCTATACACAGATCGTACCATAATGTTGTCTGTAAAGGCTATCAAACTGGACCACCAAAATGTTTCGCCGTTTTATGTTTTGCCTAAATGTAGATAAACACGTATGGATAGACCGATTTACTAATCTAACTATAGAAGGCTTATCTTTAGAACTCCTTTTTCCCGATAATGAGGACTACATGTAAAATACCACAATTTATGTGACATGGCCCATCCCTTTCCTCATAACTATTTTTGCTGTTATTGAAGGAGGTACATATAGCACTCAATTTATATAATCAAACGTTTAAATGATCGGCAGGGTCGAAACGTTACGCAAGTAGGCTCGTCAAGCTCTTGTTAGACATACCTGGTTTGTATAGATCTTAAAGCAGAGCATCCTTCGGGCTTACAGTATTCGAATTCGTCAGACTCATCAACTACGTCATATACTTCAGCTTTACTCGTACAGTAGGCAAAGGATCTGAAGCCAAAAGTATGTATTATTTTATTTGTATTAAAAAGAGACAGACACAGAGACAGCGCAGAGAGACAGACAGATAGAAAGGTGAGAGACAGATCATTGATAAAGATGGATACAGAGAGACAGATAGAGAATTTTACATGGATCCAGCAACAGAAATGACTTGAAAATTCCATTCTGTGTCTTGCAATGTCAAACACAGTTTCTTTTTCGGGGAAAAGGCAATTTGGTTTTTATAACATATTACATAGTATGTTAAGACATACTTTAAATCATTGTTACACAAAAAGTGAGTATTTTATGGTTTGATTCCAATTTGTCACCATTCTCGTGTTCATGACAAGCCCCAATCCGTGAGTGGTATCCAATCTCGAAAGATTGTCCGTGAATTGAATTCAATTTTCTTTGTCCGTGTGAGGTAGTCTTTTTTAAAATGCTCAATTCTTCACAAGTTTGGTGGGTGTAAGTAAATAACAAGGATATTTTGGGTTACCGAGACTATCTACATTTGATTTGAAGACCGATTTTTGCACAGAAGTCATAGCATGTGCTCAAAATCGCCAAAATTACCACTCGTCCGTGAACAGTATTCGCATATTTTTAGTTTGGATTCTCGTCGATAGAAATTTTGTGACAGAGTGTTTGCTGAAAGTACGGATCTTTGCGATAATATCTTGGTACCATTAGGTCAGAAATCTTGTGGGCCAGGACATGGGGTATAACTTTCTGGATGACATTGCCTACAGATCGAGAAATATCCGCTTACCTTCAGAATTACTGCCAATTTAACCCGATAGTCGCCATTTTTTCCGTGTGATGAATCCAAACTTAAATCACGTGATTACCAACACTGAAATTTCATAACTATGTCACTTCAAATTACAAGAGCTTTTAAAAAATATTTGAATTTTGACTTGAAGATTCTTGACTTGGCCTACATTTTTTGAAGCAGAAGAAGAGATGTTTTAATACCATTCAAAACTATTGAAATCCTTTCAAAAACAATGTCTGTGCTAAGTAACACTTTCCTATGCAAGACCTGGCCCCGGTTTCTCGAAAAGACTTAAGTATGTACTCACGAGAACATGCTCAACTTCAAAGGAATACTCTCCAACGTTGGAGGGTATTCGATTGAGGTTCACGTGGATTTCGTGCGATTTGAGCACGGTGCTCAGATTTGAGCATGAGAACTTACTTAAGTTTATACTCACGAGAACATGCTCAACTTCAAAGGAATACTCTCCAACGTTGGAAGGTATTCGATTGAGGTTCACGTGGATTTCGTGCGATTTGAGCACGGTACTCCGATTGAGCATGAGAATGTACTTAAGTTTTTTCGAGAAATCGGGGCCAGGTGTTGACGTCCCTGAATTAATCAAATAGCGACGCCCAAAAACAGTGACGGTAGAAATACAATGATACGTTTTCGCGACAATGTTCGAAACGACATGGAAAACATTTAGACAAAAGAAGAAAATGCTGATGACCAGCATTTTCTCCTTTTGCCAAAATATTTTCCATGCTATAGTGTATATTTTATTCTTACAATTGGGTATATCACTTCTGTCGTCTGCAGCTCCTTTCAATTTCACAGGTGGTGAACTCGGCCAAAGCGTGGGACATTTTTTCGCGATAATAGTATTCCGTCGGTGTTATTATGACATATCGTAACTACGGCTTCGATAAAGCCGTAGTTACGAGATTTTATAACAACACAGACGGTTTGTCAATACATATCGGGGTAAACCCGGTCTATTTTTAGAACAAATTCATTGTTATTAGAGGAACTATCCAATCAGATCTTTAAGGTTTGCGAACTGAGAATGAAAACACCACTTTCTAGCCATACGAAATGCATCAAATTACACACACTTGTAAAAAAACTTCACATAATGTGATTCACCAGGCCGGATTTCAAGATTATGCTTCAAGAAGAAAATAATTTACAAATATTATCTTACTCTATTTTCATATGCAAGGGAGGTAATTTTAAACATTTTTGTCAAATATTTCCATAATTATGCATTTTTTCAAAATTCTAAACTATAGAAAATGCTTATATTTGTATTTGGAATGAAAATGTAACACAGATTAGGAATTACTGGCACTTTTCAAACTTCGCCTCTGGCTCTGCATTTCATTCTCAGTTCGTACACCTTAAACTCACATTTAAACGCAAAATATATGTACCTTGTTGTAGCAAAATAACGTCCCTCGCTTTGGCCGAGTTCACCACCAGTGAGTCTCTTTATTGTTATTCTAGAAACAATGGGCCCACCAAACGAATTCGGTTTTTGGTGCTCCTAGGATGGCTTAAGGTAACCCATCATTAGCACCATAGAGCCAGGGGCGAAATTTGGAAAGTGTCAAGTAATTCCTAAACTGTGATACATTTCCATTCAAAATACAAACATAAGCATTTTTAACGTTTTAGAAGTTTTGAATTAATGCATACTTATGGAATTATTTGACAAAATGTTCTAAATTACCCCCCCCCCCCCCTTTGTATATAAATATAGAGTAAAATAATATTTGTAAAGCATTTTCTTCTTAAAGCATAATCTTGAAATCCGGCACGGTGAATCAGCTTTTGTGGAGCAATTTACAAGTGTGTGTAATTTGATGCATTTCGTATAGCTAGAAAGTGGTGTTTTTAATGATGGGTCATATACCTTAATATACTCTCTTATGAACAGAGCACATTATCTCTACATTCCATTTCGATAGAACGAGCTCTGTTCTCGCGGGGTCATTTCACGTCTAATCTCGGGACCTTGGCAGGAATTCCAGTATCCAATCGTTGGCGATACACAACAAAACAATTCAAAAAGCTGATACAAACTTTCATTGGCTGACGCTTCAAATTTCCGGCTTCAACCAAAAATAGAAGCGACGTAATGTATACGTAATCAAACCAGATCAAACTGAATGATTTTGATTCGATAATTCAAATGTTACCGGCTTCAGCCAAAAATAGAAGCGACGTAATGTATACGTAATGATCATGCAAGATAAAACTGAATGATTTTGATTCGATAATTCAAATGGTGTGCTATAATTAGATTATGACGACCAAATAGGCTGTTGGCGTACCGAAAACTGCAGAGGTCATATTTGATGGTTTAATCAATAGAGCTCGGCAATGGAGAGTAACCTTAATATGGTTTAGGAAAGTATCAAGTTGATAAGCAATTCCTTCTTTCCCTCGTTATTTCTGTTGCACACTGTTCTTAACCCTTTCCAAAACGGCAAATTTTCAAAAATTTTATTTCAAAAGCTGTTGCAGACAACAAATGGACCTTGTTTAAGATAGAATTTGTGTACAAAATAGCAGGGAAAATAATGAGACAAAGGGAGAAACTGCTGGTTATCAGCAGTTTCTTCTTTTGTCTCAATGTTTTCCCGAACCGTTTCCATCAAGGACTAGGGATCATGTCTTTATCACCACCCATTTTGTCGTCTGCAGCAACTTAGAAATTTGAGCCACATTTTAATTTTGTCGTTTTGAAAAGGGTTAAGAAAAAATGTAGGTCTATATAATTCATATATATAGATAAAGACAGTCAGCAAGCGTTTGACTTTTACACTCACTGAAAAAAACAAATTTGTAATGTTTAACAAATTAAGGTCAAAACAGAACCTTCAAATATCATTTAGATCAAGAAGCATAATATGCACTATAATTTACCCTATAGGTTAACCCATTACTTATTAGTGAAACGCGTAGGCAAAATATGAAAAAACGATATTTTTCAACAAAAACCTCGTAACTACAGCTTGTTTTAAGCTGCAGCTACAAGGTTTTCATGGAAAATCGACGAAATGATAATGATCAGCATGTTATCCGTTTGGCTCAATGTCTTCTGTAGTAAATTTTCAACAAATGTTCTATTTATGTCGTCTGTGGCAGCTTTCAATAATAATAATAATAATAATAATAATAATAATAATAATAATAATAATAATAATAATGATAATAATAATAATAATAATAATAATAATAATAATAATAATAATAATAATAATAATAATAATAATAATAATAATAATAATAATAATAATAATAATAATAATAATAATAACTTTATTTTATGAAGGTAAACATTAAGATAATTACATAATAATTAACATTAGAATGCAAAATCTTTTTTCCAATGTTGCCTTCAAACAAAATCGATTTGTTAAAATGAAATAGTAGTAACCCTCTCCCAAAGCAGACCTAGTTGATAAGTTCACAAAGGAACAGTAGGCCTACATTTTTTTAATATTGCGGCGAAGAATGAAATCTAAAATGTTGCTGTTTGGGAAAGGGTTAAGAATGCGGTGAATATGAAAGTCATGAATGGTTGTATAAAAGCAAAACAACAATATGATGAAAATAACCTAATCTTTGTCCCAGTCCCAGTAATAATAGCTGGTTACATGACGTACACTACGGTTAAAACTTTTGAAAGCAATAATTATTTGTCTATACAAATCTATTGTCCGTTGCGAAAGTGTTGTTGTCGTTGCCGTCGTTGTTGCTAATGTTGTTGTTGGTGGTGGTGGTGGTGTTGTTTGCGCGACGACGAAATTATTCACTGCATTTTGCAAACATCACAAAATTCTAAAGCTTTTATCCCTTTCCTCTACAAGACTTGGTTTCGACGCTCTTAGTGGAAAAGTATTGAAAAGACGTGGAGAAAATGCTTATGACTAACTAGTATGTTATCCGTTTGACTCAAAAATTTCTGTAGCAAATTATGAACAAATGCTCTTTTTAACAACAACTTTTTGTCGTCTGCGCCTGTCGTCTGTACTAATTAACCCATTACCACACAGCGACTCCTTTTGACTCCCCACAAGATAATGGCTTTGGAAAACATCGTGGAAAATGAAGAAATTGCTTGTGACAAGCAATTTCTTCATTTACCACAATGTTTTCTATGCAAAAAGGCAAAAAAATCAAAATTCCATTCACTTAGAAATTGTCGTCTGTATCATCTTTGAATTTGGACTAGTCTAAAATTTTGTCGTTTGGTAATGGGTTAAATGTCAGTATCTCGGAATCCTCGCTGTCCCGGTCGCTTCATGCTTTCATCATTGTAAAATCGAGTTGTGGTGCTGGACTGCTGGTGGTGGTGATGGGGTGGTTGTTGTCGTTGTTGTCGTTATTGTTGTCGTTATTGTTGTCATTGTTGTTGTTGCTGTTGTGGCTACTGGGCAAGTTTAAAAAAAATGTGACCGTTCACTTTTTACATGCCTCGGCTTTTGTAGAGAAACATATTCAACCCAATGAAAGCTAAAAGGATGTGTTCATGTGTATTTATACTGGGTACCAAGTT
Source organism: Fragum sueziense (assembly GCA_963680895.1). Lineage (NCBI taxonomy): Eukaryota > Metazoa > Mollusca > Bivalvia > Cardiida > Cardiidae > Fragum > Fragum sueziense. The sequence goes on from OY804595.1 coordinate 59,926,260, forward strand.
TAAACAAAATCGCTTCACAAATAAAAAAGATATGTCATTAAAACATATCAAAAATGTCAGGAGTGAAACGCTTTTTGTGTGACACTTAAGACTTTAACCAAGTTTCTAAGCTATGGTAAATAAAATACAGTGACAGGATACTACAATAAGCACTTGTGATTCCTAAAACAACATGTGCATCATCATTTTAAAATTACCTTTTCATCTTATCTTCACTGGTTTAGGATGTGGAGCATGTTTTATACAACAGCCCTCTGAATTTTATGTCAGGAGTGAAACACTTTTAATTTTCAAAATGTGTTCAGCCAGAAATCTACCACTCAAACGTTTTTAGGAAGCCATCAACCTTATGGGCATTCTGTACTCTATTATTTAGTGATTCTTGGGTTACAATTTATCATATTGTGTAATATATATGCTGTCAGGAGTGAAACGCTTTTTTGTTGTCATTTTGCAATATTGCGCACAGAATTTTAGCTAAAAACTTGTGAACATGAATTTAGAATATAATTTTAGCACTGCTTAACCATTTAGAATAGTTTTTATCCATCCTAATTAAGAAATCTGGATGATATTCTGTAAAAATAGCTGTTATTCTTAAAATTTAAATGTCACAATTTGGTCACATTTTTTTTAAACCTGCCCTACTGCTGCTTGTGTTGTTGTTGTTGTAATCCTAGCTGTCCAGGCCGCTTCACACTTTCATCATTGCAAAAATCGGAATTACAAGCATACATATAGTCCTTATATCCCCATTTATACTTGTACCAGCCGGTAGGATAATAGCCCATGTAGCAGCCAAACAGGTCCTGGCCTGAAAAATAAGCATAAACATAGTCCTTATATCCCCATTTATACTTGTACCAACCGGTAGGATAATAGCCCATGTAGCAGCCAAACAGGTCCTGGCCTGAAAAATAAGTGTAAACATAGTCCTTATATCCACACTTATACTTGTACCAACCGGTAGGATAATAGTCCATATAGCAGCCAAACAGGTCCTGGCCTGAAAAATAAGTGTAAACATAGTCCTTATATCCACACTTATACTTGTACCAGCCGGTAGGATAATAGTCCATATAGCAGCCAAACAGGTCCTGGCCTGAAAAATAAGTGTAAACATAGTCCTTATATCCCCATTTATACTTGTACCAACCAGTAGGATAATAGCCCATATAGCAGCCAAACAGGTCCTGGCCTGAAAAATAAGAATAAACATAGTCCTTATATCCACACTTATACTTGTACCAGCCGGTAGGATAATAGTCCATATAGCAGCCAAACAGGTCCTGGTCTGAAAAATAAGCGTAAACATAGTCCTTATATCCCCATTTATACTTGTACCAACCTGTAGGATAATAGTCCATATAGCAGCCAAACAGGTCCTGGTCTGAAAAATAAGTGTAAACATAGTCCTTATATCCCCACTTATACTTGTACCAGCCGGTAGGATAATAGTCCATATAGCAGCCAAACAGGTCCTGGCCTGAAAAATAAGCGTAAACATAGTCCTTATATCCCCACTTATACTTGTACCAGCCGGTAGGATAATAGTCCATATAGCAGCCAAACAGGTCCTGGCCTGAAAAATAAGCGTAAACATAGTCCTTATATCCACACTTATACTTGTACCAGCCGGTAGGATAATAGTCCATATAGCAACCAAACATGTCCTGGCCTGAAAAATAAGAATAAACATAGTCCTTATATCCACACTTATACTTGTACCAACCGGTAGGATAATAGTCCATATAGCAGCCAAACAGGTCCTGGCCTGAAAAATAAGTATAAACATAGTCCTTATATCCCCACTTATACTTGTACCAGCCGGTAGGATAATAGTCCATATAGCAACCAAACAGGTCCTGGTCTGAAAAATAAGTGTAAACATAGTCCTTATATCCCCACTTATACTTGTACCAGCCGGTAGGATAATAGGCCATATAGCAGCCAAACAGGTCCTGGCCTGAAAAATAAGCATAAACATAGTCCTTATATCCCCACTTATACTTGTACCAGCCGGTAGGATAATAGTCCATATAGCAGCCAAACAGGTCCTGGCCTGAAAAATAAGTGTAAACATAGTCCTTATATCCCCACTTATACTTGTACCAGCCGCTAGGATAATCGTCCATATAGCAACCAAACAGGTCCTGGTCTGAAAAATAAGCATAAACATAGTCCTTATATCCACACTTATACTTGTACCAGCCGGTAGGATAATAGTCCATATAGCAACCAAACAGGTCCTGGTCTGAAAAATAAGCATAAACATAGTCCTTATATCCACACTTATCCTTGTACCAACCGCTAGGATAATAGTCCATATAGCAGCCAAACAGGTCCTGGCCTGAAAAATAAGTATAAACATAGTCCTTATATCCCCATTTATACTTGTACCAGCCAGTAGGATAATAGGCCATATAGCAGCCAAACAGGTCCTGGTCTGAAAAATAAGAATAAACATAGTCCTTATATCCCCATTTATACTTGTACCAGCCGGTAGGATAATAGGCCATATAGCAGCCAAACAGGTCCTGGCCTGAAAAATAAGTATAAACATAGTCCTTATATCCCCATTTATACTTGTACCAGCCGGTAGGATAATAGCCCATATAGCAGCCAAACAGGTCCTGGCCTGAAAAATAAGTATAAACATAGTCCTTATATCCCCACTTATACTTGTACCAACCGGTAGGATAATAGTCCATATAGCAGCCAAACAGGTCCTGGCCTGAAAAATAAGTATAAACATAGTCCTTATATCCACACTTATACTTGTACCAACCGGTAGGATAATAGTCCATATAGCAGCCAAACAGGTCCTGGCCTGAAAAATAAGAATAAACATAGTCCTTATATCCCCACTTATACTTGTACCAACCGGTAGGATAATAGTCCATATAGCAGCCAAACAGGTCCTGGCCTGAAAAATAAGAATAAACATAGTCCTTATATCCACACTTATACTTGTACCAGCCGGTAGGATAATAGTCCATATAGCAGCCAAACAGGTCCTGCCCTGAAAAATAAGTATAAACATAGTCCTTATATACCCATTTATACCTGTACCAGCCGGTAGGATAATAGGCCATATAGCAGCCAAACAGGTCCTGGCCTGAAAAATAAGTATAAACATAGTCCTTATATCCACACTTATACTTGTACCAGCCGCTAGGATAATAGTCCATATAGCAACCAAACAGGTCCTGGCCTGAAAAATAAGAATAAACATAGTCCTTATATCCCCACTTATACTTGTACCAGCCGGTAGGATAATAGTCCATATAGCAACCAAACAGGTCCTGGTCTGAAAAATAAGTGTAAACATAGTCCTTATATCCCCATTTATACTTGTACCAGCCGGTAGGATAATAGTCCATATAGCAGCCAAACAGGTCCTGGTCTGAAAAATAAGTGTAAACATAGTCCTTATATCCACACTTATACTTGTACCAGCCGGTAGGATAATAGTCCATATAGCAACCAAACAGGTCCTGGTCTGAAAAATAAGAATAAACATAGTCCTTATATCCCCATTTATACTTGTACCAGCCGGTAGGATAATAGTCCATATAGCAGCCAAACAGGTCCTGGCCTGAAAAATAAGAATAAACATAGTCCTTATATCCACACTTATACTTGTACCAACCGGTAGGATAATAGTCCATATTGCAGCCAAACAGGTCCTGGTCTGAAAAATAAGTGTAAACATAGTCCTTATATACCCATTTATACTTGTACCAGCCGCTTGGATAATAGTCCATATAGCAGCCAAACAGGTCCTGGTCTGAAAAATAAGTATAAACATAGTCCTTATATCCCCATTTATACCTGTACCAGCCGGTAGGATAATAGCCCATGTAGCAGCCAAACAGGTCCTGGCCTGAAAAATAGGTATAAACATAGTCCTTATATCCCCATTTATACCTGTACCAGCCGGTAGGATAATAGCCCATGTAGCAGCCAAACAGGTCCTGGCCTGAAAAATAAGAATAAACATAGTCCTTATATCCCCACTTATACTTGTACCAACCGGTAGGATAATAGTCCATATAGCAGCCAAACAGGTCCTGGCCTGAACAATAAGTGTAAACATAGTCCTTATATCCCCACTTATACTTGTACCAGCCGCTAGGACGATAGTCCATATAGCAGCCAAACAGGTCCTGGCCTGAAAAATAAGCATAAACATAGTCCTTATATCCCCACTTATACTTGTACCAACCGCTAGGATAATAGTCCATATAGCAGCCAAACAGGTCCTGGCCTGAAAAATAAGAATAAACATAGTCCTTATATCCCCACTTATACTTGTACCAGCCGCTAGGACGATAGTCCATATAGCAGCCAAACAGGTCCTGGCCTGAAAAATAAGTATAGACATAGTCCTTATATCCCCACTTATACTTGTACCAACCGCTAGGATAATAGTCCATATAGCAGCCAAACAGGTCCTGGCCTGAAAAATAAGCATAACCATAGTCCTTATATCCCCACTTATACTTGTACCAGCCGGTAGGATAATAGTCCATATAGCAGCCAAACAGGTCCTGGCCTGAAAAATAAGCATAAACATAGTACTTATATCCCCACTTATACTTGTACCAGCCGGTAGGATAATAGTCCATATAGCAGCCAAACAGGTCCTGGTCTGAAAAATAAGCAGAAACATAGTCCTTATATCCCCACTTATACTTGTACCAACCGCTAGGACGATAGTCCATATAGCAGCCAAACAGGTCCTGGCCTGAAAAATAAGTATAAACATAGTCCTTATATCCCCCCTTATACTTGTACCAGCCTGTAGGATAATAGTCCATATAGCAGCCAAACAGGTCCTGGCCTGAAAAATAAGCATAAACATAGTCCTTATATCCCCATTTATACTTGTACCAACCGCTAGGATAATAGGCAATATAGCAACCAAACAGGTCCTGGCCTGAAAAATAAGCATAAACATAGTCCTTATATCCCCATTTATACTTGTACCAACCGGTAGGATAATAGGCAATATAGCAGCCAAACAGGTCCTGGCCTGAAAAATAAGCATAAACATAGTCCTTATATCCCCATTTATACTTGTACCAGCCGGTAGGATAATAGTCCATATAGCAGCCAAACAGGTCCTGGCCTGAAAAATAAGCATAAACATAGTCCTTATATCCCCACTTATACTTGTACCAGCCGCTAGGATAATAGTCCATATAGCAGCCAAACAGGTCCTGGCCTGAAAAATAAGAATAAACATAGTCCTTATATCCCCATTTATACTTGTACCAGCCGGTAGGATAATAGGCCATATAGCAGCCAAACAGGTCCTGGCCTGAAAAATAAGCATAAACATAGTCCTTATATCCCCACTTATACTTGTACCAACCGCTAGGATAATAGTCCATATAGCAGCCAAACTGGTCCTGGCCTGAAAAATAAGCATAAACATAGTCCTTATATCCCCATTTATACTTGTACCAGCCGGTAGGATAATAGTCCATATAGCAGCCAAACAGGTCCTGGCCTGAAAAATAAGAATAAACATAGTCCTTATATCCCCACTTATACTTGTACCAGCCGGTAGGATAATAGGCCATGTAGCAGCCAAACAGGTCCTGGCCTGAAAAATAAGAATAAACATAGTCCTTATATCCACACTTATACTTGTACCAACCGGTAGGATAATAGTCCATATAGCAGCCAAACAGGTCCTGGCCTGAAAAATAAGAATAAACATAGTCCTTATATCCACACTTATACTTGTACCAACCGGTAGGATAATAGTCCATATAGCAGCCAAACAGGTCCTGGCCTGAAAAATAAGCATAAACATAGTCCTTATATCCCCACTTATACTTGTACCAGCCGGTAGGATAATAGTCCATATAGCAACCAAACAGGTCCTGGCCTGAAAAATAAGCATAAACATAGTCCTTATATCCCCACTTATACTTGTACCAGCCGGTAGGATAATAGTCCATATAGCAACCAAACAGGTCCTGGCCTGAAAAATAAGCATAAACATAGTCCTTATATCCCCCCTTATACTTGTACCAGCCGGTAGGATTATAGTCCATATAGCAGCCAAACAGGTCCTGGCCTGAAAAATAAGCATAAACATAGTCCTTATATCCCCACTTATACTTGTACCAGCCGGTAGGATAATAGTCCATATAGCAGCCAAACAGGTCCTGGCCTGAAAAATAAGTATAAACATAGTCCTTATATCCCCACTTATACTTGTACCAACCGGTAGGATAATAGCCCATATAGCAGCCAAACAGGTCCTGGTCTGAAAAATAAGTATAAACATAGTCCTTATATCCCCACTTATACTTGTACCAGCCGCTAGGATAATAGCCCATGTAGCAGCCAAACAGGTCCTGGCCTGAAAAATAAGCATAAACATAGTCCTTATATCCCCATTTATACTTGTACCAGCCGGTAGGATAATAGCCCATATAGCAGCCAAACAGGTCCTGGCCTGAAAAATAAGTGTAAACATAGTCCTTATATCCCCATTTATACTTGTACCAACCGCTAGGATAATAGGCAATATAGCAGCCAAACAGGTCCTGGTCTGAAAAATAAGTGTAAACATAGTCCTTATATCCCCATTTATACTTGTACCAGCCGGTAGGATAATAGTCCATATAGCAGCCAAACAGGTCCTGGCCTGAAAAATAAGCATAAACATAGTCCTTATATCCCCACTTATACTTGTACCAACCGCTAGGATAATAGTCCATATAGCAGCCAAACAGGTCCTGGTCTGAAAAATAAGCGTAAACATAGTCCTTATATCCACACTTATACTTGTACCAGCCGGTAGGATAATAGTCCATATAGCAGCCAAACAGGTCCTGGTCTGAAAAATAAGCGTAAACATAGTCCTTATATCCCCACTTATACTTGTACCAACCGGTAGGATAATAGTCCATATAGCAACCAAACAGGTCCTGGCCTGAAAAATAAGAATAAACATAGTCCTTATATCCCCACTTATACTTGTACCAACCGCTAGGATAATAGTCCATATAGCAGCCAAACAGGTCCTGGCCTGAAAAATAAGCGTAAACATAGTCCTTATATCCCCCCTTATACTTGTACCAGCCGGTAGGATAATAGTCCATATAGCAGCCAAACAGGTCCTGGCCTGAAAAATAAGAATAAACATAGTCCTTATATCCCCACTTATACTTGTACCAGCCGGTAGGATAATAGTCCATATAGCAGCCAAACAGGTCCTGGCCTGAAAAATAAGCATAAACATAGTCCTTATATCCACACTTATACTTGTACCAGCCGGTAGGATAATAGTCCATATAGCAGCCAAACAGGTCCTGGCCTGAAAAATAAGAATAAACATAGTCCTTATATCCCCACTTATACTTGTACCAGCCGCTTGGATAATAGGCCATATAGCAGCCAAACAGGTCCTGGCCTGAAAAATAAGCGTAAACATAGTCCTTATATCCCCCCTTATACTTGTACCAGCCGGTAGGATAATAGGCCATGTAGCAGCCAAACAGGTCCTGGCCTGAAAAATAAGAATAAACATAGTCCTTATATCCCCACTTATACTTGTACCAGCCTGTAGGATAATAGTCCATATAGCAGCCAAACAGGTCCTGGTCTGAAAAATAAGCATAAACATAGTCCTTATATCCCCATTTATACTTGTACCAGCCGGTAGGATAATAGTCCATATAGCAGCCAAACAGGTCCTGGCCTGAAAAATAAGCATAAACATAGTCCTTATATCCCCATTTATACTTGTACCAGCCGGTAGGATAATAGCCCATGTAGCAGCCAAACAGGTCCTGGTCTGAAAAATAAGCATAAACATAGTCCTTATATCCCCATTTATACTTGTACCAGCCGTTAGGATAATAGCCCATATAGCAGCCAAACAGGTCCTGGCCTGAAAAATAAGTGTAAACATAGTCCTTATATCCCCACTTATACCTGTACCAGCCGGTAGGATAATAGTCCATATAGCAGCCAAACAGGTCCTGGTCTGAAAAATAAGAATAAACATAGTCCTTATATCCCCACTTATACTTGTACCAGCCGGTAGGATAATAGCCCATATAGCAACCAAACAGGTCCTGGCCTGAAAAATAAGAATAAACATAGTCCTTATATCCCCACTTATACTTGTACCAACCGGTAGGATAATAGCCCATGTAGCAGCCAAACAGGTCCTGGTCTGAAAAATAAGAATAAACATAGTCCTTATATCCACACATATACTTGTACCAGCCGGTAGGATAATAGTCCATATAGCAACCAAACAGGTCCTGGCCTGAAAAATAAGAATAAACATAGTCCTTATATCCACACTTATACTTGTACCAACCGGTAGGATAATAGTCCATATAGCAACCAAACAGGTCCTGGCCTGAAAAATAAGCATAAACATAGTCCTTATATCCCCACTTATACTTGTACCAACCGCTAGGATAATAGCCCATATAGCAGCCAAACAGGTCCTGGTCTGAAAAATAAGCATAAACATAGTCCTTATATCCACACTTATACTTGTACCAGCCGGTAGGATAATAGTCCATATTGCAGCCAAACAGGTCCTGGTCTGAAAAATAAGAATAAACATAGTCCTTATATCCCCACTTATACTTGTACCAGCCGGTAGGATAATAGTCCATATAGCAGCCAAACAGGTCCTGGCCTGAAAAATAAGTGTAAACATAGTCCTTATATCCCCACTTATACTTGTACCAGCCGGTAGGATAATAGTCCATATAGCAGCCAAACAGGTCCTGGCCTGAAAAATAAGTGTAAACATAGTCCTTATATCCCCACTTATACTTGTACCAGCCGGTAGGATAATAGTCCATATAGCAGCCAAACAGGTCCTGGCCTGAAAAATAAGTGTAAACATAGTCCTTATATCCCCACTTATACCTGTACCAGCCGGTAGGATAATAGTCCATATAGCAGCCAAACAGGTCCTGGCCTGAAAAATAAGCATAAACATAGTCCTTATATCCCCACTTATACTTGTACCAGCCGGTAGGATAATAGGCCATATAGCAGCCAAACAGGTCCTGGCCTGAAAAATAAGTGTAAACATAGTCCTTATATCCCCACTTATACTTGTAACAGCCGGTAGGATAATAGTCCATATAGCAGCCAAACAGGTCCTGGCCTGAAAAATAAGCATAAACATAGTCCTTATATCCACACTTATACTTGTACCAACCGCTAGGATAATAGTCCATATAGCAGCCAAACAGGTCCTGGCCTGAAAAATAAGCATAAACATAGTCCTTATATCCCCACTTATACTTGTACCAGCCGGTAGGATAATAGGCCATGTAGCAGCCAAACAGGTCCTGGCCTGAAAAATAAGCGTAAACATAGTCCTTATATCCCCAGTTATACTTGTACCAGCCGGTAGGATAATAGTCCATATTGCAGCCAAACAGGTCCTGGCCTGAAAAATAAGCATAAACATAGTACTTATATCCCCACTTATACTTGTACCAACCGCTAGGATAATAGTCCATATTGCAGCCAAACAGGTCCTGGTCTGAAAAATAAGCATAAACATAGTCCTTATATCCCCATTTATACTTGTACCAACCGGTAGGATAATAGTCCATATTGCAGCCAAACAGGTCCTGGCCTGAAAAATAAGTATAAACATAGTCCTTATATCCACACTTATACTTGTACCAGCCGCTTGGATAATAGTCCATATAGCAGCCAAACAGGTCCTGGTCTGAAAAATAAGTATAAACATAGTCCTTATATCCACACTTATACTTGTACCAACCGGTAGGATAATAGCCCATATAGCAGCCAAACAGGTCCTGGCCTGAAAAATAAGCATAAACATAGTCCTTATATCCCCATTTATACTTGTACCAGCCGGTAGGATAATAGCCCATATAGCAGCCAAACAGGTCCTGGCCTGAAAAATAAGAATAAACATAGTCCTTATATCCCCATTTATACTTGTACCAGCCGCTTGGATTATAGTCCATATAGCAGCCAAACAGGTCCTGGTCTGAAAAATAAGCATAAACATAGTCCTTATATCCCCATTTATACTTGTACCAGCCGGTAGGATAATAGCCCATGTAGCAGCCAAACAGGTCCTGGCCTGAAAAATAAGTGTAAACATAGTCTTTATATCCCCACTTATACTTGTACCAGCCGCTTGGATAATAGTCCATATAGCAGCCAAACAGGTCCTGGTCTGAAAAATAAGAATAAACATAGTCCTTATATCCCCATTTATACTTGTACCAGCCGGTAGGATAATAGCCCATATAGCAGCCAAACAGGTCCTGGCCTGAAAAATAAGTGTAAACATAGTCCTTATATCCACACTTATACTTGTACCAACCGGTAGGATAATAGTCCATATAGCAGCCAAACAGGTCCTGGTCTGAAAAATAAGAATAAACATAGTCCTTATATCCCCATTTATACTTGTACCAGCCGGTAGGATAATAGTCCATATAGCAGCCAAACAGGTCCTGGCCTGAAAAATAAGTATAAACATAGTCCTTATATCCCCATTTATACTTGTACCAGCCGCTTGGATAATAGTCCATATAGCAGCCAAACAGGTCCTGGTCTGAAAAATAAGAATAAACATAGTCCTTATATCCCCATTTATACTTGTACAAGCCGGTAGGATAATAGCCCATATAGCAGCCAAACAGGCCCTGGCCTGAAAAATAAGCATAAACATAGTCCTTATATCCCCATTTATACTTGTACCAGCCGGTAGGATAATAGTCCATATAGCAGCCAAACAGGTCCTGGCCTGAAAAATAAGCATAAACATAGTCCTTATATCCCCATTTATACCTGTACCAACCGCTAGGATAATAGCCCATATAGCAGCCAAACAGGTCCTGGCCTGAAAAATAAGAATAAACATAGTCCTTATATCCCCATTTATACTTGTACCAACCGGTAGGATAATAGTCCATAAAGCAGCCAAACAGGTCCTGGCCTGAAAAATAAGCATAAACATAGTCCTTATATCCCCATTTATACTTGTACCAGCCGGTAGGATAATAGTCCATATAGCAGCCAAACAGGTCCTGGCCTGAAAAATAAGAATAAACATAGTCCTTATATCCACACTTATACTTGTACCAGCCGGTAGGATAATAGTCCATATAGCAGCCAAACAGGTCCTGGCCTGAAAAATAAGTATAAACATAGTCCTTATATCCACACTTATACTTGTACCAACCGGTAGGATAATAGTCCATATAGCAGCCAAACAGGTCCTGGCCTGAAAAATAAGAATAAACATAGTCCTTATATCCCCACTTATACTTGTACCAGCTGGTAGGATAATAGTCCATATTGCAGCCAAACAGGTCCTGGTCTGAAAAATAAGAATAAACATAGTCCTTATATCCCCATTTATACTTGTACCAGCCGCTTGGATAATAGTCCATATAGCAGCCAAACAGGTCCTGGCCTGAAAAATAAGCATAAACATAGTCCTTATATCCCCATTTATACTTGTACCAGCCGGTAGGATAATAGGCCATATAGCAGCCAAACAGGTCCTGGTCTGAAAAATAAGCATAAAGATAGTCCTTTTATCCCCATTTATACTTGTACCAGCCGGTAGGATAATAGTCAATATAGCAGCCAAACAGGTCCTGGCCTGAAAAATAAGCATAAACATAGTCCTTATATCCACACTTATACTTGTACCAGCCGGTAGGATAATAGTCCATATAGCAGCCAAACAGGTCCTGGCCTGAAAAATAAGCATAAACATAGTCCTTATATCCCCACTTATACTTGTACCAGCCGGTAGGATAATAGTCCATATAGCAGCCAAACTGGTCCTGGCCTGAAAAATAAGTATAAACATAGTCCTTATATCCCCACTTATACTTGTACCAGCCGGTAGGATAATAGTCCATATAGCAGCCAAACAGGTCCTGGTCTGAAAAATAAGAATAAACATAGTCCTTATATCCCCATTTATACTTGTACCAGCCGGTAGGATAATAGTCCATATAGCAGCCAAACAGGTCCTGGCCTGAAAAATAAGAATAAACATAGTCCTTATATCCCCACTTATACTTGTACCAACCGCTAGGATCATAGTCCATATACAGCAACCAAACAGGTACTGGCCTGAAATGTCACAAGCAATTTCTTCATTTACCACAATGTTTTTACACAGATTACCCATAAATGTACAATTTCATGCACTTGAATTTTTTGTCTGCATCATCTTTGAATTTGGACCAGCTTAAAATTTTGCTGTTTAACCCATTACCTAACGACGAAATTCCAAGCTTCTCCAAATTGAAAGGTGATGTACACGTCAATTTCAAGTCGATGACATGTTAAATCATCTTTCCATTTTGGGTCAGAAAACATTGTGGAAAATGAAGAAATTGCTTGTCACATGCAATTTGTTCATTTCCCGCAGTTTTCCCCAGTGAAGGAGTCTAAAGGCGTAACTCTGCAGTAATGGGTTAAAGAGACATCACATTCCCATTTCATTTTTATAGTGTGTCTTGATGCCAAATTACATGTATTCTAATGCGTATAAATGCTATCAGTCTTTTGAAGTTGTTGCTGATAAGGTCCTGGCCTGAAAAATAAGCATAAACATAGTCCTTATATCCCCATTTATACTTGTACCAGCCGGTAGGATAATAGGCCATATAGCAGCCAAACAGGTCCTGGTCTGAAAAATAAGCATAAACATAGTCCTTTTATCCCCATTTATACTTGTACCAGCCGGTAGGATAATAGTCCATATAGCAGCCAAACAGGTCCTGGCCTGAAAAATAAGCATAAACATAGTCCTTATATCCACACTTATACTTGTACCAGCCGGTAGGATAATAGTCCATATAGCAGCCAAACAGGTCCTGGCCTGAAAAATAAGCATAAACATAGTCCTTATATCCCCACTTATACTTGTACCAGCCGGTAGGATAATAGTCCATATAGCAGCCAAACTGGTCCTGGCCTGAAAAATAAGTATAAACATAGTCCTTATATCCCCACTTATACTTGTACCAGCCGGTAGGATAATAGTCCATATAGCAGCCAAACAGGTCCTGGTCTGAAAAATAAGAATAAACATAGTCCTTATATCCCCATTTATACTTGTACCAGCCGGTAGGATAATAGTCCATATAGCAGCCAAACAGGTCCTGGCCTGAAAAATAAGAATAAACATAGTCCTTATATCCCCACTTATACTTGTACCAACCGCTAGGATCATAGTCCATATACAGCAACCAAACAGGTACTGGCCTGAAATGTCACAAGCAATTTCTTCATTTACCACAATGTTTTTACACAGATTACCCATAAATGTACAATTTCATGCACTTGAATTTTTTGTCTGCATCATCTTTGAATTTGGACCAGCTTAAAATTTTGCTGTTTAACCCATTACCTAACGACGAAATTCCAAGCTTCTCCAAATTGAAAGGTGATGTACACGTCAATTTCAAGTCGATGACATGTTAAATCATCTTTCCATTTTGGGTCAGAAAACATTGTGGAAAATGAAGAAATTGCTTGTCACATGCAATTTGTTCATTTCCCGCAGTTTTCCCCAGTGAAGGAGTCTAAAGGCGTAACTCTGCAGTAATGGGTTAAAGAGACATCACATTCCCATTTCATTTTTATAGTGTGTCTTGATGCCAAATTACATGTATTCTAATGCGTATAAATGCTATCAGTCTTTTGAAGTTGTTGCTGATAAGCGAAAAACACGCCTTTTATTCACAGTTGAAACATAAATGACAAATTCCACATACATCGGAACTACTATTTACATCAATTTGTTACTTTTTTACGCATTTTCTTCTTTTGTCTAGCTATGATTTCCAAAGTTTATTCTACGTCATACGTTATTGACGTCATAACCTGGTTTTGTTTGTGAAAAGGATAATTGACACGACCTACAATAATAATTTATGGTAGTTAAATGAAACACGATTTAGGACAAAACAATTTGTCCAGAGGCGCGTTCTTTTGAGACAATTTTAAAAGATTTCTTAAGATGTTTTGGATGAAGCGTTTTTGAGACCGAGATTCTAAGCGAGGTGTTCTGAATGTTCCATACTTCATACAAATGACGTCATGATGGCGTCATTTGTATAAACTATTAACTACGGAGCATTCAATACGCCTCGGTCTACAAATAATTTTAAGCTTTCGGAACAACTCGGTCTATTCTCTCTTACATATTGTTTCTACAGAGTAGACCGAGAGATCCCACAGGAAGTATTATGGTTATGGCGCCTCCCATTGAGGATTTAGAAAATTTTGCTCTAAACAACGCTTTATCCTAAAATATCTTAGGAAATCTCAAAATATCTTAAGAAATCACGCTCTAAAGAACGCGCCACGACTTACCGCTATATGGGAGCTCGATAAAACACGTCCCAGGACAAAGCAATTTGACTAGATTTCCTCGTTCCCCCGTATAACACCAGTGCCCTTCAGACTTTTTAAAAATCGAAGTAGTAGCAATTAAAACTGAAAACAAAATTATCCATTTCCGATTTCGAAGTCAATGATGCGTTCTGACCCTCGATCCTAATCGGACAGGTTTAGGTGAACACTATAGAGATATACCATTCCGATCTTAATCTTGTAAGGTATTTTTCTAGTTCGAAGAAAGGTTATTCTAATTTGTTTTAATGCAAAGTTTGAAAGCAATAGGCCTAGCTGTTACAGAAAAAAGTGGTCACAGGAGCATGTGCAAAATTCAAAAGCGAAAGCTGTAACAGAAAAAGAATTTTACGCACAAAAAAAAGAAATTTGTACGTAAAAACTTAATCAAGAAGTTCTATGTCCAAAATGGAAAAAATTCCAACAAATCTTATGTCAGATTGGTGAATGTTTGCCTATTAGAGGTTGATATTATGGTCACAGAGGCATGTGAAAAGTTTCAGAAAATATTTTTTATTTGCCTCAATATTTTCTGAGCTATATTGTACAATATCTTGTTTTTATCAACATCCATTTTGTTTCCTCTTGAAAGGACCTTTGAAATTGGAACACAATTAAACTATTTTGGTTGGGAAAGGATGAAATAAAGAAATAAAAGCGCTTACCTATAGCGAAGTGAAGCACCAAAACAGCGCACACAAAGGAAAAGAAAGTATGCATCGCGAAAAGAGTACAATTTTTCTTAATCCAATGGTGGTAAAAATGTTTTAAAACAAAATGGCAGCAAGTTATGGATCTGATGACTGTTATTGAATATAGACGCTGGTCAACAAAACCTCGTAACTGCAGCTTAATTTAAGCTGCGGTTACGACGTTTTTGTTGAAAAGCGACGAAACATTGTCCTGTATACCGATGCTTTTGTACTGCCGTTTGCTTACGGGTTGTTGTTGTAATATTTGAGAATCGCTCTCAAGATCTAAAAAGAACAAAGATGATTCCTGTTGGTCATAGTGTTTAATTCCACGAGTTCGCTTACATTTTTTTTTTCAAACATATTTACAAATCATAACAATGTAATGTACACATAATTGCCAAACACAGAATGGCATACTATAACACAGACATAAAAAGATATGACTAATTCATTATACAAATATTGTTTAGAAATAATTGAAATTGCAGTATGTTTCTAAAATTATGTTTCTTAATTTTAACAATAAGTTGAATGATAATTAAAAGTTAAATAAAATCAAAATTACAAAGTAAATTTAAACATAAATTCTGGCTTACCTAAAAAGAACAAAGATGATTCCTGTTGGTCATAGTGTTTAATTCCACGAGTTCGCTTACATTTTGAAATTACTGTGCGAACTCGCAGATTATATCCGATCTTAGTCGGACACCATCGACCAATCAGGATCCATCTCCACACCGATCCAACCAATGAAAATTGCCGAAGATCAAAAGGCGGTAAGCTTTCTAATGTCGAAAAGGTGTAAAGTGCCATATTTTTGTCGGCGCCAATCAGATAGATTAAGCAGATGACTGTTTCCTTAAACAATCGGACAAACGCCTCTGGCTAAACAATGTAATAATTCTTTCAAAGAAAGTTTGATTGGTTTCCGGCCAACAAATAATCTCAAAGAACTATAGGCATTTAGCTGTCAAAATAATTAAGCTCTCCCTACGGCTGGAAAATGCTTTTTGAAACATGATTTTTATCAACTTTTTAAGAATGTTGTTGACTTTAAGTAAAATGATTTTTCCAAATTTTAGACTGAATTGTTCAAGATTTAGACACAATATTTTGCAGCATAAAAATTCCCCCTCCCTTATTTTGCTTTATTCCTATAAAGCTGATAAAGGTTATGATATGGTTCCACAGTCAGTACATATTATAAACTCGTACATATATATCATATTGCAAATTGTTCGAAATCAACAAATACATGGTATATTGATCTAAAATAAATGGCGAATAACTTTAAGTATAACCATCAAAATCTAACATACACATGAATTGATAAAACAACTATATAGAAAATATATGTAGGTCGACTGATCTGCTTATTGATCCTCTTTTCAATGTTTCGGGAGTAGAATGTTTTTGTGCTTTGAGTAAATTAATTACATAGGGATTCTTCTATGTTTCTAAGGCTTTTGTTTAAAACATATCAACATGTACAATGGTTCAAACATAACACAACAGTTCAATCGCTTTAGCTCATATTGGATAAATCCAGAAGCTAAATTCTTAACACAGAAAGTGAGAGGGAAACCAAAACAGCAGAAATCCATTCGAGTCAAAAAGAAACGGAAAACATATGGGTACAATGGTCTCGTGGATGTAATAAATGCGCATAATATTACACCATAACAGGACTGGTTATTATTCACTAACTCTCAAATCTACACACCCATTCCCTTTCTCTCAAAACAACCAGCCGCTGTTAGTGAGAACCACTTGCTGCAAACATTACGACTCATCGCAAATGCAAAAGACTGACTAGATTCTGTGTTTTGACGGTCCCTAGCAAACTCTCCATGTTGAATATGCAATTTATTACTTTCCCGAAAACATTTTCATAGTTAAGGAAACAAATAATTGCTAGCTTCGTACAGCTGAACGAAATTTTGAACAAAATGTTTTGCCAATAAGTACTGTCTTTGTGTCTTTATTATCATTAATTTTGTTTAGTTTACAAGACGTACTAAAAGCTTTACTTAAACCATTTCAATGTTCGTATAATTAACCTTTGAGTATATGAAAGCATTGCATTTTCATTTTCCCTGTTTTTCCTTAATGTGTCTTATACAAAAATCTTTTAAAATCATGTAAAACATCATAAATTTATGAGAGATCCTAGCACATACTTTATTGGTAAAAGATACTCTACGTATTGTTAAGCATTATTTCTTGTAAATTACGTTAGAATTATTATTCATGTAAAATCTCATTTGAATAGCTAAGTAAATACATAAAACATTAATTTTTACTTTGGTGCATTGTTGGCTCTGTATCTGTTTTCTTGGCTGGGCTTGTTTTGGTTCGCATCAGTTCTGTCTTTTAAGTTGTTCTTGGTGGACAGCTCGGCTATGAATATTTGGCGTTGAAGTTGCACTCCTTTCTCGTTCATTGTTTGGTATTTTATTTCCATAATTTCTGTTGCACTGGTTATTTCACAATTATTTTCACGTAATGCTACACTGATCATTTTTATTTTCTAGAACTGTTTTCTGATTACTTTTTATTTGTATTCTTTCTAATTTCACGACAATGCACTGATATTGCTTCACCACTCACGTTTTATGACTTTTCTTATATTTCACGTATTTTGCTATTTACAGTTTTTGTTTACTCCAATTTAGTGAAGTAGCACATGAAGAATTTCTTTCATCACTGTACGTGTGTCCGTGTGAGGTGAATTACCTCTGTCTGTGTACGCCATCGTGTTTGTGTACTTCTAGTATGTGGATGTGGGGAACATCTCTGTATACTGTATGTAACTCGCTTGCTAAATGGGAGGCTGGGATCTTCTAGATACCCACCAAGTGTACTGCCGTTTGCTTACGGGTTGTTGTTGTAATATTTGAGAATCGCTCTCAAGATCTAAAAAGAACAAAGATGATTCCTGTTGGTCATAGTGTTTAATTCCACGAGTTCGCTTACATTTTTTTTTTTCAAACATATTTACAAATCATAACAATGTAATGTACACATAATTGCCAAACACAGAATGGCATACTATAACACAGACATAAAAAGATATGACTAATTCATTATACAAATATTGTTTAGAAATAATTGAAATTGCAGTATGTTTCTAAAATTATGTTTCTTAATTTTAACAATAAGTTGAATGATAATTAAAAGTTAAATAAAATCAAAATTACAAAGTAAATTTAAACATAAATTCTGGCTTACCTAAAAAGAACAAAGATGATTCCTGTTGGTCATAGTGTTTAATTCCACGAGTTCGCTTACATTTTGAAATTACTGTGCGAACTCGCAGATTATATCCGATCTTAGTCGGACACCATCGACCAATCAGGATCCATCTCCACACCGATCCAACCAATGAAAATTGCCGAAGATCAAAAGGCGGTAAGCTTTCTAATGTCGAAAAGGTGTAAAGTGCCATATTTTTGTCGGCGCCAATCAGATAGATTAAGCAGATGACTGTTTCCTTAAACAATCGGACAAACGCCTCTGGCTAAACAATGTAATAATTCTTTCAAAGAAAGTTTGATTGGTTTCCGGCCAACAAATAATCTCAAAGAACTATAGGCATTTAGCTGTCAAAATAATTAAGCTCTCCCTACGGCTGGAAAATGCTTTTTGAAACATGATTTTTATCAACTTTTTAAGAATGTTGTTGACTTTAAGTAAAATGATTTTTCCAAATTTTAGACTGAATTGTTCAAGATTTAGACACAATATTTTGCAGCATAAAACTTTTCACAAAAAAAACTCGTAACTGCAGCTTGTTTTAAGCACCGGCTACAATGATTTGTGTAAAAAACGACGATACATTGTGTAAGCTTTAACCCTTCACCAAACAAGCGCAAGTTTTGATGTTTTCAATAGAGGACGATCGGAAAACATTCAGAAAATCCGACATTCCGACAATATAAGAAAATTCCCATACATGTTCACCAGGATTTTCAATTATTCCACCAAAGTTTCAGTGTTGCATTAGAAACATTCTGCTTTCATTTGTTATTGGATTTTCTGCAATTAAAATATACTGAGAGGCAAAAATAAGTATACATCCTAGTTCTTCCACGTATTCTAAGAAAACGATGTATAGATTATTACGATTTTTAAACGCCACTGATGAAGGTCGTTTGTTTATGTACACTTCTTCGCCTACCCGTCTATCTGTCCTTCCTTCCGTTGCGAAGGTTTTTTCCTATCATACAGCGGCATCGAAAAGGGGGATTTAAGAAATAAATTAACACAATAATTCACGTTGACACAAACCCTACATTTATGAACGGATTTGGATAAAATGTTCGCAGAAAGAGCCTAGTTACCTAGAACCATGCGTATATTGTTAGTGCTTTCCATATTATGATGCGTCATGGCAAAAGTGGGCTTGATGCAAACAAGTTATCTGACATAACTCCTTCTAAATTTATAGACGGATTTTGATAAAATTTGCACAGGATGTTCCTATGCTACATGAATAAGTGCATATTGTGTCATGTTTCTTTCGTATTACGCTGCGTCATAGAAAATGGGTCTTAATGGCAAAAATGGGTATGTTGATCGTTTTCTACCAGCCACCGAAAATTGTGTTATGATGTTAGAGAAAATTTAACGTTGTGATTTGTTGTGATAATTGATAAAGAATTCCAATAAGGATTAACAGCAATATTTGATGCTCCACTAAGTCGCACGTGCAAAATTTGCAAGATCGGCATGTAGCAAGAGTACAGGTAATCAGGCAATTTCAGGTAAAATTTAACAAGACTGCATTATTGGTCTATAAGTAGGAATAAATAGTGCAAAATTTTGAGTCGATATGATGGAAATTTAGAGAGATATCGAAAATCAAAAAGTGTATACTTTCTTTTGCCTCTCAGTATATATATAAATAGGACCAGAACTGGCTAATTGGAAAGGAAAATTATCTTACATACGGCTTTATGAGTCAATTTACCTATTAACAGACAGAAAGATTTAACACACATTTGGTTCAAATTCCAAGTCGTTGCAGAAAACAATTTTCAATGAATGAAATTTTACTTTTTTTGTCTTTCTGGCTAGAAAACATTGTGGGAAATGATGAAATTGCTTGTGATCTTCTGTTTTGAACCATCAGCTATTTTAAAAGGATTTCATTTCCCTTTTTTTTTCTTTAACTTAGTATGTCTTGATGCAAAGTATCGAATGCGTTGTTGCTTATAAGCGAAACACACGCCTATAAAGTTGAGACAAAAATGACACATGATATAAAAAATCTGAAATGTTGTCCACATCAATTTGTTACGCCCCCTGGGGGTATATTGTTTTGCAAGTGTCGGTCGGTAAGTCGGTCGGTAGGTCGGTTGGTCGGTTGATCGGTCTGTCCGTAGACCAAACCTTGTCCGGAGCATTACTCGAAAAGTATTAATGGTAGAATCATGAAACTTTACAGGTGGATAGATCTAATTATGGAGAGATGCAGTTCACAAGAACCGTAACTCTGCCCATCAATTTTTTGGAGTTATTGCCCTTTTTGATTTTCAAACTTGATTCTTGTCCGGAGCATAACTCAAAAAGTATGTTAGGTGGAATCATGAAACTTTACAGGTGTATAGATTTCATAATGGAGAGGTGCAGTGCATAAGAACCGTAACTCTGCTGATCATATTTTTGGAGTTATTGCCCTTTGTTGATTTTATAACTTGATTCTTGTCCGGAGCACAACTCAAAAAGTATGTAAGGTAGAATCATGAAACTTTACAGGTGGATAGATTCCATTATGGGAAGGTGCAGTGCACAAGAACCATACCATTGCCGATCCATTTCTTGGAGTTATTGCCCTTTATTGATTTTTACACTTAATTATTAACCTTGCCTATATCTCATGTCTTTTTACACTTACAGCCTTGATATCTCACACATACCTCCTATCGACATCGTTCACATTTGACCATGACCTTGGAACTTGTGACCTTGACCTTGGAGTTTGACCTACTTTAAATAAAATTAAACCAGGCATATATCTCATGACCTATTACACATACAACCTTGATATTTCACACATTGACACCTCCTACCAAGACCTTTCACAATTGACCATGACCTTGGACCTTGTGACCTTGACCTTGGAGTTTGGCTTAAAAACTTTAACCTGGCTGATATATCATGTCTTTTTACACATACAGTCTTGATATTTGCCACATGGAAACCTCCGACCAAGACCTATCACATATGACTATGACCTTGGACCTTGTGACCCTGACCTTAGAGTTTGACCTACTTTTAAAAAGATTAAACCCGGCCTTTATATCATGTGCTATTATACATACAGCCTTGATATTTCACACATGGATACATCCTACAAAGACCTTTCACATTTGACCATGACCTTGGACCTTGTGACCTTGACCTTGGACTTTTATCTACTTTTAAGAAAACTTTAACCTATCCGATATATCATGTCCTTTTGCACATACAGCCTTGATATTTGACACATGGACACCTACGACCAAGACCTTTCACATTTGACCATGACCTTGGACCTTGTGACCTTGACCTTTGTGTTTGACCTACTTTTATAATACATTAATCTGGCCTATATTTTATGTCATTTTACACATACAGCCTTGATATTTCACACATGGTCACTTCCAACCAAGACATTTCACTTTTAACCATGACCTTAGACATTGACCTTGGAGTTAGACCTTCTTTTAAAAAAACTAAAACTAGGCCTATATCTCATGTCCTGTTACCTATACAGTCTCGATAGTTTACACATGGACACCTCCTACCAAGACCTTTCAAATTTGACCATGACCTTGGCCTGTGTGACCTTGACCTTTGATTTTTACATACTTTCAGAAATCTTTAACCTAGCCTTTATCTTATGTCCTATTATACCTACAGCCTTGATATTTCACAAATAAACACCTTCTACCAAGACCTTTCATATTTGACCATGACCTTGAATATTGCAACCTTGACCTTGGAGTTTGACCTACTTTTAAAAAAACTTAAACCAGGCATATACATCATGTCCTTTTACACATACAGCCTTGATATTTCACACATGGACACCTCCAACCAAGACCTTTCACATTTGACCATGACCTTGACCTTGGCATTTGGCCTACTTTTAAAAACTTTAACCTGGCCTATATTTCATTTTACTTTTACATATACAGCCTTGATATTTCATACATAGACACCTCCTACCAAGACCTTTCATATTTGACCATGACCTTGGACCTTGTTAACTTGACCTTGGACTTTGACCTACATCAAATGCAGGCCCTTAAGGGGGCATATATGATTTACAAACATCTCTTGTTTAATTTTAATATACAAATATATAAACGGTGCAATATTTTGGCTTGAAATTTTCAGAAATTTTAGTAAGAAAATATGCTCTTTCAGATAAAACTAAAAGTAAGATTTATGAAAAAATATCTGTGAAATGTCACTTTAAGACATTGAATTAAACGTTGCCAGAAAGCGAAATATGAACGTACATGTATGCGTTAACGATATGACTGATACATGTATCTTAAACATCTTTAATGTAATTGCATGTGGTTATGCACTCAGCGGAATGAAATTTGCCGAGAAAGAAACAGTTTGAACAAGAAACCCCTTCCTACAAAAGCAGCCTTTCAGGAATCTGTGTCGTACCAATGAGCTATTTGAAATTTCTATACTGTTCCACAGCCAGATACTTAGCAAAAGGACCAGCGCAAGACTTACATGTAGATCTTTGATAATATTCCTTGAACGAACCAATATAAATGGTCAAAATTTCCGCTTTGGCATCAACCTCAGTCACGTGAGCAAGACCTTACATTTAACCGGGTCTATATCTCATAACGCTGGTGGGGAGTCAAAACCTCGTAACTACAGCTTGTATGAGCTGGATTTACGAGGTTTTGACTCCCCACCGACGATAAACTTTATGAGATGGAGCGGAAATATGTCCAATGTGGTAGCTCCTGATCATACCTATTTTTTGGACCACGACCTTTGACCTTGTGACATGGACCTCCTGTTGAGAATAAACTCATATTACACACAGAACCTTGATAATTCACAAATAAATACCTCATGTCAATGCCTTATATATTGGACAATTAATTTTGAATTCGTCACCTTTGACCTTGGAGTTTGACCCACTTTTCAAAAACTTTAACATAACCTATATCTTACACAATATGAAAGATGCATCCTTGTTATTTCGCCAATGGATATTTCTTTATAAAACCTTTCATTTGCGATGAAAAAGTTTGACCTCGTGACCTTGACCTTGGACTTGGAACTATTTTTTCTGACGAAGTCCGATATCGGGCCGAGTCATATTGTTCGCATTAACACTTGCTCTGAAATGGATCGACTTTCTCTTAATATTTTATTTGTCAATTAACAATATTTAATATTCAATTTAGACAAAAACGCATAAGCCATGTCAGGGGCTAAGCGTGCCGAAAACTGTTTTCGTACCCTTTTCGTACGATGCGATTACCATAGTAAGCAAACACGCGTTAGTGATATAGTCGTATGCAGAAACCTATCGGATTGATGATATGCTGAATTGTAAAACTCAATCGTTAGTTTGAATAATTTGATTAAATTTTTATACCCCCGCAAAACGAATGTTTTATTATACCCCCGCAAAACGAATGTTTTAGGGGGTATACTGGAATCAACCTGTCTGTCTGTATGTATGTCTGTCTGTATGTCTGTATGTATGTATGTCTGTCCGTGGACAAAATACTTCTCAAGAGCATATCTTCTAAACCATATGTGCTAGCAACTTAAAACTTTCTACACTTATAGATCTCATTGTTGGCAAGTGTCCTGTGTAGGGATTGTTACTCTGCCACGCCCACTTTTAGAGTTATTGCCCTTTGTTGTTTGTAACCTTGCATTTTGTCTGGACCATATCTTCTAAACCATAAGTGCTAGCAATTTCAAACTTGGTACACTTATACATCTCATTGTGGGGAAGTGTCATGTACAATAACTGTTACTCAGCCACGCCCACTTTTTGAGTTATTGCCATTTGTTATCTGTACCCTTACATTTTGTTTGGACCATATCTTCTAAACTACAAGTGCTAGCAACTTCAAACTTGGTACACTTATACATCTCATTGTGGGGGAAGTGTCATGTACAATAACTGTTACTCAGCCAGGCCCACTTTTTGAGTTATTGCCCTTTGTTGTTTGTACCCTTACATTTTGTTTGGACCATATCTTCTAAACCACAAGTCTTAGCAACTTCAAACTTGGTACACTTATACATCTCATTTTTGGGAAGTGTCATGTACAATAACTGTTACTCAGTCACGCCCACTTTTTGAGTTATTGCCCTTTGTTGTTTGTACCCTTACATTTTGTTTGGACCATATCTTCTAAACTACAAGTGTTAGCAACTTCATACTTGGTACACTTATACATCTTATTGTGGGGAAGTGTCTTGTACAAGAATTGTTACTCTGGCATGCCTACCATTAGAATGATTGTGCAGCCAGGCCCACTTTTTGAGTTATTGCCCTTTGTTGTTTGTACCCTTACATTTTGTTTTGACCATATCTTCTAAACCACAAGTGCTAGCAACTTCAAACTTGGTACACTTATACATCTTATTGTCAGGAAGTGTCTTGTACAAGAATTGTTACTCTGGCATGCCTACCATTAGAGTGATTGTCCTTTGTTGTTTTTATACCCCCACCTACGAAGTAGAGGGGGTATATTTATTTCACCATGTCTGTCTGTCTGTCTGTCCGTCCGTCCGTCCGTCCGTAGACTTTTTCGTTTCCGTGCTCTAAGTCAAGAACCGGTTGACCTAGTATCATGAAACTTTACACAGTTGTTGCCCATGACCCAAGGAGGTGCCCTATTGTTTTGGGGTCACCAAGGTCAAAGGTCAAGGTCACAATCAGACTTTGTTTAAAATCCATTTCCGTGCTCTAAGTCAAGAACCGGTTGACCTAGGATCATGAAACTTTACACAGTTGTTGCCCATGACCCAAGGAGGTGCCCTATTGTTTTTGGGTCACCAAGGTCAAAGGTCAAGGTCACAATCGGACTTTGTTTAAAATCCGTTTCCGTGCTCTAAGTCAAGAACCGGTTGACCTAGGATCATGAAACTTTACACAGTTGTTGCCCATGACCCAAGGAGGTGCCCTATCGTTTTTGTGTCACCAAGGTCAAAGGTCAAGGTCACAATCAGACTTTGTTTAAAATCTGTTTCCGTGCTCTAAGTCAAGAACCGGTTGACCTAGGATCATGAAACTTTACACAGTTGTTGCCCATGACCCAAGGAGGTGCCCTATTGTTTTTGGGTCACCAAGGTCAAAGGTCAAGGTCACAATCGAACTTTGTTTAAAATCTGTTTCCGTGCTCTAAGTCAAGAACCGGTTGACCTAGGATCATGAAACTTTACACAGTTGTTGCCCATGACCCAAGGAGGTGCCCTATTGTTTTTGGGTCACCAAGGTCAAAGGTCAAGGTCACAATCGGACTTTGTTTAAAATCCATTTCCGTGCTCTTAAGTCAAGAACCGGTTGACCTAGGATCATGGAACTTTACACAGATGTTGCCCATGACCCAAGGAGGTGCCCTATTGTTTTTGGGTCACCAAGGTCAAAAGGTCAAGGTCACAATTGGACTTTGTTTAAAATCCGATTCCGTGCTCTAAGTCAAGAACCGGTTGACCTAAGATCATGAAACTTTACACAGTTGTTGCCCATGACCCATGGAGGTGCCCTATTGTTTTTGGGTCACCAAGGTCAAAAGTCAAGGTCACAATCAGACTTTGTTTAAAATCCGTTTCCCTGTTCTAAGTCAAGAACCGGTTGACCTACAGCACCTTTTCAGTGACAAGGCGCTAGTGGGGGGTATTTGTCCGCTTTGCGACAGTTCTAGTTGTATCTGAACTTCACAGGGGAATCGCGTTTTTGACCGTGACGTCACGAAAATCTGACGTGGGTACAACAAGCAGTTTCTTTCACTCCAGTGTGCAATCTTTGCATTCCATATCGTTGGCATATATAATAATTTCTAAACAAGCGGAATTACTAGAGAAATTAAGGGGGAATGCTCCAGTTTTTCGGAACACTCGGTCATTACTGTAGTAAATTAAATGTTTCGTACCAATTTGTTTCGCTACCATATTTTCAATAATATATAACTCATCATTTCAATTTACCATTTTCGACGGTAAAAGTGTATTTATTATGCGAAACTGATTCCCTCAAGATGGAAATCGATTATTTAGAGCAAGACAGTCGTAAGTGTGTATGCAGTTACCACTGTTTTGCGTCATTTTATTCATGTGTAGCTGATAAAAATTACTGTAATTCACTAATAATTGCGCTGACCTATACATTTTCTTTTTGAATTATTACCAGGACATATTGCTTAATACAATGAGGGAGTTTTATCAAATTCTATTGTGTAGAACTTAAAATATTTCCAAAAATATGCAAATTTTGACATAAAACACTCCAGCTTCGTTGATCTAACCGAACACGTGAGCATGCTGTTTTATACATTTACGCGTTTATAACAGCACATATTTTGGGTTTTCTGTTCTTATTAAATGTAAGACGTTACTTTAAATCCATTTTCGGGACTAAACGATGAATATACATGACGCGACGTCAAAAGTTGGGGTACAACAGCGTAACGTCACGTAACGTCGATTTTTGTCATTTTTAACACCTTACGTGCGTGGTATACGAGTTCTTATTGATAAACACAAGACTTCGCTTATCCATCTGCCAAATCTATTGTTAAAAATGAATAAAATTAAATATGTATCATCCATAATTGAATGATTAAGCTAGACTTATCCTTTACTTCATAAATATCTAAGCCATTTATTTCCATGTAGATTTACGGCGATGTAAAATTCTGTTTTACATGGCAAAAGCGGACGTTCCTATAGTACATCTACATGTGGCATCATTTCTTTTTAAAATAGATAATCATAATTTGAATGAACTCACTTTTGTTAAAATGTCGTTGCCCGGAATTTGACGGATTTAAACATATTGCCATAAAGATGTGCATTATAAAGCGTTTGTTTACGGGAAAACGTATAGATGTGGCCATGTCGGTTTTACTTGCGGGAGTTCAAAATAAATCCAGAAATCGATGTATTTGATTCTTTATTAGTCATTAAACTACATTAACTGTTCATTTGATGAACTTAATTATGCATTTTTGTTACATATCACGCTTAAAAATGGGCGCATTTTTCATTAATTCACTGTCGAAATTCTGGACTTTCCATTGTTTTACGTCCATGTAAAACTATGTAGACCTACAGACAAATTAATAAATAGAGAAACAATTTATATAAAGAAAATGATTCTCCGATAGATATATTGGTATTTAACCAGCGTATCGTTCATTGATGACCTTTTTTCAAGACTGATCGCAATTATTTAACGAGTGCTACATCACCTGCAAATGACGTTAACTCATTTTTTTCTAAACTGGGACATTTTTGAAACGCTGCTTATAACACGACCATTGCTTTATTTTACGCCAAATCATTACAAAACTTTGCATGTCGCAAATATGGCTCAGATGTATTCTTATTACAAACTACTTTTCGACAATTCTAAATGCAAGGGCAAAACTGGCTGCTTTAAAAAACACTATCATGCGTATGCGACGTCACCTGCAAGCGACGTAAACGTATTTTTTTGTAAATTGGGACATTTTTGAAACGCTGCTTCAAACACAGGCGTTGCTTTATTTTACGCGCAATCATTACGAAATTTTACATGTCGTAAATATGGCGCGGGTGTATTTTTATTACAAGCTATATTTGGACGATTCTAAATGCAAGTGCAAAAATCACTGCTTAAAAAAACACTATCAGGTTTTCATGCGTATGCGACGTCACCTGCAAATGACGTTAACGTATTTTTTTCTAAATTGGGACATTTTGTGAAACGCTGCTTCAAACACAACCATTGCTTTATTTTACGCGCAATCAATACGAAACTTTGCATGTCGCAAATATGGCTCAGATGTATTTTATTACAAGCTGTTTTTTGACAATTCTGAATGCAAAGGCAAAAATCGCTGCTTGAAAAAAAACTACTATTGGGTTTTCATGCGTATTTTACGTGACTGGGACATGTATGAAACGCCGTAAAACAGTAAAATTACATGGGTTGCAATTAAATATTTTAAACCATATTTAAGTCGATTAAAATATAGTCGAAATGTATCTCGCCATTCAAATATCACGAAGATGTCTTGAAAAATTGTTAATTAAATCAATACTTGAAAAATTGACCCTTGAAATTTAATTAAAAAGTTACAAAACTTAGTGGTGCCATTTTTCGCCACCACCTTGCTGCCGGTTGACACCATTAAAACCGGAAATGAAGAAATTGCTTGCGACAAGCTACATGTATTTCTTCAGTCCCGCGATGTTGAGACTAAACAATGTAAAATTTCTTCCCACTTGAAATTGTTGTCTGCAACATCTTTGAATTTGGACCTTCTTAAATTTTGCTGTTAGGAAATGGGTTAAATGACACATAATTATGTACGACGGATGCAAGAAGTTGTGCATAAACCGTTTTTTCCCAAACAAGACATGGTGTTGACGTCCATTATGGGAAAGGCTTGAGAAAACATTGAAACAAAAGAAGAAACTGCTGATAACCAGCAGTTTCTCCTTTTGTCTCAATATTTTCTTAGCTATATTGTACAATAATCCTTCCTTTTTCGATGTCCATTTTGTCGTCTGCAGCAACTTTCAAATTGGACCATCCTAAATTTTGCCGTTTGGGAAAGGGTTAAATTGTTGTGCCAGTAGAGGTTTAGCTCATGATAAATGACCTGGCAAAGCATCCCTTGTTAAAACCTAGAGATGATCTGCCAGGTCATTTATCGTGTTCTATATACGATAGAATTGTTGATATAATTCAAACAAAACGTGTGGTCATCCGTTTAATTATATGGTCTATTGGTAATACAACATATTATATACTTAAAGTGACATTTCAGATTTTTTTGTCATAAATTTTGCTTTTATTTATCTAAAAGAGCATATTTCCTTTCGAAAATTCTGAAAATTTCAAGCCAAAATATTGCGCCGTTTACGAGAAATTTATATTTTTGTGTTAAAATTGAACAAATTGTTGTGGACAACAGTTCGGATTTATATGCAATTTATCGATTATGTCTCAACTTTAAATGCGTGTTTCTCGCTTATTGGCAACAACTTCAAAAAAACTAATAGTATTTATACTCATTAGAATAACCAATCTTGGCATCAAGACATACTTTAAAAAATTGAAATTGGAATGAAATGTCCCTTTAATATATATAATTAAAACTAAACTAAAATCTATCACCAATTAAGATAGCAAAACTGGCAATAACTCACCAAGGAAACAAATATGGACAAAAACAATATGCTACTACACATATTGGCTAAAATGACATCTATTTAACTCACTAAATATGAAATTAACAATAAACACTTTCCTAAACAAGACCTTGTTTTGACATCCCTTAAAATAACGCTTTTGGAAAATATTGAGGCAAATGACAAAAAAGGTATATAAACAGCATTTATTTTTCTTTTAAGCGAGCCGAGACTTTATATCCGGGGAGAGCTAATGTCACAGCCCTAGTGTCGGCGTCGCGTCCCGTCTTCATTTGAAAAAGTTAAAACCTGGTCTATATCTCAGGCACTATTAGAGATACAGCTTTGATACATTTTGTACTTCACACATAGATCTACTTCTCGACAAGATCTTTCATTTGGGACCATGACGTTTGACCTAGTGACATTGACCTTGGAGTTTGACCTACTTTTAAAAAACTTTAACCTAGCCTATACCTCATGCACTGTTATAGATAGAGCCTTGATATTTCACACATGGATACCTCCTGCCAAGACCTTTCATTTGTGACCATGACCCTTACCTTGGAGTTTGACCTACTTTTGAAAAATTAGCTGTTTTTGTGACAAGCTCCGGAATAGGCGAGCTACGTTGTCCGAGGACAACTCTTGTTCCTTATGTTTGACTATGATGTACACAAATCATGTCTTCTCTGCACCAGCTTTCATATTAGAACTGTCTAATCATGTCCTCGAAATACTGGATTTAGTAGTCATTTCGTGAAAAATGACAAGAATGTTAAGTCATTTAATGAAATGGCTGTTCAAAGATGGGCTCTCGTATATTTACTGCTTATGTCAGTGCTTGAAAAGTGGTAAAAAAGGGAAACACTGGTGGGGAACCCGGCCAAAGCGAGGGACATTTTTCGCTACCACAAGGTACAGATACATGTATTTTGCGTTTAAATGTGAGTTTAAAGATCTGACTGGACAGTTTTTCTAATAACAATGAATTTGTTCTAAAAATAGACCGGATTTACCGATATGTATTGACAAACCGTCTGTGTTGTTATAAAATCTCGTAACTACGGCTTTATCGAAGCCATAGTTACGATATTTTATAACAACACCGACGGAATACTATGATCGTGAAAAAACGTCACACGCTTTGGTCGAGTTCACCACCAGTGGGAAATAAAGCGATAATCACGTGGTCTAGATCACCATTTTCTTCTCTTTTCTCTCTCGGAGCTTGCCAAGTATTCAGGCATTGTATCGTGAAGAAAAAGAATTTATGTTGTTTGGTATACGTAGTATTGTCGTCTGCGACAGCTTTCAATAGGGATTGATTTTGTCCATTTAACCGTGACGTAATTTCGGACAAACAATAATATTTCGTAGGTGTTATTCTAAAACCCCGCAACTGCAGGCTGATTACATGTAAAGCTGTCGTTACAAAATTTTATAACAACACCGACGGTTTATCAAAACATAACGGTAAGCACAGTCTTATTTAGCACAAAATTCATTGCTATTTTGACTTTCAAAAACAGAGCATCTGAAATAAGCTGCCCGAGTTGTCCTTTTACCTGTCCGGACGAGCAGATTTTGAAAGAAATTGTCCATGGACAAATGAAAAGTTCGGTTGTACAGCAATGAAGATTTTTTTCACTTTCTCACTATATTTTAAACAATGTAATTTCCGATAACCTTATGGATTCTGTTAAGACGGTCATAAACTCATAATGATATTATATACAATGTACAAATGAAGCAAATAAAAAACAAGGGTTTAGCATTGACAATTTGATTTTTTGATACATGTACGGACAAGTCAATTTTAGATCAATACTTATCCATACAAGTACATGTTCAGAAAAGTTCAGAAGCACTGCAAAATTATTGTCGTTCGGGAAGTAGGGCTGAAACGAGCACAAAATTTCTACCCGGGTATCCGTGTAACAATTACCCACGAGTACCCTCACAAAGTGGATAATTCACGAATTAAGATGGTTCCATCCAAATATAGTACAGGAGCAATCCACCATTAGGCACATCGTGGCTTTTCTTCGAAAACCTCGTATCTGCAGCTTGTTTTAAGCTGCAGATACGAGGTTTTCGTAGAAAAGCGACGACATACTGATGAGTTGACTCGGTCGAGTCAACTCGGCTGCGTGTTCCTATTGATGGAGTTTTTTCTTCCAAATGAGCACCCCATAATTAATGTGATCACTGTCAAAATGGTATGCACTATTTTCCGTAATGGCAATGAATTTTGTGCTAAAAATAGATTAGGTTCACCGTTATGTTTTGATAACCCGTCGGTGTTGTTATGAAACCTCGTAACTACGGCTTGGATCAAGCCGTAGTTACGAGATTTTATAACAACACCCACGAAATATTGATTGTTTGTCCGAAATTACGTCACGGTTATCTGGATAAAATCGTCAACTATTTTCTAAGTTTTGACTCTCTAGATAGGCCAATTAGACCTAATGCAAGTTGAAAGTCAAAATTGATTATCAGGTAACGAGTAATACGTTCGTATCCGTGTATAGGCAATTTTACTCGTTTCATCCCTATTGTAAACCGTTGGCTTCGTCACCACGGTGGATAATCACGTGATGTAACAATTTAAAAATCAAAGCCCTGAAGGTCCTGAAAGTCACCACAACAGAGGTATTTGTACAACAAGAGTTGCTTTTTATGATCCTATCAGAGAAGGCTTTAAATAGTATTGAAACGAATGAAGTTAAGGTGGCCGAATTCGATTCGACTGCGCATCCAAAACGCGCATGTTGTCGTAAATAAGATAGCGACCTAAAGTTTCAGAAAAAATGTAGAAAGTTAGATCCGTTATATTATTTTAGTCAAACTATACAAATTTATGCATCAGTTATTCATCGAACAAGAATAAAACGTGAAAATATATCAGGCCGTATTTGAAATATTTTGATGACGTCATTTAAACACGTGCGTTTTGACGTTCAAAGTAACGACGTCGGTAATACGGTAAAGGTAAGATTGACAAAATCGGCCGATTTCTGACGAATGTATCGTTAGAAAAGTCCAAATTTGGTTCGAATTATCGGAATCTATTGACCTTTGTCTAATACGTTCCACTTTCACACTACAGTTCCAGACATTACACCAATGTTAGATAAATATAGCTTACTCCAAAGCCATTTAGGCCTAAAATTTCCCTTTTCCATAATATAATAATACAATTTTGAGACGTCAAACATTTATTTTAAAATCTATTTTATGTTTTAATCAAACAAGCAACATATAACGATCATGATTATGATTTTGGTCAATACTTCCTATAACTATGTACTAATAGCTATACAAAATCGAGCTAAAAGTCAGCTTTTTTTTCAGTGGAAAAGTACACGTTTGAGACGGTCTCCCGTTTATGTACAGTGGTGACATTTGTTTTTTTTTTTTTTTTTTCTCCATTTTACAGATCATTTGCAGGTTCATCAATTACCAAATCATTAACAAATTTTCTTATGCAGAAAATTCTAAAAAAAATTAAATATTTGCGCCAAAGATCAGCTGAAATACTGCTATTTCGGCACTTTTGAGACAACCCCCAATTCATATACTGTGGTCACTTTTGTTTTTTATTTCTTTATTTCACAGATCATGACCAGTTTCATCAATTACCGAAATATTATCAAATTCTCTAGGGCAGAAATTTCTAAAATTTTAACATTTGCGTCAAAAATCAGCTCTAAATAGGCCCTACTGCTAATTCGGCACTTTTGAGACAACCCCCAATTCATATACTGTGGTGACTTTTATTTTTTATTTCTTTATTTTACAGATCATTTGCAGGTTAATCAATTACCAGAATATAATCAAATTCTCTAGTGCAGAAATTTCTCAAATTTTAACATTTGCGTCAAAAATCAGCCGATGTTTGTAAAACATATTGATGGTAGTATTGCATCACGAATGAAAATACCCAAATGGCAAATTGGCAATACCTCTATAAATATTATCAGCAGTCATATTTCTTGTGCACTGCATTTCTCAATATTGACATCTATCTGTCTAGGAAGTTGCATGAATATACCTTGCATTCTTTTTGAGCTATGCCCTGGATAAGGTCAAAAATTAAATCATGTCACTAATGCCACAAAGACTGAGTTGTAAATGATTGCAGGACGACATTGGGCCTTATAAATGGATTCATTGCCAACAATATTTTGAATATGTTATGCCTACAGGTCTAGATCTATATAAATTTCAACTTTTTGAAAGAAAAAAGGAAATGACAGCACTTAAAATTCTGCTTATTCTCTGAAGCAGCATGCACATATTCATATGTTAATTGACAAGAGGACCATGATGGTCATATATCGCTCACCTGAACCAAGACGATATGAGCCACAGTTTTGTTTAAATCAATTAATATTGGTGACTTTAAGACTAAATACAAACTTATGGTCAACAACATTGTGTCCAAATTTTGTCTTGGTTCGTCACTATTTGTGGTTGTTAAGAGTAAGAACAGTCGAAAACGGCAAATTTGTCAATTTGAAAGGCGGATAACTCAGCAAATTATATTCTGATTAAGCTGAAATAAAAACTGGTTCAAGATCTTATGTTCAGCAACATTGTGTCCCAATTTTATCTTGATTGGTCAATAATTGTAGATACTAGACTGTAAACAAAATCCGAAACAATCAGCAACATCAATTTTGTCAAATTTAAGTGCCTGTAACTCATGACTTTCTGGTCAGATGAGACCGAAGTTAGAGCTCATCCAAGACATTATGGTCACCAACATTGTGTCCAAATTTCTTCTTTAATAGGTCAATAATTGTAGATTCTAGAGTGTACACAAAGTAAAAAACAGTCATAATCGAGAATTTTGTCAAATTCAAGGGCATATAAGTCATGACCTTTTGATCTGATCAATCTGAAAATCAAACTCATACATGATCTTATGGTCCGTAACATTGTGACTAAGTTTTGTCGTGATCGGTCAATAATTGTAGATGCCAGAGTGTAAACAAAGTCGAAGACAGTCGAAAACATCAATTTTGTCAAATTCAAGGGTGTATAACTCATGATTTCTTTGTCCTATCAATCTGAAAGTCAAACTCATCCAATATCGTATGGTCCCTAACATTGTGTCCAAGTTTTGTTTAGATTGGTCTAAAATTAGAGATACTAGAGAGTAAACAAAGTCGAAAACAGACTAAAATGACAATTTTGTCAAATTCAAGGGCGTATAACTCATGACTTTTCGATTCGATCAATCTGAAAATCAAACTCATACAAGATCTTATGGTCCCTTACATTGTCTTCAAGTTTTGTCTTGGTTTGTTAATAATTGTAGATGCTAGAGAGTAAACAAAGTCGAAAACAGTCATAAATGGAAATTTTGTCAATTTCAAGGGCACATAACTCAAGACTTAAAGGTCTGATAGGACCGAAAATCGAACTCATTCGAGATCTTATGGTCACCAACATTGTGTCCAAGTTTTGTCTCGATTGAAATTTGTAGATTATAGAGTGTAAACAATGTCAAAACTAGATATTTTTCGCATTCAAGGGCAGATAACTCAAGACTTTCTGGTTCAATCTGACCCATAATCAACTCATCCGAGATCTTATGGTAATACATGTTTTGATCAGGTTTGGTCAATATTTGGCTAATATTTGTAGATGCTAGAGAGTAAACAAAGTCGAAAGCAGTCGAAAATGGCAATTTTGTCAATTTCAAGGGCACATAACTCAAGACTTAAAGGTCCGATAAGACTGAAAATCGAACTCATCCGAGATCTTATGGTCACCAGTTTTGTGTTTAAGTTTTGTTTTGATTGATTGCTATTTGTAGATAATAGAGTGTAAACAATGTCAAAACTAGCTATTTTTCGAATTCAAGGGCAGATAACTCAAGACTTTCTGGTTCGATCTGACCCATAATCGAACTCATCCGAGATCTTATGGTAATACAAGTTTTGACCAGATTTGGTCAAGATTTGCTCATATTTGTAGATGCTAGAGTGTAAACACGAAATTGTGGACGGACAGACAGACGGACAAACGGACGGACGATGGACAAAAAGTGCCCACATTAGCTCACTTTTACCACTTCGTGCTCAGGTGAGCTAATAATCTGTCTGCAACTCATTCAAATTGGACGTCTGGAATTTTACTGTTTGGAAAAGGGTTAATAAACCTTTACAACACAACAACGCATTTTGATGCCCCAACAGATAAATACTGTGGAAAACATTTTGGAAGCAATTTCTTCATTTCCCAAAATGTTTTCTACCCAGAAAGACAAAAAATAACAATTCTGTAAAATCTGAATCACTTCAAATTGCCATCTGCAGATTGCTGCACTTTTGAATTTGGACCAGTTTAAAATTTTGTCATCTGATAATGGGTGAAAAGGAAATGCTTGTGAAGTTTGAAGATATTTTTTGTGAACAAAGTGTGAGAAAGTTAAAAGATATATGAAAGTAACTTTAAATAAACACAAATTCATATAGATAACCATTTAGTTTGATAGTTCGAATATTTTCTGGATGGATTTGTATTGAACTAATCTATGTAACCAAAATCTTGATTAACCTTTTGCCAAACAATACCTGGCTTTGACAACCCTAACAGAAATACTTTGGAAAAACAATTAGAGAACAGAAGAAATTACAAATAATCAGCAATATCACATATTCTTTAAGTAGTTTATGCTATAAAACACACACTTTACGCTTTTGATAATAATGTAATTTTTCGTCTGCAACTCTAGAGGAAGCTAAAAAGAGTCAATGAGTGTGAATGGGTTAAGGGCCATAAAATCGATCATACTATCTGTCTTTGATGTACCATAACCACAGTGTAGGAGCGGAAGTGTGTGAATGCTTGTCTTTGAGTGATAACTTGTGTGTCTGTACATCGAGGAAATGCAACTTGGTAAACATCAGCGGTTGACATTGGTAAGAATTTATGTTTTCTTTCTGGATAAACACAACACTTCTGTCTGATCATTGTACCAATCTCCTTATTTATTATTCCCTGTAATATTTTAGAGCAATCGGGGCCATTGGTTCTAGATTTAAATCATTTTAGGCCCGATTCACTTGGGCATGAACTATAAAAGGTGATTTAGCTGTTACGAATCACAGTTTTCACTCGAATAGATGCATACTGTAGGGTATTTCGCGACAAAATTTTCATTCACAGCTCGTGCATATGTGTGTGTTGAGACTTGTATAATTATTTGGTTAGGAAACCGTCTAAAACTTCCCATTTTGCCGTTTTAAAGAATAATTTTTTGTACAATCGTTTGTCAAGTCCTGTACAATAGCCTGACAATAAATATTTACTTTTGTACAACAGCTTGAATTGCATATGTGACATATTGATTGTAATAAATGCGTCTTTACCTCTTTTTGCATTATATTCGACTGATATTTCATGATAGGCCTATTATGCTCGCCCGTAAAAGATACAGACAAAAAATGTCGAGAAAATAAGATTTTTTGCATGATGGAGAATCACGTGACATAATTTTATAAAATCTTCCATAACGAACCTAATATTTGGTTTACACCGACGAAATACTATACTAAAGTAGGGTAAGGTGGGGCAAAACATCCCCAAATTGTTTTTGGTCATTATCTTTGAAACGAATGGCGATATAGATGTATTTTTGGCAGTGTTACAAAGCTTTAAGTCAGCTGAACATCATGACTTGTGATTTTGGCTCTGCGTATTGAAATATGCATTTTATAGGCAAAAACAATATATTTTTCAAAAGGGGCGTTTTGCCCCACA
This sequence comes from Fragum sueziense, assembly GCA_963680895.1. NCBI lineage: Eukaryota > Metazoa > Mollusca > Bivalvia > Cardiida > Cardiidae > Fragum > Fragum sueziense. The sequence goes on from OY804595.1 coordinate 59,963,567, forward strand.
CCTGGGGCAAAACTCCCTTCCGGTGGGGTAAAACTCCCCCATTGGCGTTTTGCCCCATGCCTCAAATTTATTCATTTTACGCTGACTGAAAAAAGTGCTTACGCTTGAAATCAATATCTATGGGGTGTTCTCTGTGGGCAATTGCAAATTGTCCGGTCGAGTACGTTGGATAACAAAGATTCTGACCCTGAACCTTTTGATCAAATGACTAAAACTCTTTTGATGTTATTCGCTTAATAAACAAAAATAATGAACACACATAGAAAGTAGAAGACATGCAAATGTGTATCAGGGTGATAAGATTTAAAAAATACCCATAATAGGAATTTACAAGACGTCGGCATTTTTCGGGCGTTGCCGTAATCATTCGGCGGCAGATTTTCTCATTCGTAACGTTTCCGTATAGATCGGAAACCACCGCACGTGTACGATCACGTCCGGAAAATAACGAACCAGGGGGAGTTTTGCCCCATGAGACTGGGGGCGTTTGCCCCAAATTGACCATTTCACCATTTATCAAAATATTCCAAATACGACAAATGTTTCAAAAAATGATTCTTTTTCAATAAAACAACAATTTAATGTGCTATAGCTAAAACTTTTCTGTCACATAATCTACACAATTTTTACAATCATATTAACGTCATATGTTTGTCATATATATTGGCATTTCCTAGAAATCGGTGGGGGCGTTTTACCCCGAGGGGCGTTTTGCCCCACCTTACCATATAATTGAAGTCCCAATTTTTGTCAATCTGTTAAATTCCGGCTTTAACCGATATCAACATTTGACAGGGACCAATTAAAAGTCATCATCCATGACACTGGGAAATCCAAAATGGATTATTTTTACTGTAACCAGACAGATCTCCTGTTTTGATCTCCTGTTATATATAATTTTACAAAACACAATTGTAAACACACGATTTTGCTCTGAAATGTGTTTTCATCGAGGCATACCTAACGGTTTTTAAAAGTGCGTAGCATGGCAAATGGCACAATCAAATACGCGTACGGTACACTTTATCCCACCAAATCCGTTGAGTATACACGCGGGATAGTCACGTGACATTTTCCATGGACAGTAAGCTGAGTGTCTTTTGTGCTGTAATACGACAACGACCTGTGCATGATAACAAATTAGCGAGTCTAAATTGGCGGGGGAAAGAGGGATTTCGATTTATAGAAATATGTGTTTCGAACCCACTATCCTTTAACAAATCGACGTAATACTATCTGTAGACAGCTACTGTAGCCTACTATCACGGCCACCGCGGACAGCAAATTATTATTATTATTATTCGCCATCTTTCTGTAAGAATTATGCTTCTCTGCCAATTTACAGGTATTGGAATATACAGTAACCTTTCGTCACGGCAATGGTCCAATGTAGAATAGGGCACAATTATATTTAGTAAACAGTGACATAATTTCGGACAAACAATATTATTACGAAGGTGTTGCTACAAAGTCTCGTAACTACGCCTTGATTCTAGCCGTAGTCAGGAGTTTTCAAAAAGGCATCGACGGTTTATCAAAACATAACGTTTGGCAAACCAAGTCTACACGTTTAGCACAAAATTCGTTGCTATTATATAAACCCATTCATCACACTAAAATGAATTTTGAAATATAGGTAAAGAAAGAAGCCTATCCAGTGGAACATTGGATAACAAATTTAAGAAGATAAATCGAAATTTCGTGTTTGTGCTGATATTTTATTCCGTGTGAAATGTAGGCAAGTGACATTACAAACTGCCTGTAAGTGATTGTACAATAAATTGTCATTAGCCAAACGATTGTACATTAAAACTGTCAAAATGCGGACACTCAAATCGGGAATTTTATTGGAATGGATATCATTTCGTCTGAATCATGTTCTTAGTGAAAAAATACATACATAAAGGCATTTAATTTTGGGAATAAACAATATGATGAGTGTTATAAAAGCGATAAAAATGGCAATTTTATGTGGTGAAAATCATGCTCCAATTTTCCGATCCAAATGATCAAAGCGTTTTGTATGGTTTAAACAGCTCAGACCGGGCACATATTAGGACGATGCCTTCCATGTTTATTCAAGATTACAACATTACAACAAAATATATGATATATGTCGAAATAATTATCAATCATAAACTTTTTCTTACCTATGTCAACCGCTGATGTTTACCAAGTTGCTTTTCCTCGATGTACAGACACACAAGCTATCACTCAAAGACAAGCGTTCACACACTTCCGCTCCTACACTGTGATAACAGAGTGTGTCAAATTATTAGATAAACACTTAAATTTAAAAACAGTTTGACATCTATTTATCACACAGAAGTGTCAAGAAGTGTGAACACAAATCTTGTCCTTGATACCACTATGATATGATTTTAATACAAACAATTTATCATTTCCGGTTCTTTTTTCTATTTTGGAGACAAAAAAATTGATGAAATAATTGATAATGAAAAAAACAAAAACAACTTTGTTTTAGAATTGTTAGAATATGGGTGTTGATACAAAAACCTATACCAGTAAACAGTTTACCTTTGAACTTGAACTTTGAACTTTATTTATTGGTAATTTTGACACAATCTAAGGGAAGTAACTCTAGTATGAAGACTGTCTAATCTAAACAGGGTTATTTTCCTTAGACCAATATAACAGAGAAAAAAGAATTATAACACCAGAACTATTTTCTTAGTCAACAAAGTAGTTCAACATAATATTTAATTTCCTCAATAAACAACGATTATTTTGGCATAGAGGTTTAGAAATTGTAGAAAGTAGAATTTCAATCTGGAAAAATGGTATAGATCAAGATACATTGTTGTTGATATTATGTATTTCTGCATTAGCTTTCAGTTATAGAGGCAGTAAAGAGGTTGATCCAATTTTGAGCTTTGACCCCACTGAGGAATATTTGTGTGACCACAATAAGTCCCTCGGCTTCGCTGGTGACTTAAAAATCTTCAATAACTTTGTTAGTATGGTACCGATTTGAATACGGTTTGAAGCAGATAAGGTGGTTATACGTCTCGCATTAAAGGGACGTAATGGAGGCTCGAAAAATCATCTGATATAAAAGTTATTGAAATTAAACCAAAATTTTGGTTTATCTTCATCGGTTGATTTTTCAAAAATCTACCACGTACAGCTTAATTCTGACATTATCAGATTATCCCGACTTCTCTGCTTAAACCCGAATTCAAACTGGCCAAGTATTGACAAAAATATTGACGATTTTCTGAGTCACGTGATCACGTGGTCTCGTACACGTGACTGTCTCGGCGGCTTCACGCCTCATCACGTGACTGTCTCGGCGGCTTCACGTCTTCATTATTGCAATAATCGGTATTGCATCTATATATCAGATCGAATGACATCGCAGGCTTGTACCAACCCGTGCGATAATTGCGCATATAGCAGCCGAAATAAACATCACCTGAAACAACAATAGGAATGAATATTGTGAGCGTACCGTGCTAAAAATAGATTAATATGGCGCGGAAAGGGTTTAAAGTCAATATAGCGCTATACCTACAATTACAATAGAGGTAGACCGTTAGAAATAGCGGTGTAGCGTTATATTTTTAGCGGTACACCGATAACAATATAGGTCTACCCATAAAAATAAGGGTAGACCGCTATTTCAGATAACGGTGTACCGCTAAATTATTACGGTGTACCGCTAAATAATGGGTAGACCGCTAATTATGTTTCACCTTTCTGCTCGAAATCTCATTAGCCAAATCAAATGGCTCGATACATCAGTCAAAACACCGGAAATCAACTTTATAGTACAGGCTCTGTGATTGGCTATCGAAAACAGTGGAGGTCTACCGAAAAAAATGTAGGTCTACCGTTAATTTAGCGATACACTGTTGATTGAAAAAGCGGTCTACCCTTATTTTATGAGTAGACCTATATTTTTATCGGTGTACCGCTAAAAATATGACGCTACACCGCTAAATTTAGCGGTCTACCTCTATTTTAATTATAGGTATAGCGCTATTTTAACTTTACATTCGCGCGCCATAGATCAAGGGCACCTGTTCAGATAGGCAAATAACCAATGAAAACATTGTAGGCCTATTTTTTATTTGCCGATCAAACTACGTCAATGCTTACATTATAAAACCGAAGCCTATTATATAACACTCAGTACCAAACGGTAAAAAAATCTGTTCCAACTTCCAAGGGTATTGCAGAAAACAATTTACCAGATTTGTTTATGCTCGTTGGGGCCTTTTCTTTTTAACCCATTACCACACAATGACTCCTTACAAGATAACGGCTTTGGAAATCATTGTGGAAAATGAAGAAATTGCTTGTGACAAGCATTTTTTTTTCATTTTCCACAATGGTTTCTAACCCAAAATGGAAAGACTTCTAAAATTTCCTCAACCTGAAATTGTCGTCTGCAACATCTTTGAATTTGGACCAGTCCAAAATTTGTCGTTTGGTAATGGGTTAAAGAATCATTTGAAGGACAATGCTCCAGTTATTTGGAACACTCGGTCGTTTCTGTAAAAACTATAATGTTTTGCGCCATATAATGTTTCGCTACAAGTTTTTCGACAATATGACACGTCTTTACTATTCACCATTTTTCGACTGTTAGATCGTATTTGTAATGTAAGACTGCTTTTCCCAAGATGGAACTTGATGATTCAGAGCAAGACAGTTGTAAGCGTGTTTGTACTTACCACTGTTTTGCGTCATTTTATTCATGTGTGAATGATAAAAATAATTCTGTAATTCATTTATAAGTGCGATGACCTATACAATTTCCCCTTGAATCATTTTCAGGACATATTGCTTATTACATTTGGGGAGTTTATCAAATTCCTTTATAAAAATTATAGACCTTTCGATGCGGGTGCATAAAAAGGGAAAAAATGCTTGTGGCAAGCAATTTTTTCATTTCCCATCTTTTCTACCCAAAAGACCTAAAAATATTTTATTCACATGAAATTGTCGTCTGCATCATCTTTGTACTAAGATCAGTCAAATTGTTTACAGTCTGGCAATGGGTTTATAAACAAAAAATATCTAATTGTCGCAGACTTACCATCAAATTTGAATTCAACGAAACACGACCCGGGACATAAAAATTTGACCAGATGCCCACGTGTGCCAGCCCAGCAGACGTGTCCCTCGGTTTTTCTAAAGTTCATTCTGGTTGCACCTGCCTCTGAAAATAAAAGTATCCCTTTCCTTATTAAGGTAGTCTATCCATAGTGAGATTCGCGCGACGTCGGAATTATTCGGGTGATGTCGATAACATTCGGCGGTGGAACTTTCCACCGCCGAATTTTTCCGATCGCGCCCGAAAAGATTCGGATACGTAACGGCGCCGGCAAAGAATGTAAAAAACATTGAAGCAACCTAGCCGGAGAAAGTAAGAGGGATAAATGATAAGACTGGAACCTAGTCTAAAGGAACCGATACAAATGCTGGTAATCATAATTTTGCCATAGATGTCCATAATTTAACTCTTAGCACCTTAGACTTTTAAAACAAGAGTTGTCCGCGGACAACGTAGCTCGCCTAAACGAAAGTTTGTCGCCAAAAAAAGGAGTCCAATTACAAAGGTCAAGGTCACCAGGTCATGGTCTCAAGGTCAAGGTCACAGCATGAGTTATCCATATACGAAATATCAAGGCTATATCTATAACAAACTCCACAAAGCGACAATGCCTTATATTATCACTGCAGGCATATAAATCACGTGACCATGGAGAATGTAACGTGATATCGTAAAGGTGGCGGAAATTTATTCATAATTTCTGAAATCATTTTTTAAATCCAATTATACTTTTTATTTGGATTCATATCTGACGCCTCATATTCTTAAAACATCACTTAAAGCATGTTTACTTTTTCAAATAAAAATCAAAATAAAAAAAATCAATTATTGTCCAGCAAGATTAACCCGGGACATCTGCATATTTAATGACCCCACTTCGGCTTTGTTTTGTTAAGACGCTCAACTAACGGACTTTGCACACGAAAATTAAGTTGTCCCGGGTTAACCTTGTTGGACAATACCTGAAATCTTGGTAACTCAAGCTGTGCCGGCAGAGATCTCCCCAGTCCAAATTCAGGGGAGATAACTGCGAAGGAGATTGTATCTATAATAGTGCATGAGATATAGACCAGGTAAGAGTTTTTTAAAAGTAAGTCAAACTCTAAGGTCAACGTCACAAGGTCATGGTATTGGCAGGAGGTATCCATGTGTGAAATATCAAGGCTGTAAAATCAATAGTGCTGGAGATGTCGACCAGGTTAAAGTTTTTTAAAAGTAGGTCAAACTCCAAGGTCAAGGTCACTAGGTCACAGGTCATGGTCCCAAATATAAGGTCTTGGCAGGAGGTATCCATGTGTGAAATTTCAAGGCTGTAAATAGTGCCTGAGATATAGATCAGGTTAAAGTTTTTTTATTATTCTTATTTTTTTCAAGTGAAGACGCGACGCGACGGGACGGGACGGGACGCCGACACTAGGGCTGTGACATTAGCTCCCCGGTCTTAAAGTCCCGGCTCGCTAATTAATATTTGGCTCTTCACACCTACAGGGTGGATAATCACGTGACCGAGAAGGATACACTGTATTAGAAAATGGCGGCTTGACCTCCCGCCTGGGATCAGTTTTCAGGTAATTATTCATGTTTTACCAATTTTCTCTTGAAGAGACATAGCCTATCATATGCGCATTTTCATTATTTGAGCTCCGCCACCAACACCTACACACAAAAACATGCATTTTTGTCAAACATCGTGGCAGTTTGCGCCCACTCGCAACCGGCCACATGTTTTTTGGTGGATACAACGAACGAGTTCAAGCTTATTTGGGACTAAATTACCTTTAAATGCCATATACTTCAACAAATTCCGTATGAAATCGTAGGCTTTTGTCAAACACACTCTGTGGCTAAGTAAGAACTACAGGGAATGATGCGCTTTTCTAAAAATCAAGGTTTTGGCTGATGGATACCTCGCATCATTCATCTTGTTTGGGATACATCGTACTCTGGCATAATATACGTTTCATATGGAATGCACAATTGAGCTCTAGATAGTAAATACAGCGAAAACAACTTTGTATTGTATGTCAATAATAAATAATGCCAATTATCTCACAGTGTAATGACGTAAATCGAGCATACAAATATATTTGTATTTCTGTCAATCCAGCATAGTCTAATGTTGAAATCACTTTCAAATAAAGTTCAATTTAATTTTATAGCGGAGTACCCACCCATTTTATTCTACTGAGACTTGAATTTTCCGTTGGAAGAAAAGAAAATAAAAACAATTCTTGTTGATAGTTTTCAACCGAATTTGTGACATGGAATTTATGTTTTTGTGGAATTTACAATTGAATAGATATGTTGGTATTTAGAAATTTGTGCAAGAAAATGTGTTTTCCCGGTTTTTGTCTTGCTCCAAAGAAGGAAGATGGTGGAGTCGTAGCCACAAACAAATACTCGTCATCAAGTTTGTGGCTACGATATCGCAGCTACTGTCATTTCGCCTACAAATCAGTTTTGGTCACTCTATACTTCGATTTTAGGGCGAAAGATTAATCAATATTACACTGTTTAAACTAAATTAAAGTTAAATTATCTCAATAATATTTGAAAACGAAACCACTCGTTCATCGTAATTCCAACCAAGTAGACCAAGTAGATCGATAAACCATTTCCTGGGTCGGGTGAGATTTAAATATTTCGATTGACAGCTACAAGAAAACTTGCATATTGAGGCCGTCATCGCTGGTATGAGGTGTAAAAGTTAGCAATGTGTAGGGATTTTATCAGTGAATAGATTAATAAACTATCGCTTTCATGGAAAAGTACATTAGCTTTCAAAATTTGATATTTCATTTGTCAACTACAAACGGCTAAAACAAGGTATTTGGCACACAAGTGTCTCACTAGGTTAACCCACCCTTCTAGCTTTCTTGGCATGAAATAAGATTCCAATATCAAGAATTCATCACTTGAATCATTAAAATTTATGTGTGAATGGCTTCTGTAGCCATTAGTGAAAAGAATCTAAGCTTGCGTTAAAATACAAAATTGATCTGAAATTTTTAATTAGATATTTGGCTGCATTTTTATTTGTGTAGTGTCCGTAACACTTTACAGTGCAATAAAAAGTTCTGAGCTTATTTTAACATGAAACAGATTATTTCATTTAGGCTACTATATTTAAAGCTGTAATATTCAGACTATTGAAGCTTTGTTGTAAATGGATCCTTAGAAAAATCACCATTGTAACAATTTGTTACGGGCATTAAATATTCAAGCTTTGTTCTATAATTGTCCAATTTTCTGAGACACAACTCTAAAAATATGGGTACAATAGACTACCAAAATTTACCGTAGGAACTGTTTCATCAAATCAAAATAAAGTTGTTTGGAAATAATCAAATATAATTCATCACATGTACCTTGAATTCTAAAATTACTTTGTTGAGACAATATAACGCCCAAAAATGGCCATTTTTGGGATGTGAATAGTGAAATAATTAAAAAAACGAAGCTACGTATCGCCCCAAAATTTGGTAGTCAATGAAAATAGTTATTATTACAAATCTTGAATCACTTTTTGCTAAAGTGCAGATAACATCATAAATTTTGAAAGAGGACAAATACCGTGTTTTAGCCGAAAGTTCATACAGGTTTTGATAATCTTGGTTATTATTTCATAGTAATGTAAAAGCGTCGGTGTAAATGCAAAACCTTGTATGTCGATTCTTGCAATTTTCAAAGTACAAATTTGAATGCCCAAATTAAGACGATTCACGCAGGTTTTTTGGATTTTTTGGATGTTTTCATTTATCATTATTAAAGACATAATATTCGTGAACAATATGTCCGAATTTCAAGTAAAACCCTTCAGTTTCGGAAAAATTATTAAATTTTTTTTCATCCCCTCTAAAATTTTCCAGAAAAGAGATACAAGGTTTTGCATTTACACCGAAGAAATGTAGTTTTAAAGCCTTATGGGGTAGTGCCATGTAAATCATGTTATTTCCAAATCAAACCCTTTGTTGTTGATACCCAGTAGAAACTGAATCAAATTGATTGGAGATTTCAATTGTGTACCAACAGCATAGGTTTTTTAAAGGGTTTACATTATTCATTCTAATCTAAGCCTTTGCATTTCAGTATTTCTCCCACATGACCGGAGCCCCGACTGACAGAGACAACTAATCTAAACGGATCAAACATGTCAGCCCCTAGATATATATAGATCCTACAACAACAGCAAACAATGGTAAATGACAAGTTTTGCACTGTTTTTCAAACCTTCGCTCGGCTCTAATTATCTGGTTCCACAAACGTGCTAGAATTCCAGGGTCAATCTCTTTTCTAGCTTAGTCGGGATATTTTAGTTAGTGGGTAACTGCGGATACCATCATTTCAACGAAAGTAGGTTCAAACCCTGGCTCTGCCAATATCCTTGCTAGCATTTGACAAAATTTATATCTTCGTCACCAAATGAGATGAACAGGTGGTTGTTCAGATTGTATTTTCATTGTGTTAATTGTTGGTACAGGTTCGAGAAATACTAGAATAACATGGTTAGGTGAACAAGTCACACTATATGACTGGAAAAAATGTTGAACGCAGCCGCTGTGCTAAAGTTTCATTGAATCACTGACTATTTTTGGTCCAATAGAATTATAAATTTTATATTTGCCGAACGGTGTTTGATTCAAATTGTATGCCGTGTTTGTAATAAAGAAAGAATTGCAGAGAACACACTGTTAGGTGCTGCAAATTTTGAAATAAAATGACCATTTCCCAAACAAGACCCAGTTTTGATGTCCCTACTATTAAGGCTTGGGAAAACATTGCGACAAAAGGAGAAAATTCTAATAGCCACCATTTTCTCTCTTTTCCTCGATACTGTTTGGCAAGACCATTGAGATTTTTTTCTTTTGGCATGAAAGGCTGTCAGATGGCTATGATTGGTTGTTTTAGTATAATTGTATTGAGTGTAAAAAATAAACCATTGTAAGATGGCAAGCTAATGCAGCCCTAACTCCATGAAAGCATACTTTATCTACAAAAACAAACTTGATTTGTTGTATCTATATTTCCAGGGGATGACTGAATTGGACCATTAACGAAACAGCTGAATACAAAATCGATCATGATGTTTTACTGGTGTTTTCATCTGTGGAACATAGGTTGAAGGAACTTATTTTTAAAAGTGAGGCAAAGAGAGGGAAAAAAGATGACAATGATGATGTAGGCTACTGCTGCTGAGGAAGGCTGGTTAGGATACAAAGACGTTGATTGCTATAGATCAAGCATCAGTGATTGGCAAGCAAATAAAGCATTTACCACAATGTTTTCTACTCAGAACGACCAGAATTATGTCATATTTCATTCATTCATTAATATTGTTGCCTGCAATATCTTTGGATTTGGATCAGTCCAACTTTTGCCGTTTGATAATGGCTTAACTCTTTCCCACACAAAACCTTGTTTTGACTCCCCAATAGAAAAGGCTTGGGAATCATTAAGACAAAAGACGAAAATGCTGATATTCAGCATATTCAGCATTTTCTCCTTTTTCCTCAATATTTTCCAGGCTACATTGCATACAAATTCAATATTTATCAACGTCCATTTTGTGGACTGCAACAGCATTTGAAATAAGACCACCCCAAAAGTTTTGCTGTTTGGTAAAGGGTAAAGTCAACAAAGAAATTATCCTGTGAGTGACTGGAGCTGCTATTTTAATATTCAAGTCGTCACGCTGTCGTTCCGGCTGTCTGTCCATACTTCCATCCGTCCGTCAGTCATTTACCCCTTTCACCTTTTTATTTTCTACCATATCAAATTAAGATTACATATTATACTCCAGGTTTGCATTATTGTCAACAACCATTTTCGACTTTGACCAGTCTAACTGAAAGGATTAATCCATGAACACACCATGATACTTTGAAATTGATGACCCACAAGATAAAGGATTATGAATATAAGTTATGATAGCACTGTGGAAAAATGAAGAAATTGCCTGTGACAAGCAAGCAATATTTTCATCTTCATCAATGATATTTTCAATCAAGAAATTTTTGAAAGATCAAAACATAAAATATAATTCACTTGAAATTGTCGTCTGCAACATCTTTGAGTTTGGACCAAACTAAAATTTTGTTGTTTTACAAAGGGTAATATAATATCACATTGTACAAATGGCAATACTTTATTCTATATAAGAATACCAAGTAGTTTCAGATTCACAACGATTGAACAACTTTAAAAGCTATAGGTCTGGTGGTCATGGCAAGACTTGGAACCATTATCCATGAAAACAACTTGAAGCTTGACTGTGGTCTTCATCATCATGTATGACGGGGGCGTAGTCAGGAATTTTGTTATGTTTACAGAAGCCCAAGGTGTATATCTATAGTCTAGTCCATTTGCCGCATTTTGACGCCCAAAACAGAAAAGCTTCGGAAAATATTGTGGAAAATGCTGAAATGTCCTCATTCCCACTAATGGTTTCTACCCAGGGAGACTACAAATATAAAATTACGTTCACTTAAAATTGCCATCTGTATTAACATCATTGATTTTGGAAGAGTCAAAGTTATTGTAATATGTTACATTGTATTATGGGTTGTAGGGGTTACGGGCATCTAGTGTTCTGTTTCCACAAATTGTCTTGGAATGGGCACACTTTCAAAAATAATTATGTTGAAGCCTAGGCTTCCACGCCTCCGCCTATATACACATCAGTATGAAACATCACTAAATCAACACCATCCATGTTTACAGAGTTCAAACACGCATAAAAATGTTCAGAATGACAGATGTGACCGAAAAAGGGCCTATTTTGACACTTCTTTTATGCCATTTTATCATGTTGATGAAGTCTTCAGTCATGCATTCATATTGATATATTTCTGGCATGTGGCCCTCCATGAATTCAGACATGTCCGCTCTTTCTAGGAATTCACCTGGACCAAGAATACTGATCTACCTGCTATGTTAAAGTGTCTTGTTAGAGACGATTTACACCACCTGAAAAATATAAACAAGATTTATTCAAACAAACAGCATTATAAGGATGATATTAATGAATACAACCATTTCCCAAACAATTGATAATACAAATAAAATGTTGACGCAACAAAACCTTAAACCTCCAGTAAATATCGAAGAAAAGGGAGAAAGAAATTAACATCATCTTCCTTTTCCTCAATATTTACAAATTTTGTGTAGATTTTATACAAATCCCTTCCTTTTAGTTTTAAAAACAAATTTGTAGACTACAGCATCTTTCAAAGTATATAATACTTCCACTTTGTCATTTGGGAAAGGATTAAAAAAGTTTTCTGGTAGAAAACGTTATGGGAAAACGTTATGGGAAATGAAAACATGCCTTGTCACAAGCAATTTCTTCATTTTCCACAATGTTTTCCCAAGGCTTTATCTTCCGATGAGTCAAAAAGAGTTAACCTGTGGGAATGAATTAATATTCAATTTGTCTGTTGAAATTCTTCACAATTCAACAAGTAGGTTTTTTAGCTTCTTTCAATTATCGTCCTTTCAGAGAATAGAGCATTTGAGAGGAAATTGGGGGTTGGTTGGACTAAAACCGGAAACTGCCATTTTGCAAGGATTTTTGGTGTAATGAACATCACTTATTAGTCACAAAGCATTTCGAATAAAACAGTATCATAAACACATATCCTTATTCATGTTTGCCCCTTTTATAGCCCTATATATGGCAGTGAATTTCAGTAGTGTGTACCGTATCAGTTACGGATTTCCTGGAACTACCACCAAGCTACCATAGCTAATGGGATAATTCGACAGTTTTCGATACTTTAACGAAAGCATTTTACCTGCCTTGTTGCAATATTATGTATTTATTTCGATAGTTTTATGAATAATCCTAAAATTGCCGACCATTTGCATTATACAACTGGCTACTTTCTTATGACGGGGAGTATATATTTGTGACCCGTCACGCTAAAAGGGACCTTATCCGAATTCCAAAAATCCAAATTTTAACAAACTTGTCAGACTCAGCACAGGTCAACCAAATACTATATTCGAAAAATGAACGTAAAGTAAGATGGGGAAACCATTCCAGATATAAAAAATACATACAAGTGAAAAGTGTCGGCCCTAGTCTGGCTGCGCGGACTGCGCAGACTAACTAGGGTCGATATTTTTCACATACCCGATAAGGTCCCTTTTAGCGCGACGGGTCACATATATTTGTGTGCTCGATTTACGTCATTACACTGTGAGATAATTGGCATTATTTATTATTGACATACAATACAAAGTTGTTTTCGCTGTATTTAATATCTAGAGCTCAATTGTACATTCCATATGAAACATATATTATGCCAGAGTACGATGTATCCCAAACAAGATGAATGATGCGAGGTATCCATCAGCCAAAACCTTGATTTTTAGAAAAGCGCATCATTCCCTGTAGTTCTTACTTAGCCACCGAGTGTGTTTGACTAAAGCCTACGATTTCATACGGAATTTGTTGAAGTATATGGCATTTAAAGGTAATTTTGTCCAAAATAGGCTTGAACTCGTCCGTTGTATCCACCCAAAAACATGTGGCCGGTTGCGAGTGGACGCAAACTGCCACGATGTTTGACAAAAATGCATGTTTTTGTGTGTAGTTGTTGGTGGCGGAGCTCGAATAATAAAAATGCGCATATGATAGGCTATGTCTCTTGACCAGAAACTTGGTAAAATGAGGAAAATTACCTGAAAACTGATCTCAGGCGGGAGTTCAAGCCGCCATTTTCTAATACAGTGTATCCTTCCCAGTCACGTGATTATCCACCCTGACCTAAGACTCTTAGAATTAATATTTGTTAAGTTTAAGAGTCTAAGATGCTAAGAGTCAAATTATGGACCCCTATGTCGTTCACTCCAATCTACATGTATGTAGGCCTACTCAAATATCCTCGATTTGGGCTATCAAAGTAAACAAATGTTTTTTTTTTGTTTTTTTTTGTTTTTTTTTCGCAAACATTTGTCAACGTCGTCTAATATTTCATAAAGAACTAGGATGTATCTTACACTATTACTATTTAAGTCTATGCCAGCTGCATCAAAACAATACCAAATACCGGTTGGGGACTTCAGGTTTGCTCGATTCCGCTTGCGTTTCCGTCTGCCACACTTTCGTCCGAATCATAATTAACTTATAAGAAATTTTGATTATAATTGCACGTGTGTTTAAAAAATTTTTCTGGAAAACAATTCAGCGAATTCAAAAGAGTTAGCCCCTTCAACCCTTTCCCAAAAAAAGACCTGGTTTTGACGTCTCTAACAGAAAAGGCTTAGGAAAACATTGAATAAAAGAAGAAACTACTGATAACCAGCAGTTTCTCCTTTTGTCTCAATATTTTCTGTGTCATATTTTACACAAATCCTATCTTTATTAACACCCATTTTGTCATTTGTGGCACTTTTTGAAGTGGATCACCCTAAAATCTTGCCGTTTGGGAAGGGGTTTAAAACCCTTCCCTAAAAGGAAATATTCAGACTGTACTAATTTGAAAGCTGCTGCGGCCAATATCCATTCTGACATTTAAAGAAGCTAACCAAAGGATTGAACAATCTATGTAAGAGAGCGGCTGGAGGCTCGGTTTCGATATTGTGGTTATTCCTGGCAAGAGAAATACCAGGAATCCGCGATTAGGTGCTCCAGCCGCCGCAATATGGCCGTAGAAGTTAAAAGAGGCGTTTCACCCCAATCAATCAATTGAAAACTGCTCAAGTCAACAAAATGTTAATAAAGGCAGAATTCGTGTAAAATATGGTACACGAAGTATCGAGGCAAAAGGAGAAAATGCTGATCATCAGCATTTTCTCCTTTTGCCTCAATGCTTTCCTACATTCTTACAACTACAGACGTCAATATCGTGTCATTTTTTGTAGGGGAAGGGGAGGAGGATTAACTGATTATTATTAAATTTATTATTATTATTATTATTATTATTATTATTATTATTATTATTATTATTATTATTATTATTATTATTATTATTATTATTATTATTATTATGAAATAAAAGCGCTTACCTAAAGCCAAGTGGTGCAATAACAAAATAGAGCACGCCAAGAAAAGGTAGACTTTATGCATCGCGAAAAGATATAGTTGGTATTATCAAACGCTGGTAAATCTATGACAAATGAAAACGAATAATGACTCGCGTGACGTTTATACATTGTATGAGTCTTAACCCTTTCCCAAGCAATGACTCTTTTTGACTCCTTACGAAATGATGGTTTTGGAAAACATTTTGTGACAAGCAATTTCATCATTTCCCACAATGTTTTAGTTTCAAAAAGACGTAAAAGTTAAGAATTCCTTTCACTAAAATTTTGTCGTTTGGTAATGGGTTGTAACTCTTTCCCAAACGAGAAAATGTCAAACTACTCTAATTTGAAAGTCATAGGAACATATTGCCGTTTCAAGTACAGACGTTATGAGGTGGGATAAGCATAGCATGTTATGAGTATTGGACTCACTAGATAGCATTTGGGACAATTACCGATCTTCTAAATTGAATGGAATTTTGTTACGCCGACAACGGACCTTGTGGTAGATTTCGCTGCCTTACTCAGAACCGTCACGGGTTGAATAAAGATAGACCGTGGTAGAACTCGGATTATTTCTTAGATATACAATACAAGTGTACACCGACCCTTACACAATATATAGATGACACAATCACAAATTAAGAAATGCTTATGACTGAGGCATCGTGGCAAATAACATTTAAAAAAGACTGAAAACGTCAGAAATATTCAGAAATAACCCGTTATTAGCTTTGGAAAGTACATTTTCTATCCCATAATAGTCAAAATATTCACAAAAATCATCTTTTCAATAAAAAAAATGTATCTGATGCAGTTTTCAGCAAATTTAGAACAATTAGAATTAATTATACAACACGTATAGCAATTAAAAAATATCACAATGACTATTTAAATATGAAATTGCACCCATTTGACCTTTGACCTTGCTGTGACCTTAATTCGAAGTTTCAGACTGGGCATCCACCCTGGGAGGTTTTGTCATACCCTAAAGAATATTTCTAGCATGGATGCCGAGCATTAACAAAGAATGCCATCAAAACCATTTTCTAGAGCCCGTAGGCATTATAGTCCGTAGACAAAATGGATGCTGGTAAAGATGGAATTGGTGTATGATATAGCGAAGAAAAATATTGAGGCAAAAGGAGAAAATGCTGATTATCAGCATTTTCTTCTTTTGCCTCAATGTTTTCTCAAATCTTTTCTATTGAGGTCGTCAAAACCCAATCTTGTTTGGGAAAGGGTTAATCGTTTTCCTGCTGACTTTTAAATTTGTTTCAAACAAACTATCTAGCTTATTTCAGAGACATTTCAATTAGATTGACTCTATTTTTTGCAACAGCAGACAGTTTAGGCTAAGATCAGACTGCACACATGTATTGCATGCCAAAGCTTTGGTCACAACCTTAAATTGACGCGAACAGCATGAGTAGATGAGAAGGGTTAATCCTGTTAACCCATTACCAAACAACAAAATTTTAGACTGGTCTAAATTCAAAGACTTTGCAGACGACAATTTCAAGTCAATGAATTCTAAACTTTTTTGGTCATTTTGTGTAGAAAACATTGTGGGAAATGATGACATTGCTTGTCACAAGCAATTTCTTCATTTTCCACAATGTTTTTTAAAGCCATAATCTTATAGGTAGTCAAAAAGAGTCATTGTGTGGTAATGGGTTAATACATGTGGTTCTGACGCCTCAAATATACGAACATACGAAAATGTTTTAAAAAATAGGTAAGAAAGAAAGGTTGATTGATTCTTTTATTTCCTCCTTGAAAAGAAGAGCATGACAATACAAACATACAAACGGACATGACAATACAAACAAAAACAATAGAATTTACAGTGACCGACAAAAAAAGAAATGAAAAAGAAGGGACAATCTATGCATGAATGAATGCAAAGCTATACTTCCAATATCAATTATTGGAACATTGCTAATTAAATGACAAAAATGTCGAAACTGTGGCCTAAATAGACCCCAGTTATGACACCCCAGTCATTATGATCAACGCTTATTAATTTCATGCTGAAAATTGTAGCTATGTACATTCAAATTCACATAACATTATGTGATAACATACTGTAGAATTTCGTGTCATTCGAATAATGCCGTTGATGCATAGTAATCATTATTCGTGATCATAGCATTTGATGAAATGCAGGATATATATTGGATATCGCTTGGTCTACCTTAGCAGTATTTTCAAAGTATTGCGCAAGTCCACCAATCATATCGATCAGCTGTTCTTGAGGCGTTTTCTGAAGTAGGCTTCTGTAATGACGTTGTCCCATAACATGACAAATAGAGCGCCAGAGTTGCAATCTTATGGCGTTATTATAAGTACAGAAAATAAGCTTGTGCAATGTACATGTGTCAACAACTTTTTGGCATTTATTACATATTTGAGGGACCTCATACGAACAAAGCATGCAAAGTATATAAATATATATTTAAAGAGTCATTGTGTGGTAATGGGTTAATACATGTGGTTCTGACGCCTCAAATATACGAACATACGAAAATATTTTAAAAAATAGGTAAGAAAGAAAGATGCTGATTCTAGTAACCAGTAATGTATATTCTGCTATTGCCTCAATGTTTCCAAAGCAACATGACTTACAAACATTCCGCATAACGTTATATTTAAAATCTTGTCTGCAATTACCTTTAAATTGGTTGGGTCTAGCCTAAAAAGTATGTCGTTTAGGAAAGGGTTATCTCTCATGACCATATAAGTCATTAACCAATTACCAAACGGCAAAATTTAAGAGTGGTCTAAATTCAAAGATGTTGCAGAAAATAATTTCAATCGAATGGAATTCCATGATTTTTTAATATTTTTGGGTAGAACACATTGTGGGAAATAAAAAATCTGCTTTTTACAGGGAATCTCTTCATTTTCCATAATGTTTTCCAAAGCCATCATCTTTTGGAGAGTCAAAAAGAGTCAATGTGTGGGAATGTGTTAACCCTTGCTTAGAAAAGGCTTGGGAAAACATTGAAATAAAAGAAGAAACTGCTGATAACCAGCAGTTTCTCCTTTTGTCTCAATATTTTCTATACCATATTTTACACAAATACTATCTTTGATAACTTCTGTTTTGTCATTTGTGTCAGTTTTTGAAGTGGATCACCCTAAAATTTTCCCGTTTAGGAAAGGGTTAACCCTTGCTTAGCAACATTTTAGACAAGCCTAATTTGAAAGGAGTTGCAGGTCAACAGAAATATATTGAGAAGCATGTGACCCGTCGCGCTAAAAGGGACCTTATAGGAAGTGTGAAAAGTATTGACCCTAGTCGGTCTGCGAAGTCCGCGCAGCCAGACTAGGGTCAACACTTTTCACTTGTATGTAATTTTCTAAATCTGGAATGTTTCCCTATCTTTCTATACATGTATATGTTTATTTTTAGCGAGCCGGGACTTTGTGTCCGGGGAGCTAATGTCACAGCCCTAGTGTCGGCGTCGGCGTCGTGTCCCGTCGCGTCTTCACTTGAAAAACTTTAACCTGGTCCATATCTTAGGCACTATTAGAGATACAGCCTTGATATTTCATATTTGGATATATATCGACAAGATCTTTCATTTGTGACCATGACTTTTGACCTAGTGACCTTGACCTTGGAGTTTGACCTACTTGTAAACAACTTTAACATGGCCTATATCCCATGCACTATTATTGATACAGCCTTGATATTTCACACATGGATACCTCCTGACAAGACCTTGCATTTGGGACCATGGCCTTTGAACTTGACCTTGGAGTTTGACCTACTTTTAAAAATTTAGCTGTTTTTAGCTCGACTTTTCGAAGAAAATGAGAGCTTATACAGTCACCCGGGCGTCGGCGTTGGCGTCGGCGTTGGCGTTGCAACCAAGGTTAAAGTTTTTTCAAACATCAATAACTTCCATACTATCAAAGGGATTCAACCCAAACTTGGTATACTTATTCACCATCACACCCTCTACCTTACTATCAGGGCCCATGACCCTGGGACCACTCTATTTGGAGTTATGCCCCCTTTATACTAAGCAACTTAGAAAGTCGAGCGCGCTGTCTTCGGACAGCTCTTGTTGTGACAAGCTCCCGTATAGGCGAGCTACGTTGTCCGCGGACAACTCTTGTTCACATACAGTATCTGGCTGACCTGTGCTGAGTCTGACAAGATTGTCAAAATGAGGATCTTTGGACTTCTCATAAGGTCCCTTTTAGCGTGATGGGTCATATATGTATCATACATAATATGTATCACAGAACGAGAAAAAATAATTATGGTAATGGACGGGATTGTTTATTGTCAGCAATTCTTTCATTTTTTTTCACGACGTTTTCACAAAAAGAATCTTAACAGGGATGTCTGCAACAGCTTTCAAACGGGAAAGGTCTCAATTTTGTTGGTTTGGGAATTGGTTATTTCGTATTTACCCTTTTGAGGACAAATTCAGTCAGGAAAGTCATCGTGTGCAAAGTACAAGGTTTTTTGGCCTTGAAGAAGGCCAAATTTAGCATGTCATTTTTCTCAAGGCGTGCAGAATTACTAGTCGGCCTTATCTTGTGAAAACGTTGAACGCAGATAGATAAGTGTTCTTGCGCGATGAAAAGTAGATCGGAACTGGATTAGATCTATACTACTTTATGCAGATTTTGTAAATTTCGACCCATTTACATTACAAAAGAAGTAAATACAAACAAGCGGCGATGAAATGATTTTCATGATTCTTTTATCCCCATCTCGATCTGCGCATGGGTTGACCCCCCCCCCCCCCCTTGGGAAAAGTCCCTGATTCCGCGCTTGTATATTAATACGCGTAGATCGACTGAAGACGATGAATCTTCCCGTAAGATCAATTACGGAAATGTATAGCTCTAAGCACTGGGTTTTTGCTTTGTAATGCTTATATGGGTATGGCAATTTGTCATTCAACCAAATGCATTTTTAAAACACTCAACGTATTGCAGCATATTGTAATCTCTTACTATGCTAAATATACGCCCGTCGAAGACGGGACGTATTATGGGATCATCCGTGACGTCCGGCGTCCGGCGGCGTCCACTTCTTTGTCCGGAGCATAACTCTGTCACCTTAAGACCGATTGACTTTAAACTTGGCAGTTATATTCTTCTCATTATTACGGAGTGCAGTGCACAAGAACCATAACTCTACCTGGCTTATTTTTTTGAGTTATTGCCCTTTGTTGTTTTTCATACTTGAATCTTGTCCGGAGTATATCTCTAAAAGTATAATAACTAGGATCATGAAACTTCATGGGTGTATAGATCTAAACAAGGGGGAGTGCAGTGCATAAGAACCATAACTCTACATGGCCTATTCTTTGAGTTATTGCCCTTTGTTGTTTTTCATACTTGAATCTTGTCCGGAGTATATCTCTAAAAGTATAATAGCTAGGATCATGAAACTTCATGGGTGTATAGATCTCAACAAGGGGGAGTGCAGTGCACAAGAACCATAACTCTACCTGGCTTATTTTTTGAGTTATTGCCCTTTGTTGTTTTTCATACTTGAATCTTGTCCGGAGTATATCTCTAAAAGTATAATAGCTAGGATCATGAAATTTAATGGGTATATAGATCTCAACAAAGAGGAGTGCAGTGCACAAGAACCATAACTCTACCTGGCTTATTTTTTGAGTTATTGCCCTTTGTTCTTTTTCATACTTGAATCTTGTCCGGAGTATATCTCTAAAGGTACAGTAGCTAGGATCATGAAACTTCATGGGTGTATAGATCTCGACAAAGGGGAGTGCAGTGCACAAGAACCATAACTCTACCTGGCCTAATCTTTGAGTTATTGCCCTTTGTTGTTTTTCATACTTGAATCTTGTCCGGAGTATATCTCTAAAAGTATAATAGCTAGGATCATGAAACTTCATGGGTGTATAGATCTCAACAAGGGGGAGTGTAGTGCACAAGAACCATAACTCTACCTGGCCTATTTTTTGAGTTATTGCCCTTTGTTATTTTTCATACTTCATTTTTGTCCAGGGCATATCTCGAAAAGTATAATAGCTAGGACCATGAAACTTTTACCAACCTGCTCCCCCTGTCGACATAAAGCAGTGTTACGGGGGTATCTTGTGACAGTTTGACACCTTGTTAATATTTAAAGAAATTCGTTCATTGCAAAATTTTCCGTAAATGTTCGTTTTCCCCCGCGAAAGAACTATTGGGTCTATAGAAATACCGGAACACCATGGAACGCATAGTAATTACCGGAACACACGGAACGCGTCAGTGATTACCGATACACACTTGAAATATTTGGTTTTCCAATACCGTAGGTAATAGTAACGATTTGTTATTCTTTAATCTGTCTTAAAACTTAGTTATATATCTATGTATTTGTATGTGTTAGAAAGCTATGTTTTAATAGGCAGATTCATGATTTAATAAGGTTCTAAATGATATATTGTGAAGATATATAGAAATAACATCACGATTTGTCGGCAATGATTTAACTTCATTTAATAAAGCGTTATCCAATCCATTACTTCATCTTGATTGTTTGAACAAGATATGAAATATGGAATTTACCATTATCTCACCCATTCCAAAATGTAAAAACTTTTGACTTGTCAAATTCCAAAGCTAATGCAGACGACATAATGGGCATTAATAAATTTGGAAATCGTGCTCAATATAGCTCAAAAAAATACTGAGCAGAACGTACATTTTCTAATTATGCCGCATTGTTTTCCACAAACATATTTTACCAGAGGTGTAAAGAAATATTACAAGATATACAGTTGATCTATTGTCAAGGTCATCTCCAATCTTTCTCTAGAAACAGGTATTGTCCCCAAAGATAAGAGAAGTAAAACAGTAGCA
Source organism: Fragum sueziense (assembly GCA_963680895.1). NCBI lineage: Eukaryota > Metazoa > Mollusca > Bivalvia > Cardiida > Cardiidae > Fragum > Fragum sueziense. The sequence goes on from OY804595.1 coordinate 59,985,531, forward strand.
CCCGTCTATAAAAAGCTGTCCAAAGTATAAAGCCAGCAACTATAGGCCAATCTCTTTAATCTGCATAGCATCAACAATTATAGCGCGCATCCTGATAACAAACATCATGGGCCACTTTGATAAGAATAATCTACTTAGCCAGTACCAGCATGGCTTCAGAGCAAAACATACCTGTGAATCTCAATCGATTAGCCTTACCCAAGAAGCATACGACAATCTTGAAAATGGTCAACAAGCGGATATATACTTGAAATGAATTTTAGTAAGGCATTTGATTTGGAACCACCTTCCTATAGCCGTCTCAGATGCTACTACGCTCAGGGGCTCAGGGTCGCCCTACTACAGCATGCTGCGGCCCTACCCAGGAGCAAGTAACCGGTTGATGGGTGTACATAGTTTTAACTGTACCGTATAGACTTTTAGCTGTACATAACCAATGGAAGTGGTGATTGTCTCATCCCATCGTAGGTCAAATATACATTCTATGAAGAACCCTGACCTAAACCGGTAGAAGAAGAAGGTTGATCACAGCAATTAAATATCCAAATTGAATAAGCTGGGTGTCCTTCCACTGATCTCAAGATGGATATAACCCTTCTAAAAGGATCGTTCTCAAAGAGTAGGTATTGATGATCACTCATCAACTACTCTACTCGTTCTCTTAGGCGTCCCTCAGGATTCAGGGCTCTGTCCATGTCTTTTCTTAGTCTATATAATTAATGATCTGCATGTGTTCAAATTCTTCAAGGCCTTCAGCGCTTTCAGCGCTTTGATTTTTTCCGAACAAAGGATTTGAACTCTTTCTTTGTGGATTCATGTGTATGGATCTTCTGCACTATAATTCTAGCCCGCAACTTTTTTTGGAGAAAGGTCAACAACTAACTTATCAGGAAGATAACAAATTTTCTTAATGGAACGACCATTTAAAAAATATCACGTCCAAAGGTTAAGTGATGTCGAATGAAAAGTACCCTTGAAGATTAGTAAAAAAAAACAATTAATAATGCCCCCGAAATGTCCTATGTTAAGTTTACGGACCGACAGACAGACGGACAGATTAACGGATCGACGGACAGACGGGCACGGGTAAAACAATATGCCCACGATCTATCGATACTGTTGCATAAAAAGGGGAAAATAACAACAAAATAAAAGATCACATTTTGGCTTAAGATTTATTTTCAAAATTCATTTTTCTTATTGTTTATCTAGTACTTACATTGTAAGTAAACTCATACAAACATCACTTTCGAAAACACGATGTGTTTGTGGAACAGGAATGCCACCGAAAAGGCCATAGTTAAGTTTTCCGACGGACGGACACGAGTAAAACAATATATTTCGATACGGGGGGGGGGGGGGGGTATCTTATTCTTAGCTATTTCTTAGCCAATAGCCATAATGTCAAGGTAGGAACCGATTTGATGCAAAATACCCCACTCATCATGTTAAAATCGAAATTAGATGTATTTTAAAGGGACAAATCATATCATTCCCAGTTTTTTTTTTTTTTTTTTTTTTTTTTTTTTTTTTTTTTTTTTTTTTTGTAAAAAGTATGTCTTGATGCCAAGATTGGTTTATCTAATACATTTAAATGTTTTAAGGTTTTCTTTAAAAAAATGTTGCTGATAAGCAAAGCGGACGCCTTTTAAAGTTGAGACGAAGATGAAAAATTCCATTTACATCTGAAATGATGTATGTACATCAAATCGTATTAATTTAAAACAAGAGGTCCATGATTGTCCTTAATCGCTCACCTGAACAGAGATTCATAAGGTGAAAAATGATAGCATCCTGTCCCATGATATCCAAAAGAGCATTATATTTTTCAATAGTCTTCATCCTTGTGACTAGACAAACATTCTGAACATGTTTCATGAAGATAGGACAAAAATTGTAGCATCTACATTACCAACAAGGATTTTTTCTTTAAGGCCCCTTTTCCATGACATCCAACAGAACATTCCCACTGTCAATAGGCTTAATCCTTGTGACTAGACAAGTAGTCCAGTCAAAATAGACTTTGACCTGGACAAAATTAGAACAGAATTGAAACTTATGCCATTCTACTCAGGAAGTATCTACCTTTTCACAGAAAAACATATAAAAGGATCCCTCCGTTGCGATTCGAGTAATTTTGGGTCAAAAAATGGCTATTTTGGTGAAAAATGGGGAAAATTGGAATTTTCTAATATTTGAAAAAGCCTTGAATTTTATGAAGTTTTCAGGTGAGGTAATGTTAGTAAATATGAATTAGATGGATACAAAATTAAAATCTAGCTGAAAAACATAAAAATTGACAGAATGGGATAGGATTTAAAGAAATGGTATGAATAAATACATCTCTTGCGATTTCTGTAATTTTGGAGAAAAAATGGTATTTGGTGAAAAATATGAAAATATGGAATATTATATTTCTTGAGAAAGCGTTTATTTTCATAAAGTTTTCATGTGCAAAAATGCTAGTAAATATGAATTAGATGGATATAAAATTGAGATTTAGCAAAAATCCATAAAAAACTGATTTTTTTTATGATTTTTTAAGTAAAAGGTGGGGGCAACGCAGGCTAGCAGGGCGGATATTGATAATATTCAGCATTGAATTCTCTATTGGATGAATCCTATTTTAGATTATTTCAATTAAGCGAATGGGATAGGGTTAAAAGAAAAAAATATAAAATAATCTCTCTGTCGCGATTTCTGTATTTTTTGGGGGCAAACATTGGTATTTTGGTGATACAGAATTAATATTTAGAAATAAAAAAAATCATAAAAAAAATGGATTTCAGGCGGGGAGGGGGCAATTAGGCTGATGATGGGATACTGGTGCAATTCAGCATTGATTCTCTATTGGATAAATCCTATTTAGATTATTTAAATTAACCGAATGGGACATATTAAAGGATAAAAAGTATAAAAGAATCCCTCTGTACCGATTTCTGTATTTTTGTGTTCAAAAATTTGTATTTTTGATGATTTTTTAAAGTAAGAGCATGTTATGACATGAGCTACATGGATATAACTAGCGAAATTCAGATAAAAAGCATTGAATTTTTTTTCCCTGTTTTTTTTACGAGAATTGGGGTAAATAGGAAGCGGTGGTATTCACAATTACGTAATAATAACATGCTTTACTTTCGGGGAAAACACACATACGCACACACAAAAGCTTTCAAATTATTTTAAGTCAATGATATGATATGATCAAATGCTCTTTTCAGCAAATTCGATCTCGGTCATAATGAACCATTTGTTGCAATTGGTCATGTGATAGTTTTCAATTTCTATTATATTGAGATATTTTTAATTATGTGAATTTTAAATATAAAATGTTATAAACATGAATAATTTGTTAACAAAAATGATCTGTAGCTGATAATGAGAAAGTATAGGAGTATAATGATCATTATTGGGAGTGGGTAGCTGGGTTGGAGTATTTGTAGACCACAGGTGAACGAACCTTCAAAAATCAGCAAATCTAAAGAAAACCCTAAAAGACAAAAAGTCTAGACTTTGTATACCATTTGTCTCTCAATTTTGGTTGATTATGTCGTTTGTCTTTATCGGCTGAGTTTGTCATCATCAGGTAGATTTGAAGCAAGCATGCATATATTTACCATCCCGTGTTATGCAACAACTATCAATTCAAATTAAGGTTAAAATGATTAAGATTTAAGGAAGGCAGAGGTTTACCACATATTCTGGACAACATACCAGGGTGAATTTAAGGCACCGTGTGCGTGTAGACAAAAGAAAACCACAACTAACAAACGCCCCCCCCCAAAAAAAAAAATAAATAAATAAATCCGGACCCTACAGGTCTTTTTCAAATCAACTAACGTATAATATGATGTTGAAATTTTAACTTACTAGAATTCTGTTCTGAGATCTTGATTTATCCAATAAATTATTGGCACTATATAAAACTCACTATACATTTTAAAAAATCCATGTTTTTTGTCAACAGATTGATTTCGGACAGGTTAGGCGCTATACAGGATTTTTTCAACCTTTACAGAAACAGTTGAAGATGTTTATATAGATAGAATATGGATATATCTATTATTGTCATGGCTCAACCATGGTTCTTTTCCAAATACTTTCTTTGCGGAAAATTTTCGGTAATTTTCAAAATGAATTCCATGTTTTATTACTTTCATTTAATTTCATGTTTGGTCTATTTTGTCTACCATGTGTGCAGTGTGCTTGGTGATATTAATTGTAAAAGTGCATCCATTCACTCGTTAAAAGCATAATTTGATATTTCAACACAGATTGTTTATAGAAAGTAAATTGTCTATATTATGCAATGTAAGACTTTTTATTCAAAAACATTGCCCAAATCGTATACTTGTTGAAATTTTACACAAAAAGCAGACCCCACAGCCAATAATGATAAAGTGTTGCATTGTCACTTTTTTTCCCTAAAAGTGGGTATAAAATGGGTAGAGATAGAGACTTTCAATCATGATCACGGCATCGAAGTCTTTCTGTCATAGACAAAACGTTTATGTAAAAAATATGGAAAAATATTTTTGAATGATCAATATTGGAAGTGCATCTGATGGTTTGGAATGGATGTTCTGTCTGTGCTGATACAAAAAACAAGAGTGTCATGGTCATTGTGGCGTATATTGTATACTCCGCCCCTCCCTAGAGACTAAGTTTTAAGGGGGCATAACTCAGGCAAAAATCAATGAATCATTATATAAAATCCTTCCTTCATGCACATCTACCAATTGAGGTGATAACATTGACCATGTTTCAAAAGGATCCAGCCAGAAACTTAGGAGGAGTTGCGCTCACAAGAAAAGTGGACGGACGGATGGACAAACGGAGAAGATTATGCCAATATACGACTGCCTCCGGCAGCGTAAAAAAACAGGACAACATGAATAGGTGAACCAATACCAGGAATATGTATTCATGTATAATATTCAATCCCATTCATTCAATAAAATAATATTAAATGAACATTATCCAATAAATATTTTTAAAAATTGTTTGTTAGTACTGATATTCCTATATAAATCCCAACCAGAGGACCCCACCCCACACACTCTTCGACAAAATAAGTATTTATACATTTGTATATAAAAAGATATAAACATCACAAAAAAGTAAGTTCCATATTTTTATGTTCAATCTAATTCTTTATTCAGTAAACTAACATTTTCTAATCAAATCGCGTCTTCAAAGTTCAAATCAATAATTCTCTTTTTCAAAAAATGGAAAATACCATTTTTCAGCAAAATTCCATTTTCTTGCCCAAAAATTACATACATCGCATAAAAGAGATTCTTCATCATTTTTCTGTGAAGTCTTATCACATTCCATTACTCAAAATAATCTATAATAATAATTAATTGAACTTATGATCTAAATTAGAATTTATCAAATAAACATATGCATGCTATATTGGTAAAATATCCCCGCTGCCTCTAAAATGCCCCCCCCCCCCATCTTTTAAAAAAATCATAAAAAATCAGTTTTTGTTGGTTTTTGCTGAATTTTGTTTTTGTATCCATCTACTTTATATTTGCTTACATTTCTGCACATGAAAACTTCATAAAAATCAACAATTTTTCAAAAAATAGAAAATTCCAATTTTCCCCATTTTTCAGCAAAATATCCATTTTTTGACCAAAAATTACTCAAATCGCAACGGAGGGATTGTTTTATATTTTTTTCTGTGGAAAGGTGGGTACTTCAAGAGTATAGGTTTCATTTCTGTTCTAATTTTGTCCCGGTTGCCCCTGTTTCAGTTTTAGTTTGACTGGGCTAAAGTAATCTAACTAAATTTCATGAATATTGAGCCAAAATTATTGTCTCTATGGCGTTAACAAGGATTTTGTCATTAAGGCCCCTTTTCCCATGCTATCCCATAGAACATTCCTATTTTCCTCAGAGTTCATCGGTGTGACTAGACAAACACAAGTTTCATGAAGATTGGACCAAATTTTTTGCCACTAGAGTGCTAACAAGGATTTTGTCATTAAGGCCCCTTTTCCCATGATATCGACTGGAATATTCCAATTTCTTATAGGGTTTATCCTTGTGACTAAAACAAACATTCATTTAGTTTCATGAAGACTAGGCCAAAACTGTAACTTCTAGAGTGTTAACAAGATTTGTCATAAAGGCCCCTTTTCCCATGATATCAAAATGGAACATTCAGATTGTTGATAAGCTTTATCCTTGTGATTAGACAAATATTCTGATCAATTTTAACAAAGATTATGCCAAAACTATTGCCTCTAAAGTGCCAACACGGATTTTGTCATTATGGCCCCTTTTCCCGTGGTATCCAAAGGAATATTCAATATTCCAAGTCTCTGTGACTACACAAACATTCTGACCAATTTTTATGAACATTGTGCCTAAATTGTAACCTGTACAATGCTAACAAGAATTTTGTCTTTCAGGCCCCTTTTCCCATGATATCAATGAGAAGGTTCCAATTATCAACAAAGTTCAACCCATATAAACCCCAAGAATCAACAACATAGGGCCCTATATTCTACCTAAAACTCACCCAAAATGTGACTTGTGTAGGAACTTTTTGTTAATGCTCGAAATCCATGCCCAAATGAAACTTTGATATGTATGACAGATCACCAGGGGGGATGTCACCCTATAGAGGTCATTTTAAGGTCACCACGAGGTCAAAGGTCAACTAGGTGCAAAAATCAATGGTATAGCAAGAAAATCAGCTATAACTCACTTACTTTTGGGTGTAGTCTAACAATATTGGTATCAAAATGAAGCTGAGACATGTATCTTCATTTTGCAGTATGGATATGCAAATTAGCTGATTTGCATATGCATGATTTTGAAGATTTAATTAGAAATTTTGATGATTTTGTGGGTCATTATTTTAGAATATAGATAGAACATGAGCTATAGCTCACTTAGTTGGTGCTGTACATTCATGTTTTTGGTACCAAAATAAAGCCTAGACATTTATCTTCAAGTTGCACAATGAAAATTAACTAGATTGCATATGCACAGGTCAAAGGTCAAATGAGTGCAATCTCAGGTTTATGCCTTTTACAAAGCTACTTTTATCGTATCTCGAATATGATGTTTAATCTCAAAGTACTTCTAACTGTATTATAAATATCTGAATTTGAAATAATGTGCGGATTTGGACTAATTTCTTTACTTTTTTGGTGGTTGTCTTAATAATAAACACAAAGTTCCGCCTGTTTTAGTGCATTTATTGTAATACGATATTTTCATAATGTATAGAAAAGCCATTGGACCGCTCAAAATGATGTTTTACGTTGAACCAATTGATTAAAATTACTAGCAAATATAAAATGCAGATTTAGCACATCACATATATAATTTAGTACTTGTATAGTGTCGTAAGAAACATAAACATTTGTTCTACTTTAATTGTATACAACGAGTAACTTGTAATTCAGAGTATTCCAGAAAAAATTAAGGCATCGCCAAAGCATGGATGTATAAAACGATTTAGCAACAATCTTGTGTTCTTTGTTTGTACTATAAATATATCAAAACATAATCTGGTGTGACATTCAATTCATGAAATGTCACACTATATTATGTTTTGCGATGATTACATTAGGCAGCAGAACATATGTCTTTGTGTGTCTCAGACCTTAAACCGTGATAAAGTCTGGACAAATGAGACGTTTAGATTTTCCATTTCCTAAAATATCTAGTTCAATTCCAATATAACTAATATTTACAGTTCAAGCACACAACGGTCGTAAAAACAGCAACTGATACAAATATATGTCTATTGGCTTAACTAGACTGGTATTTAATCCATTTGCAAAAAGATATGATTTTGACATGGCTGGTAAAATGATCTTAGTAATCATCGAAACAAAAGAAGAAAATGTCAGCATTTACCTCTTTTGCCTAGCATGTTTCTCTACTACATGTATATTGTACACTAATCCTATCTTTGTTAATACCAATTGTGTCGTCTGTAGCAGTTTTCAAATTTGCCCCTTTCAATTTCTCCGTTTGGCAAAGGATTAAACCATAATTATCATCTTCGTCAATGTTCTGTACAATGACTTTTAATTCAGTGGGATTGGTACATTATGTGGCTTCACAAGCACATTGAAACATGCAAACTTGTCCTGAATGGTAGCATTTGCAACGATATGATCTGCACTTTTTACGAGATGATCTGCACTTTGTTTTGCATCCATATGATATGAGCTGCGTAAAAGTGACGGGAACGGCGGCCAAAGTCATCCATACAGGCTTCAAACCTTCGCCATCGTCTTTCCAGCCTCCACACCTTTCAGTATCCTTTACAGTGAACGTTGGGTTATCTGCTGATATCCATATCATTGCATGTTTGTTGCATCTCGCTATATGTAGTTGTAAAGCATCTCTCGTCGAAGGTAGTAGTTTTTAGTGCTTTCTTGGCTTTCATACAGAGTCGATAAATGCAGACAGCAATGTCTGAATGAAGAGCTTTCTCGGAACACCCACAAAGTCTGCAAAGATACTGTTTTATATTCTTAGGATTCCCGACCAAAAGCTTTTAACAGTTCATACATTTTCCCGCAGGATTTTTTACTTATTCCACTCAAAGACGACGTTGTATCACAACCTGTCAGCGAATGGAACCCAAGTAAGATGTGGATGACAGCATTTCCTATTTTACTAACAAAACTGTGTACATAGAAGTATTTCCTAGACTTAGACGTTCCTGATACAATCCATGTTTCAACATCCAGTGAACCGACATGGTATATAAGGATCAATAGTACATCAGTGTCTTTACATATCACAATAATCCTACCATACCCTGAATTGATTGCACTCTTTGCTCGTATAACGATAGTTTGTGTCTGCCTCCTCATGGTCAACACATAAGTCGTTTTGTGTCAAAATTGTTAGTTTTTGCATTTTCACGGTCTTGAAATCCCCCGGCAGCTATCAAAGTTGAGCCATTTCCCAAGAGACTTATGAGCGCATGACCATAAATGATGATGCACGTTGCTATATGCCTCTCCAGGGTTATCAGGGGCGTTTCAACGTTCAGATCTTCTGTTAAAACATTCAGTATTTGAGATTTAGCAGTGCTGCGCATTCTTCCAGTAGAATCCACCAGTGACATGGAAACGGGTTTCAGTTCATGTTTCTGAATACCGACTATCTGTTTGTCTCATCCAGAGTTTGAAATGTAGTTGGAACATAAGCTAAAGCTCTATAATTATGTTGTTGGTGTACATTTACCAAATGTGTACCAAAGTAAAACCTAGACATCTATCTCCAAGTTTAGTTATGAAAATAGGAGCAATCGCATATATCAAGACAAGAGTAGATGTCATTTTCTATCAGTACTATGGGAAAAATCTATAAAGGCTTCCACAAGATATAAGAGACGGGGAAAGGACGATCTATACGCAAGGCTATTGATGGTCCTGGTGCCCCACTACTATAATCCAGGGATCAGTTCATGGCTCAGGAACGTCATTACAAGACAAGGAAAAATTAATTCCCTGTACACAGTTTAGCTAGTAAACTTGGAACTGACGTCATCCACAACCTGCTTGGGTTCCATTCGCTGACAGGTTGTAATACAACGTCGTCTTTGAGCGGGATTAGTTAAAAGTCATGCTGTAAAATGTATGTTGAATGTCCGAAACTGTTAGAAGCTGTAGGCCGTAATAGGAATGCTGAGAATATAGAACAGTATCTTTGCAGACTTCATGTTGTTGTCTGCAGGTATCGACTCTTTATGAAAGCCAAGAGAGCATGTTAAAGTACTACCTCCGACGACAGATGCTTTGCAACTACACATAGCAAGATGTAACGAACCTGCTATGATTTGGATATCAGCAGATAACCTAATAATTGATTCAGATGATTCTGACAGGTGTGGAGGCTGGAAAGACGATAGCGAAGCCTGTATGGACGAGATTGGCAGCCGTTCCCTCCACTTGTACACAGTTCAAAACAAAGCACAGCTCATCTCATTGCAAATGCTACCGTTCAGGACAAGTTTGCATGTTTCATTGTGCTTGTGAAACCACAGACTATATATGTCAATCCCTTTGGATTAAAGGTCATTGTACAGGACATTGACCAAGACGATATGGTTTAATCCTTTGCCAAACGGAGGAATTTGAAAGCTGCTACAGAAGACACAGGTGGTATTAACAAAGAGAGGATTCGTGTACAATAATACATGTAGTAGAGAAAATATTGCGGCAAAACAAGAAAATACTGCCATCAGTATTTTCTTCTTTTGTTTCGATGATTTCTAAATTATTTTACCAGCGATGTTTAAACCATGTATTGTTTACGAATTGGTAAAATACCAGTCCAGGTAAAGGGCCATTAGTATTCCCAGGCCTAAATCTCTAATGATCCACAGAAGTTTGCTGGTGATATGGGGTTTTATATCCGTCGTGATCTAAGCCATTACAGGTCAGACAAAGCTGAAATGTTGCACAAAGAAAGATTATATAAGCCATATTTTAATAGTATACAGTTATTGCTTACAGAAAATTACCCCGAAAATAAGTGAGTATGCCTATGTATATTTACGTCAATAGATATGTAGTTGCATCAGTAGCAGGTTCTAACAACAATTTTACGCTTGGACTGTAAGTATTAGTTGTTTTGACATTGAACTAGATCTGTTAGGAAAAGGAAAATCTAAACGTTTAATTTGTGCAGATTTTATCATGGTTTAAGATCTTAGGCACACAAAGACACATGTTCTGCTGTCTTATATAATCGTCGCAAAACGTAATATTGTGTGACATTTCATGAATTGAATGTCGCACCAGATTATATTTTGATATATTTATAGTACAAACGAGGAGCACAAGATTGTTGCTAAATCATTTTATACATCCTTGTTTTGGCAATGTCTTAATTTTTTCGCGAGTACTCTGAATTGCAAGTTACTCGTTGTATACAAATAAAGTAGAACAAATGTTTATGTTTCTTACGACAATATAAAAGTACAGAATTATATGTGATCTGCTAATTCTGCATTTTATATTTGCTAAAATATAAAACATCATTCTGAGCGGTTCAAATAACTTTCTATATATTTTGAAAATATAGTTTTACAAAAAATGCGCTAAAACAGAGGTAATTTTGTGTTTATTATTAACACAAACACCACAAACAGTAAAGAAATTAGTCCAAATCAGCATTATTTCAAACTCAGGCATTTATAATACAATTAGAAATAGTCTGAGCTTAACCATTATATTCTAAATGCAATAAAAGTAGCTTTGTAAAAGGCATAAACCTAAAATTGCACTCATTTGACCTTTGACCTCACGATGACATTTGACCTCGTTATGACCTTTAAAGTCCTTTAAAAATGATACAACCACGCTATCTTGATTGTTAATACCCTAAATAACATATCAAACATAAAATTGGCGCATTAAGAAAAGGTTCCTACACAAGTTATATTTTTGGTCAGATTTAGGTAGACTATATTCATTAATTGGAAATTTAATTAAAAAAATGTGCATATGATATTTAGCTAATTTTCATACCGCAACTTAAAAATAAATGTCTATGCTTTATTTTGGTACCAAATATGTGAATGTACAGCACCAACTAAGCGAGTTATAGCTCATGTTCTTACTATATTATAAAAAATGACCCCAAAAATCATCAAAATTTCTAATTAAATCTTCAAAATCATGCATATGCAAATCAGCTGATTTGCATATCTATACTGCAAAATAAAGATAGATGTCTCAGCTTCATTTTGATACCAATATTGTTACTCTGCACCCATAACCAAATGAGTTATAGCTGATTTTCTTGCTATACCATTGATTTTTGCACCTAATTGACCTTTGACCTCGTGGTGACCTTAAAATGACCTCTATAGGGTGACATCCCCCCTGGTGATCTGCCATACATATCAAAGTTTCATTTGGGCATGGATGTCGAGCATTAACAAAAAGTTCCTACACAAGTGTTTTCTAGGGCCTTTTTTTCTTTAATTTAGGTAGACTACTATGAAAAAATACCATTTTGAAATGAAAAGGTTTTCCAAGTAAAAGATCAAAATGTTAGAGATCTAACTCTTAACCCCTATATAAACCCCAAGAATCAACAACACAGGGCCCTTTTTTCATTGCAAAATAATTAATTTTATAATGATTCGGTAAAGAGTTAAAGAGAATATATTAGTTGCAAAATAGAAGCAAGTCTAATTATAGATAATTGTAATCTAAGGGAAGTAACACTTGACACTACTAAAGAAAAAAAGTGTCAAGTGTTACTTCCCTTAGATTAACTTGGAGTGTAAAAGCAGCTGAAAATGGCAAATTTGTCAAGTTCAAGGGCACGTAACTCTAGACTTTCTGATCGGATCAGACTGAAAATCGAGCTCATCCGAGATCTTATAGTCTCTAATATTATGTCTAAGTTTTGTCTTGATTGATCAATAATTGTAGATGCTAGAGTGTAAACAAACTTCAAAACAGCATTTTTTGACATTCAAGGGCAGATAACTCAGCACATTCTGGTCCGATCAGGCCCATAATCGAACTTTTCCGAGAACTTATGGTCCTACTTGTTTTGGCCAAGTTTGATCAAGATTGCCTAACTTTTGTGGATGCTAGAGTGTAAACACCCCAAATGTTGACGGACGGACGGACGGCCGGACGCCGCACAAAAAGTGACCACAATAACTCACCTCGAGCACTTCGTGCTCAGGTGAGCTAAAAAATAAATAAAAATCTAGTAAACGGCATAAAACTTTGGTTTGAAATTTTCAGAATTGTATTGCTCTTTCAGATAAATCTAAAATTAATGAGAAAATATACGTGAAATGTCTCTTTAAATCTTAATTAAAAAATAATAATAATTCCGTTTTAATTACTTGAAAAATGATTACACTGTTCGGTGTCACAAAAGAGTATTTATCATTAAAGTCAATAAAGCATTTGTGACAGAAACCAAGTATCGGATTAGAAGTTTTACGGTATTCCATCCATGATTTATAGATCCACCTAGAACACTTCGTGCAACTTCGGGCGTCATCAATGACAACGGAAATTGACGTCAATTTCCGTTACCATACACGACGCCCTGAAATTGACGAGAGTATAGCATCACAAATATCCGTTGCCAGGGCTGTCGCCCGAAGTTGTGCACAAGAACTGTAGGGGTATATTGTACTGTTTTAGGTTATTTATCCTCAGTTGCCGGTTGCCCATATGACCGAGTAGTAGACTGGGCGTGCCCAGGAAGGAACTCCCTTCTTTTGACCTGTTTCCAGCTTTGAATGGTGGAGGAAGACCCCAAGTGAGCACCTGGGTAGAACCACCGACGTTCGGCAAGCCAGCTGGATAGCTTCCTCACATGAAAGTTCATACGTCCCTGGCGGGATTCGAACCAACAGATGTGAGGGGCAGGTGATCCTGAGTCAGCGACTCTAACCACTCGGCCACGGACGCCCCTGTAGGGGTATACCATACGATTGTCAATAAAATAAAAAAAAGATGGATTACCACCCATTTTTATTTCATTTCTCAGCAGGTAATAACTTTCACTTTCGACAGAAAAAAATGTAATTCTATTATTGTGAAAAGAAATACATGTGGTTATACTGGAGCATTGTCCCTTGATCGAATAAGTTTAATTAGCACTCTCCCTAAGGATCATGCAGAAGGTTAATAGTGACTACTCTCAGAAATCATTCATTTTACCTTCATTTAATCAGATATGTTGAAAAACTTGCAAAACCAAGAGAGTTCCTTTTTTCTGACAGCCGTTGCCATGGAAACCAAGAAATAAAATTTTCCGGAGATTGGATGAAAACCTCTGAATGAAAATTGGGAAATTAACATTTTTGAGGTTTGTGTTTGAGATATGATAATTGTTTAGATTGTCTGTTCTATTATTATTTTATCAAGAATGACACTAGGTGCATTTGTTTTTCTATTGAAAAATCAAAAATATCTTTTACATTATGTTGCATAGCAACCGAAGTTCCATCACTGAAATCAAATTTTCAGTTTTCAAATTTTTGACATTTTCAAACCAAATTATCTTCTAACAGCATCCTTGTATATGAAGAATACATATGGTTTCTAAATAACAAACTCTTGTTTTCAAAAAATCAAGAATAAAATTTTTGAAAATCTTTCTATTTTTTGTAACCATAGCAACCAAAACATGGAACAGTCACAAAATTTACAAAAAATGACATTTTCAGACCTAAAAATCTTTAAAGAACAAAGGTGAATATGAAAAATATATACAGAATATTAATGGCCAGAACTTGCTTTTAAGAAGCAAAGAACAAAATAACTCAAAATGTTTCCATTTTTCGTAACCATAGCAACCAAAAAATGGAGCTGTCACCAATTTTACAGAAAAATGACATTTTCAATCACAAATATCTCTTAAAAGAAAAGATGAATATGAACAATACCTATAGTGCATAAATGATCAATCCTTGTTTTTTAAAAGACAAGAATAAATTAACTCAAAATGTTCTATTTTTGTAACCATGGTAACCAAATGATAGCAGCATCACCGATTTGACAAAAAATGACATTTTCAAATTGAAATATATCCTTACAGCAAAGTTGATTATGAACAATGAATATACTGTCTAATTGGTCATCACATGCATTTTAACAGAAAAGAATAAAATAATTCAAAACACTTCTATTGTTCATCACCATGGCAACCGAAGGATGGTAATGTGACCAATTTAACAAAAAATGATATTTTCAAACCAAATTTTCTTCTTTCAATAAAGTTTAATATCAACAATGCATATGGTACATTAATGGCAAGTAGTTGTTTTTAAAAAGCCATTAATAAGATAACTCAAAATATATCTAATTCTTGTAACCATGGCAACCAAATGATGGTACAATCACCAATTTTTACAAAAAAAATGACATTTTCATACCAACATATCTCCTGACAACAAAGGTGAACATGAACAATGCAAATAGTGCCTTAATGGCAATCACTTGTCTTTTAAAAGCTAATATCAAAATTAATTAAAACGTCTCTGTTTTTCGTAACCATGGCAACAAAACCATGGAACTGTCAGCAATCTAGCAAAAATTATATTTTCAAACCATCTTATCTCATGGCTTCAGAGATGAATATAAACAAAGTATATGTTGCTATATTGACTTATTTATGCTTTTTAAATACCAAGGAAAAATGACAAAATGTTTAAAATTCATGTTACCATGGTAATCATGCTATTAAACTGTCAACGATTTTACAAGGAAACAACCAAAAACGACTTTTTCCAATATAATTATCTCCAAAATCAAAACATGTATAAAACACAATTACATCGCCTTAATTGTAATCAATTGTTTTATAAATACAGAGAATTAAGAAAAACTCAAAACGTTTCATTTTGTTGTAACCATGGCAACAAAAATAAGGAACTATACTGAATTATCTCCTTATAATAAAGTCGCCTATTTTCAATGCATGTGTTGTATAAGGCTTTATAATACTCTTTTCACCTACGAAGTAGAGGGGGGTATATTGGTTTCACCATGTCTGTCTTTCTGTCCGTCCATTTCCGTGTTCTAAGTCAACAACTAGGTGCCCTGTGATTTTTGGGTTACCAAGGACAAAGGTCAAAGTCACATTCGGACTTTGTTTTAAATCCGTTTTCCGTGCTCTAAGGCAAGAACCGGTTGGCCTAGGATCATGAAATTTCACACAGTTGTTGCCCATGACCCAAGAATTAGAGAAAGTATACTGATTTTGCCATGTATGGCTGTCTGTCCGTCCGTCCATCCATCCGCCTGTCCATCCGTAGACTTTTTCGTTTCTGTTCTCTAGCTTGAGAACCGTTTGACCTAGGATCATGAAACTTTACACAGCTGTTGCCCTTAACCCAAGGAGGTGCCCTATTGCTTCTGGGTCACGAAGGTCAAAGGTCAATGTCACAATTGGACTTTGTTTAAAATCTGTTTCCTTGCTCCAACTAAAGAATCTCTTGACCTATAGCACTTTCTCAGTGACAAGGCGCTAGTGAGGGGTATTTGTCTGCTTTGTGTTAGTTCTAGTCTTATTTAAAGTTAAATAAATGTTACTCAGAATATCTTAGATTTTAGTAACCATGCCATGGCAAACAAACTATATTTCTGTTAGTAATTTGTTTAACAAAACTGTGACGAGATGTTTGTGTTTGCAGGACCTAAGATCTTATTGCTTAAATTATGTCAATTTTCCATTTTTAGCTCCACTGGCCGACAGGTCAGCAGGCTATTGTCATGGCGCTGTGTCCGTCGTGCGTGCGTCCGTGCGTGCGTCCGTCCGTAAACTTTTCCTTTAAAAATCTTCTTCTCAAAATCTACCTGATGGATTTCACCCAAACTTCACAGGAATGATCCTTGGGTGACCCTCTCTCAGATTCCTTCAAAGAATTCTGATTGAAGTAGAAAGTCTGCAGTTATCTGCCCTTGAATGTCAAAAATGGCCATTTTGACTCTATTTTCACTCTAGCAACTACAAATATTGACCAATCAAGACAAAACTTACATAGAATGATGGTGACCATAAGGTCTTGCCTGGGTAAAAGCCTGATCTGAATTTTACATCATGAGTTATGTGCCCTTGAAATTGACAAAATTGCCGTTTTCGGCTTTATTTTGACTTTGTTTTCACTTCAGCAACTACAAATATCAACCAATCAACACAAAACTTAGACAGAATGATGGTGACTATAAGATCTTGCTTTAGTGTGATTTTCAGCTAGATCTGAATCTTACATCATGAGTTATGTGCCCTTGAAATTGACAAAATTGCTGTTTTCGGCTTATTTTGGCTTTGTTTTCGCTCTAGCAACTACACATATTGACCAATAAGGACAAAACTTGTACAGAATGTTGGTGACTATAAGAATATACTTTGGTTCATTTTTCAGCTTGATCTGAATTTTACATCATGAGTTATGTGCCCTTGAAATTGACAAAATTGCCATTTTCGGCTTTATTTTGACTTTGTCTTCACTCTAGCAACTACAAATATTGACCAATCACCATAAAACTTGTACAGCATGTTGGTGACTATAAGATCTTACCTTGGTAGAGTTTTCAGCTTGGTCTGAATTTTACGTCATGAGTTATGTGCCCTTCAAATTGACAAAATTGCCATTTTCGGCTCTATTTTGACTTTGTTTTCACTCTTGAAACTACAAATATTGACTAATCAAGACAAAACTTGTACAGAATGTTGGTGACTATAAGATCTTGCCTTGATATAATTTTCAGCTTGATATGAACTTTACGTCATGAGTTACGTGCCCTTGAAATTGACAAAATTGCCATTTTCGGCTTTATTTTCACTTTTACAACCATTGGTATTAATTAATCAATACAATTAATCACAGAGTTTGACTGACCATATAGATCTTACTTGCTTGAAATTTTCAGCTTGCTTGTTTGTTGCCATGGTTACAATATGAATGAATAACTGTAGTGTAGGCATAATATGATAGAGAAGCTTAAAAGATCTCACTTCACTCTACATATTCCCTTCAACTATGCTTTGAAAATAAGCAAAAATGTGATTTTATGCTTTTTGGTTGATTTTGTGTTGCCATGGAAACCAAATTGAGAAATAAAGTCAGATTCATAGTGTACACATGTATATGTTTGTATCAATGCTTAAAAAAGCATATTAATTCATTCCAGTTTTTACGTGTTTGTTTGCAACCTTATGACTTAGATTTTGTCAATTTTCCATTTTTACTAATTCTATGTCATTTTGGTTGCCATGGATACCATAAATCCCCAACATTTTCGACTTTTTTATTTTATCATTTAGGCAATAAAATCATCGGTGTATACTCCCAATGGAGAAACTTTGTATCCTAGCCATGCTGTAAGGAAAAAAATGAACAAAAATTTGCTCTGTTCATATAGAAGCAAAAATGCAATACATAGCCTGTGTTTGTTGCCATAGTTACCAAATATATATCAAATAACTTGAGAATATTTTCATTTTTCATTTTGTAGGCATAACATGAAAGGGTGTTTCTATGCTTAAATTATATCACTTCACTCGACATATTTCCTTCGTATATGCCTTTTAAATAAGCAAAAAATGTGATTTTACGCTTATGTGTTGTTTTCGTGTTGCCATGGAAACCAAATCGAGAAAGAAAAATGAAAATTCTAATGTGCACATTTGCATATTTGAAACAATGCTTTAAATAACATATTAATTAATGCTAGTTTTAATGTGTTTGCTTGCAATTTTATGGCTTAAAACATGTCAATTTTCCATTTTTACAAATTCTATGTCACTTTGGTTGCCATGGATACCATGAATTGGCAACATTTTGGACTTTTTTTATTTTATCATTTAGGCAATGAACCATCGGTGTCTACTCCCAATGGAGAAACTTTGTATCCTAGCCATGCTGTAAGGAAAAAAATGAACAAAAATTTGCTCTGGTCATATAGTAGCAAAAATGCAATCCATAGCCTGTGTTTGTTGCCATAGTTACCAAATAAATTAAATAACTTGAGAATATTTTTATTTTTCATTTTGTAGGCATAACATGAAAGGGTGTTTCTATGCTTAAATTATCTCACTTCACTCAACATATTTCCTTCATATATGATTTTAAAATAAGCAAAAAATGTGATTTTACGCTTATTTGTTGTTTTCGTGTTGCCATGGAAACCAAATCGAGAAAGAAAAATAAAAATTCTAATGTGCACATTTGCAGATTTGAAACAATGCTTTAAATAACATATTAATTAATGCAAGTTTTTATGTGTTTGCTTGCAATTTTATGGCTTAAAACATGTCAATTTTCCATTTTTACTAATTCTATGTCACTTTGGTTGCCATGGATACCATGAATTGGCAACATTTTTGACTTTTTTTATTTTTTCAATTACGACATGAGACATCAGTGTATATTCCCAATGTTGTAACTTTGTATCCTAGCCATGCTGTTAGGAGATAATTTGAACAGAAAATTGCTAATTTAATATGGTAGCGAAAATGCAAAATACAGTCTGTGGTTGTTGCCATGGCAACATATTATGTGAAATTATTTTAGCTTTTTCATTCGTGAAATTTGTAGTTAACATGCCATAAAAGTTCTGAATCAGAAAAACTCATTGTGTATCAAAAGGTAAATATATACTAATATCTTTAAAATGTACATTTTTCCTTGTTTCAAAAACAGGAAATCTTGCCTTTGGGGAGAAAATCTTTCTCTGACCGTTGCCATGGTAACGGCACAGCTACAGCACTTTCCTTTCGGCTTTTGAACTTTTATGACAATAGGAATCAATTGGGCAAGCAATTTTTTTAATTCTGAAAAAGTCACTATTAACCTTTTCTATAGAGCCTGCATGATTCTTAGGGAGAGTGCTAATTAACTCTTATTATTCCCATGTTGAGTCCACATGTGTACTTCAAGATTTCCTCTCTGAACAAAGCCCCGCCCGCATAAATGACATCTGAATGGTTTATCAACCGCTTGGAGAGACATGGGTAGCACACCGGGCTCCGTGTTAAGCTCTGTAAGCAAGGCGTTCTTGGTGGTAATTTGGGTCAGAACTTCACGTAGATAGAAATCGGTCAGCACGTCTGAAAGTATATTTTGTCCCCGATCTTGAAAAAGGTCCGTCCCCCATATAGGATAAGAGGTGACCATATTTCAAGACCAGCCATTACTGTAAATGAAGACTGGCAGAGACCCATGATTCTCTATTGTGGTTGATACATGTTATGAACAAGCTATTGGAGAACAACATGGTTCATGATCTGACTGCGTGTATACGCAGGCTGATCTGGAACCACGTTGAACATTATCCCATTACCAAATGACACATTTTAAGACTAGTCCAAATCCAAAGATAATGCAGACGAAAATTTCAAGTGAATGAAATTTTGAATTGTTTGGTCTTTTAACGTAGAAAACACTGTGGTAAATGAAGAAATTGCTTGTCTCAAGCAATTTCTTCATTTTCCACAATGTTTTCCAAAGCCATTATCTTTTGGGGAGTCAAAAAGAGCCATCGCGAGGTAATGGGTTAAGGGACCTTTTCCCAGATCCTGGCCCATTTATAATTATTAATATGAGTGACGCACATTCACGGGTGGTAAACAGAGAAACTAGCTCCAAAAAGAGGTAGTTGCATAGAGCGAAAAGTTGTAGGTCACGAACACATTTTCTAATATTATTTCTTTTAAAGCGAGTTTTTGAGAAATCCGGCGATGCTGTAATATGAAGAAATGGTCGAAGTTTGTTGTGAACGAGAGTATTAGGTATAAGTAGCAGGGTTTTAATACAATCGTTGAAAAACATTTCAAAATCGAAAGTAAAAAAGTTTTTACTTTCGATTTTGAAATGTTTTTCAACGATAGTATTCAAACTCTTCTTACTAACACCGTATATTCTCATGCATAACAAACTTCGACCATTTCTTCATATTACAGCATCGCCGGATTTTTCAAAAACTCGTTGTAATTGTCGAAAAAATGTGTTCATGACCTACCTTTGTTTACAGATTTTCGCTCTATGCAACTACCTCGATAGAGGCCGGATGTCACGAGGCAACGAAAAACCGTTGACTCTTTTTGGAGCTAGTTTCTCTGTTTACCACCCGTGACATTGCCTCCTACGACTTTGAGACTTTCGGATGGATGAGTGGATGGTCGTGTGTATCATGGATAACAACTACAATGCTATGGATTCCGACACAAATAATGCACAAGATTAACCCTTTCCCAAACAAGACCTGGTTTTGACGTCCCTAATAGAAAATGCTTGAGAAAACATTGAAACAAAAGAAGAAACTGCTGATAACCAGCAGTTTCTCCTTTTGTCTCAATATTTTCCATGCTATATTGTATAATAATTCTATCTTTATCAACATCCATTTTGTCGTCTGTTCCGGCTTTCAAATTGGAACACCCTAAAATTTTGCCGTTTGGGAAGGGGTTAAGCATACACCAACAAAGCAGAGAAATACATTATGCATTTACAAAGGGTAGGGGCATGCAAGAACAAGAATAAGAAGCGAAGTTGAACTCATCTGGATGCATTTAACCATGTTGTTTTTCTTATAGTTTTTTTTTCGTGGCCTGTAGCATAAATGATTTTGATGCAACATGAGATGTTTGTAAAACATTTATGCCCGCTCGAGGGCCTGCCTTTGATGAAGCTATCTTACAAAAGAAGCAATCCAGTGGTAGTATTTTATCAAGTATGAAATACAACAAAGGGCAATTACTCTATAAATATGATCGGAAGAGTTACGATTGTTAGGCATTGTGCTTCATTATAATGAGATCTATTCTCATTATGAAGTTTCTAACTTTTTTAGTTATCCTCCGAACAAGAAATAAGTATGAAAACACAGAGAGGGCAATAACTCCAAAATGTTATCCACAGAGTAACGGTTCTTAGGCATTGCTTGTCTTCATATTGAGGTCTGACCAACTATGAAGTATCGTGATTCTACCTTAAATATACATTGTACTCTTCGACTTATGCTCAAGACAAGGTTTGGTCTACGGATCGACCGACCATCCAACCGACACTTGCATATCAATATACCCCCACCCCCATTTTCTTTGAAAGGGGTCATAACTAGTCCCGTTACGAAATTATGGCAAATGTTGACAAAAAATACAGCATGTAAACAAAGTCAAACAAATCTTGCATCCAACTACAGTAAATGTGCATGCGATAGTTCGAATATTGCAGTTGTCTCACTCCTTCAGTATTCGATCCAACGCATACAAAAGTAGGCTATATTGTGACGTAACGTACGGAAATACGTTAATTAAAGACATGTGCTATGTATTAGATAGAGGCTATAGTAGATTCTACGCGATATAAACGTTCAAAAGGCGCAGCCTTTGAACGTTAATGTCGCGTAGAATCTACTATACAGACTCTATCTGATTTAGTGTTCGTCAACCAATGAAAACATACGCTCTTCAAACCACGCCTCAGACCGGAGCTACTATCAAGCGGATCTTACTGGAATTACATCATTTTCTCAAAAAATACACCATTCTCCCAAAGATATTACATCATTTTTCGTAACTGCACAGGAAACGGGGGCGTGGCTATGTATAAACTGACCAGCAGTGCGTTTATGTGAAATATAGCGCCGAAATTTTCAAATATACTGCAATTTCATTGGTCTAAAAACTAGGACGAACACTAATAAGATAATTATAGTGACTGCAATATACAGGTACAAAGTTGATTTGAAAACATGTTTGTGCCCAATCATAAAGTCTTTAGAGCTTGCTCTCTCCGGATCCTAGGCCATTTGTTTTTGCAGCTGTCGGCTTCTCTCTGGGTTTTCCAGCATTCTACTTTTAGCACAATGGAAATGGAATTTCCAATAATCTATACTGAACAAAAGTGAAAACGCTACACTTACTTTGCTTGCCATATTTCTTCTAAATACAACAAGAAAAACAAGAGCTTCGCAAAGCGGCGCATATACGCCCGAGAGGGGCTTGTCAGTAAAATTGGCCATTTTTTCGATTCAAGGGCAGTTAATTCAAAAATGTTAAAAATGTTATCAAAAGTTTTTGTTTGCACAACAAGACACCATAGAGATTAATTGTGGCTAGTTTGATTAAATTCTGCTTGAAACTATAGGAGTTGCACCCAGGAGAAAATTGACATTTTTGAGAAAATGGGCATTTTTTCTTAAATTCAAGGGCAGATAATTCAAGAAGGAAAACAGTTATCTAAATTCCGTAAGCAGTGTGCACAACTAGATACCATGGAAATTCATTGTGGCAAGTTTGATCAAATTCTGATCAAAACTGTAGGAGGGGTTGCGCACACAAGAAAATGGGCATTTTTTTAATTCAAGGGCAGATAATTCAAGAACGAAAAGAGTAAATTAAATTCCGTAAGCGGGATGCACAACTAGACACCACAACTAGACACCATGGAGATTCATTGTGGCAAGTTTGATCAAATTCCGATCAAAACTGTAGGAGGAGTTGCGCACACAAGAAATTGCTAACGGACGGACAGACGGACGGACAGACGGACGGACGGACAGACGGACGGACGAGCGGGGCCATAACATAATACGACCCTTCGGGCGTATAATAAATAAATGAAAGTGTTTCGCATTGTTCATTGACTTGCTTGTGCCGAGCACTAAACGTTTTGTGGATCTTAATTACGGGGGTGAAAAACGGACCCTTTTAATGAGACAGGGGCCGTTTTTCAGGTGTACAATTTGAACGGAAATTTTACACAATTTAGACCTTTAGAAATCAAAGTAGAAGAATGCAAACCATGCCGGACTATACGGAATGGTAGTCTGACAAGTTACCAGACAAGAAATGTAAAGAAAATTGCATAACATTGTTTAAGAATTTAGAAAATGATGTTTGAAAAGCAGAATTTTCATTAAGTTCCAAAGCTTGAACATTTTACAATGCAATCTCAATAGGAAATTGAAATCGCCATTGCATGGACATCTGGACACAATCCTAGTCGAAGAAATGGTTCGAAAATCCCCTGTAAGGCCTGCATGATGTTGCAAAAAAAAAAAAAAAACAAAAAACAAACGAAAACCGTGATAAATTTGTGAATACCAAACATTTTAAATTCCCTATTTGTTTATGTAAAAGGGAGGTAATTCGCAAAATTGACAAATTAGACCTTGATTTTAGAGCTTGCTACAAGAGATAAGTGAGATTTTAAGTGTTTTTATAGCAACCCAGATATGACCCTTTCCGAAAAAATAATGAAGCATTTTCTGCACAAGCGCATATGTGGCATTCGATGAAATTAGCTCTTAACGCATTAAGGGCTGTAACTCTGACATTAATGGAGACAAGGCAATGAAAGTTCGACAAAACGATAGCTGAAAGCCTGAGAAATTAAGTCAAAATATACTAGACAAAAAAAGAAACGCAACTTCCTTTTCAATTCCTTCTTACGCAAAGACAACAAATCAGATTTGAACAAAATGTAATACATCTAAAGCATTAACATTTCACCTTATAAATTCCACAAAATCTTGTTTGTAGTAAATTCCATTAATAAGAAAACACCCAGTTTACACCGGGCGTCAACACAGTTTGACAAAAAAAAGTGTATGTAGGTCGAAAAACACATTCTCTTTCGTTCAGTTTGGACCGATTTTCGAATGTTGTGAAGTCCATGCGATTTATTAGCGGTCTCCATTGCATTCTTAAACCTATCCCGTAGCTGGCGTTAACCTGATGATACGGTTCTGCCTAGACCACGGTGGATAATCACGTGATGCAACAATTTCAGAAAATCTTTAACAACTTTGTTTAAAATTGACCGATTTGAATTCGGTTTGAAGCAGAGAAGGTGGACAGCCTACACGCATTAGATGAGCGTGAAAACCGTTAAACTTATAAAAAAGTTATTGAAGATAAACCAAATTTTGTGTTTATCTTCAATAACTTTTTCATCAGTTGATTTTTCAAAGATCCACGCTTCCAGGTTATTTCTGACATTTTCCCGCCTTCTCTGCTTCAAACCGAATTCAAATTGGTCAAGCATTGACAAAGTTATCGAAGATTACCGGAAATTCTATGTCACGTGATTATACACCGTGCAGACGTCATATCTCTTGCACGTCCGCTCCGT
Source organism: Fragum sueziense (assembly GCA_963680895.1). NCBI lineage: Eukaryota > Metazoa > Mollusca > Bivalvia > Cardiida > Cardiidae > Fragum > Fragum sueziense. The sequence goes on from OY804595.1 coordinate 60,010,153, forward strand.
GCTCGTTCAGTTGTGGTCCCATTGAGAGCCAACAGCGTAAACATTCGAAAATGTGTCGATTTGTTGCCCCATCAATGCTTTGCAACAACATTTTGACTTTTTCAAACAAACAAAATCCGTACTGCAGACTGGCGCTGATTTTGGCACAGCCGTGATATGCGTAGGGTAGTGAGAAGTCTATGAACGAGTTGGCATCTTCTTGGTCTATGTGTTAGCTTGTGTTTGAAGAAAATTTGTTATGATAGTAGTCATTTAGAAACCACAACAGGGGGAAAATCAGTTTTTAACAATTTACTATGAATCACGTGATGAATTTACGACATCTGAAAAAATGACACAATATCTATGCGTATGGATGCAGGTATATTAAAAATGTACTCAATATCCATCAAAAACATATTTTGTCGAAAATATTACGAAAAATTGGGGTTGCGTATCTTTTTTGTTCTAGTATATATTTCATGCTATTAGTTCGATACGTTTCCAGAAATAAGAAATCTTGCAGTGAAGCGTTTTCACTTTTGTTCAGTATATTTATACCAGAAGTTTTAAATGTGAACGAACAAAAAAGTTATCATACTTGTTCGTTTCCATAGAAAAAAGTTTCCGTATCGATAATGTAAACTCTTTCCCAAAAGACCTAGTTTAGAAGTCTTGAGAAAATATTGAGGCAAAAGAAGAAAAGGGCGTAAGTAGGGCCTACTTAGTGATTTAATGGCGTTTCTACACGAAATGAGGTCAGAATTTAGGACTGATTTGGCATCAATAAACGGGAAAATGGACGAGATCAATGATTCAATTGCCAGTTTAAGGATGGAAAACGACGAGTTAAAAGAGCAAAACAAATCATTGTGGAATGAAGTATCAAATTTGAACTCTAAAATAGATAAGCTCGAATCTCACTCCCGTAGAAATAACTTGAAAATAAGAGGGCTACCAGGCAGATACGATGAGAAATGGAGCGACACGGAGGAAAGGGTACGTTCTATCATAATAAATGACTTAGATTTACCGGAGATGGAGGACGTTCAAATAGAAAGAGCACATCGGCTGAAATCAAGCGATCCAGAGAAGTGCGTAATTATTGTCAAATTCAATAGATTTAAGGACAAGGAGGCTATACTGCATAAGGCAAGAGATTGTTTGAAAAACTCTCAGTTGTCGGTACACGAAGATTTCACCGAAAGGGTAATGAAGTGTAGGAAAGAGTTAGGTAAACGTCTAATGAGTGAGCGTGCACGTGGAAACTATGCCGTGATGAACTACGATAGGCTGATAGTAGAAAATACCATATATGGGTATGACGAGGAAAACAAATCTATTATTGAAGTCGGTAAAACGCGAGGTAGACCGAACAAGAGGCGGGGCTTTAGGCCATTCATAAACGAAGGGCGCGAAAATGGAAACGAGGGCGCACGTGCCGATGAATTTCAATTGGACGATCAGGACGATAACAACAGTGACGTAATGGAGGGACGGCCTGCGGTTGGATAGGGGGACGGTCAAGGCTCAGTGACTTTACTATCGCAGCGTGATAAATACTACACTGATCTAAATATAGTAACATTGAATGTGAATGGGCTTAGTAAATATAAAGATGACGCTTGTTTGAAAAAATATCTTTATAATTTTGAAATAATTGGTTTGTTAGAAACCTGGAGTTCTTGTAAAAACGAATTTGATTATTTTCTCTCTTCACATGTTCACTTTGATAATGTTAGAAATAAATCACGCCATGCAATACGTAACAGTGGAGGTGTTAGTGTTTGGGTTAAGGATGAGCTTGTGCAGTCTGGCCTGGTTAAACGAATATGTACAGAGTTTAAAGATTGTATTGTTTTATACCTTAATACATGTAAATTTGAAAATATGAATGATATTATATTATATATTGCATATGTCTCACCAGAGGGTTCATCCATATACAGAAATACTGAGGAGTCTAATGGCATTATTTTACTAGAGCAAAATTTTAGTACTTTAAAGAATATGTATGCAGATTGTTATTTTTATTTTGCAGGTGACTTCAATGCAAGAACTGGAAATTTAAATGATTATATCTTATCAGATAACCTTGATTATGTATTTCAGAATGATGTTAATTATGATAATGATAACTTTGATTTAAAACGTCAAAATAGGGATACGGAAGTAAATGCTTTTGGTCGATCATTGGTGAATCTTTGCTGCTCAAACAATGTACATATAGTTAATGGAAGATTGTCGGCTGACAGTTCCGGTAACTATACGTGCATTGCAAATGATGGCCATAGTGTAGTAGACTACCATATTGTTTCATCAGAATTGTTTGATTGTATTTCCTATTTTAGTGTTGAAAGTCTCGATATCTCCGACCATTTCCCAATCTATTCACAGCTGAAATTCTCAGTCATAAATAGAGCAACGATTTCTCAGAATGATAGCTATAACAATGCACGAAATTTTTCGATTAAAAACACAAGACATAAAAAATATATTTGGAAGAAAAATGAAAATTTTAATACAATATTTGAAAGGAATTTGAGGTCGGTTGAGGACGAAATCATGCAGTTGATAGATGTTGACATCTCCATGGCTGTTCAAAAAGTTGAACAATTATATCAAAACTCGGCCGATGAATGTTATATGAGGGCCAGACTTCATACATCTTCTGATGACGCGAATGATCAACCTTCATGGTGGGACAAAGATTGCGTACGAAGTAAGAGAAACAAATACTCACTACTAAGACGATTTAGATGGACAAATGGACATACAGATTTCTTAAGATATAAGGGTGCGAGAAACACATTTAAAAATTTATGCAAAGCCAAAAAGTTATCATTCCAACGTAAAAATAGGTCAAAATTACTAAGCTCTACTAAAAAACCTGCATTGTTTTGGAAAACGATTAAAAGTAACAAAAAGAAAACAGTATCAGATAAAAGTATTACTGCAGTGGCATGGCATAATCATTTTCGTTCTCTATTGCACACCGAAAACGAAGTACCATTTAATTCATCGGACTTGCATAACGTAAATGATGATAACGTCGATAATATTTTAAATCAGCCAATAACCGACATTGAAATTTCAAGAAGTATAAGAATGTTAAAGGATGGGAAATCACAGGGTACAGATGGTATCGGTTCCGAATTTTATAAACATTCTGAAAATTTAATTATTCCAATTTTGAAGAAACTTTTTAACAGAATTCTTGATACTGGTGATTTTCCACAAACATGGAGCGACAGCATTATAGTTCCAATTTTCAAGTCGGGATGCAAGAGTAACGCTTCAAATTATAGAGGAATATCATTAATTAATGCTGCATATAAGAATTTTTTTCCCACATACACTACATTCAAAAGGCTTAAAACCACTGTGTAGAATCATGTGTCTTTGTAAATTCCGTCTTTGTCGTAATACCTTACCGCAGATCGAACACTCAAATCCGTCACGCGCATGAATTGGAGACACTGAAATATAGCACAAGGAGTGTTTTGTTAGGTTTCTGTTTAAATCCTAGTCAGTATGCTGCTAGGATATGCATATGCTATGCTAAAACATTATAATCAATCACGTTTATACAAAAAGGGGGGTTCATTTTTAGCTCGACTTTTCGAAGAAAATGAGAGCTTATACTGTCACCCGGGCGTCGGCGTTGGCGTCGGCGTTGCAACCAAGGTTAAAGTTTTTTCAAACTTCAATAACTTCCATACTATCAAAGGGATTCAACCCAAACTTGGAATACTTATTCACCATCACACCCTCTACCGTACTATCAGGGCCCATGACCCTGGGACCACTCTATTTGGAGTTATGCCCCCTTTATACTAAGCAACTTAGAAAGTCGAGCGCGCTGTCTTCGGACAGCTCTTGTACAAGTATTGCACAATTTTGACTGAATTTCTGCATGAAAATAAAATAATCTGGCTGCATAGGGGGTTCGTTTGAACCCCCCGAACCCCCTCTGGATCCGCCACTGCCGAAAACGCACGAAGCGTTTGATACTTAATGTTGGACCAAATGCCTCACGTTGGTGCATTTAGATCTACCAAGCTATTGTAATCAAAATATCCAGTAATTTTATAATGCACAATCATATGTGATTTCATATTTTGTTTCTGTGTGAATCTTTTCCCACATACACTACATTCAAAAGGCTTAAAACCACTGTGTAGAATCATGTGTCTTTGTAAATTCCGTCTTTGTCGTGATACCTTACCGCAGATCGAACACTCAAATCCGTCACGCGCATGAATTGGAGACACTGAAATATAGCACAAGGAGTGTTTTGTTAGGTTTCTGTTTAAATCCTAGTCAGTATGCTGCTTTCATTCTAACATATGCTATGCTAAAACATTATAATCAATCACGTTTATACAAAAAGGGGGGTTCATTTTTAGCTCGACTTTTCGAAGAAAATGAGAGCTTATACTGTCACCCGGGCGTCGGCGTTGGCGTCGGCGTTGGCGTCGGCGTTGCAACCAAGGTTAAAGTTTTTTCAAACTTCAATAACTTCCATACTATCAAAGGGATTCAACCCAAACTTGGAATACTTATTCACCATCACACCCTCTACCGTACTATCAGGGCCCATGACCCTGGGACCACTCTATTTGGAGTTATGCCCCCTTTATACTAAGCAACTTAGAAAGTCGAGCGCGCTGTCTTCGGACAGCTCTTGTACAAGTATTGCACAATTTTGACTGAATTTCTGCATGAAAATAAAATAATCTGGCTGCATAGGGGGTTCGTTTGAACCCCCCGAACCCCCTCTGGATCCGCCACTGCCGAAAACGCACGAAGCGTTTGATACTTAATGTTGGACCAAATGCCTCACGTTGGTGCATTTAGATCTACCAAGCTATTGTAATCAAAATATCCAGTAATTTTATAATGCACAATCATATGTGATTTCATATTTTGTTTCTGTGTGAATCTTTTCCCACATACACTACATTCAAAAGGCTTAAAACCACTGTGTAGAATCATGTGTCTTTGTAAATTCCGTCTTTGTCGTAATACCTTACCGCAGATCGAACACTCAAATCCGTCACGCGCATGAATTGGAGACACTGAAATATAGCACAAGGAGTGTTTTGTTAGGTTTCTGTTTAAATCCTAGTCAGTATGCTGCTTTCATTCTAACATATGCTATGCTAAAACATTATAATCAATCACGTTTATACAAAAAGGGGGGTTCATTTTTAGCTCGACTTTTCGAAGAAAATGAGAGCTTATACTGTCACCCGGGCGTCGGCGTTGGCGTCGGCGTTGGCGTCGGCGTTGCAACCAAGGTTAAAGTTTTTTCAAACTTCAATAACTTCCATACTATCAAAGGGATTCAACCCAAACTTGGAATACTTATTCACCATCACACCCTCTACCGTACTATCAGGGCCCATGACCCTGGGACCACTCTATTTGGAGTTATGCCCCCTTTATACTAAGCAACTTAGAAAGTCGAGCGCGCTGTCTTCGGACAGCTCTTGTACAAGTATTGCACAATTTTGACTGAATTTCTGCATGAAAATAAAATAATCTGGCTGCATAGGGGGTTCGTTTGAACCCCCCGAACCCCCTCTGGATCCGCCACTGCCGAAAACGCACGAAGCGTTTGATACTTAATGTTGGACCAAATGCCTCACGTTGGTGCATTTAGATCTACCAAGCTATTGTAATCAAAATATCCAGTAATTTTATAATGCACAATCATATGTGATTTCATATTTTGTTTCTGTGTGAATCTTTTCCCACATACACTACATTCAAAAGGCTTAAAACCACTGTGTAGAATCATGTGTCTTTGTAAATTCCGTCTTTGTCGTAATACCTTACCGCAGATCGAACACTCAAATCCGTCACGCGCATGAATTGGAGACACTGAAATATAGCACAAGGAGTGTTTTGTTAGGTTTCTGTTTAAATCCTAGTCAGTATGCTGCTTTCATTCTAACATATGCTATGCTAAAACATTATAATCAATCACGAATCCAATTAATTCAAGGGGGAGTGTGTGGCCAAAATCCCCAGCCCACTTCTAGTTCCACAAGCTAGCTAGTGAACTATTAAGCTTAGTGTATGTCCATCTTTCTGTCTGTCTGTCTGTCTCCACATTTTTTGCATATCCGAAGGTTTGGTTGTTCCAATTTCAAAGCTACATGAACTTCAGATAAAAATCAAAGACACAAGATATTGAGAGTCTGTAATGAGGAGAAAAACGTCAGAAATCTGTTTAAATTTTCCCAACTTATTCATCTTCAACATTTTTTCTCATTAAGGACAGATCCTCCAGTTGTTACTGCGCAACTTACTGCGCATATCCTAAATAACGAAATAAAGCTGTTTCAGTAATTGGGTTTTTCAGCAAATGTATTTCTTACATAATAGTTAATGTTTGGTTGATAAATGACAAGAACCTTTTCGGTTATTTCAATTTTCTCTGTTTGGTCAATTAAAGTGTAATAGTACTCGGATGGTACATTTCGCTTTCTGTTACGCGTTCAAAATGTGGCGTTTGCGATAGGAAACGGAGCAACAAAAGCAAAGTGGTGTCTTTATGAGCTAGTCCGCTTCAGATGGACACAAAAGATGACGCGTTTTATTATCTAAAGCTGGTAATAAGGAAGAAAATGGATAAAATTAATGAAACAATTTCGGACAGAGCTGTAAAAAGTTAACCAAATTTTACTTATAACTAAGAAAAACGCTTGGTTTGATATATTTTTCTTTTTTTGTTTTTGTAGGTATGACCAAGCACTATGTCTATACCAAAAAAGAAAAAATTCTTACCGCTGGAATATTTTTTATTATCAGAAACCTTGCGAAAAAAGAGCAATTACAGCTACTTTTGAAAGAATGTTTTACTAAAAATTTCAAAATCATCACTAAATTTTCCCAAATTGATACTCATTTAGACAGAATAAAACATATTGAACACAATAAAGACTTATTCATGTAATCCTAGTCATTTCGAACACCTTTTTTGTGGGTATTTAAGTGACACCTCATTTTTGCAATTTTAGACAAGAGTAGTCTCCCTTGAAATTCAATAACTTTTTAATTCGCTTGGTGACCTATAGTTTTTAAGTCATTTTTTTACTTCTCATATATTTAAATATCAGTACAGAAAAAATAAAAAAAAATCTTACCGTGGGAAATAAATGGAGGATCTGTCCTTAATATCACATCAAAGTTCTTGATATGCACACATTTTACACATTTTTTGCAAACCCTGATAATAGTTAGTTACAATTTGAATCATATTCATAACTTCTGTCTGTTAACATTGTCCCAAACAAGCTCTGATTTTGAATTCCCTTTTAAAGAAACCTTTGGAGAAGATGTTGATTATCAAATTTCATTGTTTTATCTAACTATTTTTTGTGCCATTTTGTACAACCATGCAATCCTTTATAACAAACATTTTGTGTTTGAGTTTACTGGTGTTTTACGCCGTTTTCAACTGGTAGGGTCATATCGCGCCGGCTGGAGCACCTAACCATGGATTCCTGTTGTTTCTCAACTAGTACTACCACAACACCCTTACCTAGCCTCTAGCTGCTCGCCCACTTGGGTTAACGATTTCAAACCCATTGGTGGGTGACAATTTTGACAGAAAGGGTATTTGCCGCAGCCGGGTATCGAACCCAGGACCTCTCGAATGAGAGGCAGATGCGCCACACAACCTTTTTGTGGTCTACAGTATTAATTTTCATGTTGGACTAGTCTAAAATTGTATCTGTTGTTTGCAGAGCTACAGATAAGAGGGGGTAATTGGTTTTCAAAATGCCATATTTCATTTATTGTTCATCAAACGGTTCAAACCCTTTGCTGTAAGTACTCATTGGAATCGTCTCATTGAGATGATTCCAATGAGTACCCACAACATAGGGTTTGGACATGCTAGCATGCTTTCATAAGTCTTAACCCATTCCAACAAAGTGACACCTCTTCAAGCCCCACAACATGACAGCTTTGGGAAACATCTTGGAAAATGAAGAAATTGCTTGGGACAAGAAATTTGTCCATTTCCCACAATTTTTCTACCAGAAAGAACCGAAGAATGTGAATTTCAATTGTCTTAAAATTGTCTTCTGCAACATCTTTGATTTTGGAACAGTCTAAAATTTTGATGCCTGGTATCAAATCACACTTATATCTACCAGAATTTTGAATCAGTATCATTAAAATAACTCGCATCACAATCTCTATTGGTTAAATGAACTAAGGCATGCGTTTTCATGCTCTGTTTCTGTGTAAACCGTTTCCCGCAAAATTTGCACTCGTAAGGTTTGACGCCCGAATGTTGCAAGATATGTCGCTGTAAATTCCGCCGATGTTTCATGAACTTGCCGCATATATCACATTTCACTCCGATCATCTCCTTATTTTGGTACACTGAAACAGAGCAGAGGAAAACACACGCTTATAACCCATTCCCACACATTGTCTCTTTTTGACCCCACAAAAAAAGGTAAAGGCTTTTTTGGAACACAATGTGGAAAATGAAGAAATTGCTTAAATGACAAGCTATTTCTTCATTTTCCACAATGTTTTTAACCAAAAAGACTAAAAAATTAACATTTCATTCTCCTGAAATTGACGTCTACAACATTATTGAATTTGGACCAGTCAAAAGTTTTGCCGTTTCGTAATGGGATAATCTGCTAAAATAGTTTGGAACAAGAGCATGGCATATACATGATGATTGTATGCCCAAGAGAGGTTTAGGTTTGTCTGTGAATTTGGACATTTTTCGATTCAAGGGCAGGTAATTCAAAAACAAACAAGAGCTGTCACTGTAAGATGACAATGCCCCGACACCGCTTTGATTTTAAATTATGGCCAATCAAGGTCATCCAGGGGTCAAGGTCACCAAAGTATGTGCCTACAGAAAGGTAATGTACCAAGGAATGTTGTGGTAAAGTATGAAGCGAATATGTTAAGTAATAAGGAAGTTATGGCCAATGTTAAAGTTTTTGGACGGAATGACGGACAGACGGACGGACAGACAGACAGACAGACAGACGGACGGACGGACGGACAAGTCAAATTTATGATACCTCCCTATCGGGGGCATAAAAATATCTGAATTTTGAAAGTTGTGTGCATAACTAAACACTTCAGAGATTTATTTGTAGCAAGTTTGATCAAATTTTTATTGAACCAGTAGGAGTTCCGCACAAAAGATTGGACAGACAGACCGACAGATGAATAAAATATGACCTATTATAACACTCCTGCATTATCCTTTCAAAAAGAAATTGATTATTTATGTACAATTAAGCACATAAAATATTGATACAAAGGAGAAAATGTTTGTCACATTCTTCTTTTGTCATTGTATTTCCTCTCCTTCTATACATAAAAGACGACAAAACCAGTTACATGCATTATTTGGGAAAGGGTCAAAATAGTTAAATGCACAAAAGTGGTGTTATATAGCACAGAATGCATTGTGAGAAAAGAAGTATCTTCTTAAAATACATTAGTATGGAATCTTGAAATTAAAACAACTTAAATAAACCCTTTCCAAAACAAGACCTGGTTTTGACAAACCTAATGTACTGGACAACACCAAGGGACAAGAATAAAATACATTATAACATATTACCAGCATTTTCTCCTCTTCAACATTTTAAATTTTGTGCTAATATGTTGATGAATCCTATTTTAATTTTCCACATTCACTTTGTTGTCTGTACTAGCTCTCAAATCATACCACCATTTAGTTTTTTTGTTTTGTTTTTTTTGTGAAAGAGTAAATTGATTATCAAACGGGAAATTAATTTACTCTACACATTAGCTGGGATCTAGAAAAGGGATCCATGCGGCCCTCTTTCACTTTAGTTGCGGCTAGCTTTGCTGATGAAACTTTTCAAAACCAACATAGATATTATCAGACTGTATATACAAAGGCTGATCTGGATTCATGTTGATGTGTCAATTGCCACAATGGCCCTTAATTTTTTAAGATCCCAGCTTAAAAATGGCATAAATATTCAAAGCAAACACAATTTACAGTTGGAATCATGCAAAATGAGATGCCACAAAAACACACAAAACATAGGGCTGCATTACTTACTGAAAAGAAAATTAAATTTCTTCTTATTTCATCTAAAAATGACACCCATTGTGTTGACATTGGTTAACCAATTAGCAAATCACATAATCTTAGACTGCTCCAAATTCAAAGACAATGCAGACGACAAGTTCAAGTGAATGAAACTTGACATTTAATTTTATTTGATTGTTCTGAATAGATAACATTGTGGGAAATGAAGAAATTGCTTGTCACAAGCATTTTCTTCATTTTACATTACGTTTTCCAAAGCCTTAATCTTGATGTGCGTCTAAAAGCGTCAATGTGTGGGAATGGATTAAGTCAAATTACTGCTCAAGTCAAAGGGAAAATATGGCCATGTCCTCATCAATGGAAAAAGAAATTTTTAAACAAAATATTCAAAATGTAGTAGGAAAAGGACAGAAATTGCTTGTTACTCATTTTTAGACTTGTCTTAATTCTAATACATGTACATGTATGCTGCAAATGACAATTTCCAGTGATTACATATTTAACAAGAACAGTCACAGAGCAAACTAATAACCCCCGCCAACACAGTTCACAAATCAAAAGTCAAACGATCATCCTTGGTTGACCTCGGAGAGCAAAGCAATTACTTTCTGTGAATGTCCATGTCATGCTGACCATACATGTAAAATTTTCATCAAAATCTGGTGCAGCTTTTGGAGAGGAGTTGATGACAAGAAATGTGGAGGAACAGACAGGATGATTCCTATATACCCCAAAACTGTGTATGCATGAAGGGGGGATTGGCCAATATTTGTGTTTACACCAAATTGTGGACAGACAGCCGACGTGACCACCACAATAGCTTGCCTTGAGCACTTTATACCCAGGTGAATTATAACACATAAACAAATGCAATACAATTGCTTGTTTTGTAATTTAGAATTAGAACTTGTTTTTCAATTGTAAGTGATATCGTATTACAGAATGAACTTTACTTACTGCTTATATTAGACTGATTAGCTTCGCTTAACTGGTCTGTTGAAAATGTTGATGTCTTTCTATTCAAACTTGTCTGTGTTCCATCAGTAATTTGTTCTGTGGAGTTTTGTGTCATCCAGGGCAGTTTGTACAATGAATGAAAACTGTTCACATCTTTCTCTGAAGTCCAAGTCTCACCAGTCTCACTTTGTGTATATGGTGTCACTTTTGGGTCATAATTTCCCAACACAGAATCATCTGTATTACCATGTTTGTATGGTGTCTTTTCAAGGCCATAACTTCCTAATTTAGAAGCACCAGTTTCATGACTATCAGGAGGTTCTTTTTTAATAACAACATCTTGATCTGAGTCATTTGTTTCGTCAGATTGTGTCAGGTCTTTATCAAGATTTACAGACAAATGTTCATTATAACTTGTATATCTTGTATCATTTCCTCCAACAAAACCACTTTCAACAACAGATTCAGCATTTTTCATTTCAAGTCTTTCCTCCTGTACATCAGAATGAGTATTTTCTGGTGGATAATTAATATGTTTATCAGTAGTCAAAGCTGCCGTATTATAACTGCTATTGTCATTTATATATCCTGGACTATGATGATGTGTAGCAGAAGGCAAGTTGTGGTGGTTGTTATATTTTTTGTGTCGTTTGGTTGCTGGTATTCTCTCTCCATAGACCTCTGTGGATTCTTCTGGCTTTCTCTTTAGTTGCTCTATCAATAAAATAAGATCATATCATCTCTTTTCAACGAAAACCTTGTAACTACAGCTTGTTTAACCCTTTCCCAAACAGCAAAACTTAAAGTTGATCCACTTCAAAAACTGCCACAAATGACAAAATGGAACTAATTATTGATAGAATTTGTGTAAAATATGGCATAGAAAATATTGAGACAAAAGGAGAAACTGCTGGTTATCAGCAGTTTCTTCTTTTGCCTCATTGTTTTCCCAAGCCTTTTCTATTAGAGACGTCAAAACCAGGTCTTGTTTGGGAAAGGGTTAAAGCTGTAGTTACAAGGTTTTTATTGGAAAGCAGCAATATGAAATATACAGGTGTGTATACATAAGCCAATAGAATGTCATTGTTTGATGCCTCCTCAACATAAAAGCATGATGAAACATTGCCAAAATGTAAGAACTTGATTGTAAAAGTCAGTTTCTTCATTTTCCTGAATGGCCTTCACCAAGAGATACAAAAAACATTCATTTACGACTCATTAGAGTCAGGAATCCTTAAAAATTTATATTCTATCTGCAAATCAATTAGACATCAATTTGATATAGATTTTAAAGTGAAAGAATTATCAATCTGTTAAGGCAGAGTAACCTTAATGTGGCCATATACAGATTCACAAGATGTTGGAATATTTCTGGCAAAATCGAAAAAATTCAGCAGTATAAGACCCATAGTTGGAAACAGGAAAAAATCTATACTTTCTGCTGACAAATGATAACAATGTTGCCTTCAAAATGCCCATATCATGTGAATCTTTATTACAGGGATTCTACCTTAACCCTTTCCAAAACAAGACCTAGTTTTGACATCCTAAACAGAAAAGGCTTGAGAAAACATCGAGACAAAATACTGAAGAAAATGATGCTGATCAGCATTTTCTCCTTTTGCCTAAATTTTTTCTATGCTATATTTAACACAAATCCTGTCTTTATCAACATCCATTTTTAAGTCCACTGTCTGCAGCAGATTTTTAATTGGACAAGTCCAAATTATCGTCGTTTGGGAAAGGGTTAATATATCTTATCCTTTCCCAAACAGCAAAATATAGAATTCTAATTCAAAAGCTAGAACTACTGATGACAAAATGGTCGCCAGTATAGAGGTTGCTTGTCTATTTGCCCACTATATTCTATCAGAACATTATGAGGCAAAGTGAGAAAATGCTGATAACCAGCATTTTCTTCTTTTACTTGAATGTTTTCTGATGTCTTTTCAATTAAGGACATGGAAACCAGGTAAATCTTATTTTGGAAATCTTTAAGGATTAAAGAGAAGCATAATTATGTTTATTACTGGACCTTTATATCTTACATCTCAAGATCTGGACTAAGTTTCTCGAAAAAACTTAAGTACATGCTCATGAGCACATGCTCAACTTCAAAGGAATACTCTCCAACGTTGAAGGGTATTCAATTGAAGTTCACATGGATTTCATGCGATTTGAGCACAGTGCTCAGATTTGAGTCTGAGAACGTAATTAAGCTTTTTCAAGAAACCTGGGCCTGGACTAACTTACCTTTTAAACAGAAGCCCAAGAACTTTGACTTGAATTCTTCATTATCTTTGAGAAAAAACTTCCCGCAGTTTGACCCTAGGTGGGATAGTGTTCCGTCTGTTACACTTGCTGTCAGTAAAACTGACTCCTCACCAGTCTGCTCGGATAATTGTTCAACCTTTAATAAAAAAGATAAACTGATGTATTAAAACACAGCTATGGTAAGTGTAGATACATATTACAAAGTAGATTTTGTCTTCCACTCGCAACAACACAGGGTCGACTGTAGCAGCAGCCTGTCATGTTGATATGGTTGTAGATATGGACTCAAGCCAATTTTGAATTTGTAGTTTTAATAACGGTGTAATAAAATGTTCAACAAATGAATGATCACAAAGTAAAATGAGGTGTCCAAAAATAAAAGCAACAAAATGTCCAAATTTCACATAGAAATTGTCCAAATTTCACATAGAAATATCACAAAGTTTAAGTTAAATTTTCTTGACACAAAGTTTTGTTACAACGAAGTACTTTTCCTAACTGACTACAAGACTAGATTTTGATACCAAAACAGCATAGCAACCAATCATTGGGTGACAACAAATTCTCTAATCAGGCTTTAGACTAAGAAAAAGATAATACAAAAGGCTAATAACAGTGACAATGTCTTCTTTGGATTTGTTGATAAAGACAGCTTTGACTTGAGAAGGATATTGATGTAATATGTTTGATATGAAATGGAATTATGATAATAGTTAATCTGCATTTATAGACTAAAATGTTCTTAAAGTGACATTTCAGAATATTTTGTCATAAATTTTACTTTTATTTTTATCTGAAAGAGCATATTTCCTTATGAAAATTCTGAAAATTTCAAGCCAAAATATTGCGCCGTTTACGAGAAATTTATATTTATGTGTTAAAATTTAACACATTGTTGTGGACAACAGTTCCGATTTATATGCAATTTATCGATTATGTCTCAACTTTAAATGCGTGTTTCTCGCTTATTGGCAACAACTTCAAAAAACTAATAGTATTTATACTCATTAGAATAAGCAATCTTGGCATCAAGACATACTTTAAAAAAATGAAATTGGAATGAAATGTCCCTTTAAATCAAATTAATGAAAAGTGAAATAATTCAATAAATTGCAAAAATACACAAAAGATAATAAATAATATGAAATATACATTTTGAAAGCTTTAGTTTGATACCCGATTTTATTATATTCATTAAGATGTTCCAAATTTTGTAAATTAATACAATAACTGCATAATGCACAAAATTTGCTACATATTAATCCTTTCTCAGTTCTTTTGATTCAGACTCTGAAGCTGATTTTAAGTTTGAGCATTTTTAGACTGAGGTTGTTTTGGCAGAGACTTCAATCCGGTTTTGTTTTCCATTTGCAGAAGTAACTGCTCTGTTTCTTTGTCGGGGTCTATGTATCCTTGGTTCAGGCCACCATTACATGCAAAGGTGAAATGGTTTGCACGCTGACATGCAAAACATTGCCATCCCTATGCAGGACATGGTTCATGTTGTGAGTGCACTGCTGAGTAACAGTGGTAACATTTTCTGTTATTTGAACCATTGTTGCATCTTGCAAATATTGTTTTTGACTCCCTAATGACCTGAACCAACCCAATAAGATTTTTATGTCTGCAATTATCTAAATTTACTGAATATTTATAAAGTAGAACAAGTTCTTGATTAAGTTTCTCAATTGTCCTTTCTTGGTCTTCACAAGTTCTGGTGGCACAGTTCAATTTTTCTGTAAGTTTTTCACTGGTTTGAAGAAATTTGTCTTTCTCTTCGGATAGTCTATCACATTGTTCACTGAGTTGTGTAATTACTGAAGATTGTTTGTATGTTTGCTCTTGAAGATCACTCACTTCTTTAGTAAGGTCACTGATTTTTCCTTCTAGGAACTCGCACTCTTTGTTATGGAGCAGTTCTACAGTATTCACGGGTTTGTTTTTGGTTTCGGATGAGTTATTGTTCTCTGTTTGAATTGGGGTTGAAAGATCTGTCTTACTTGATTGTGGCTGTTTAGTTCTACACATAGTGGCATAATGTCCATACCGACGACACACATAGCACTTTCGTGTACGGGCTGGACACAGGTGTTCATCTAGGAAAGTATCACCATCATTTGCACATGATAGGGCGCTGACACAGTCTCTGAAATTCTCCACCATTGTTACAGAGATATGGGGAATAGCTCTGCATTTGTTGTAGCACTCGCACTGGTCGTCTGTTGTGATGGTACCAGGGGGTTCGCACCCGGATTCTCCACCAAATTATTACGAAGTAGATTTTGTCTTCCACTCGCAACAACACAGGGTCGACTGTAGCAGCAGCCTGTCATGCTGATATGGTTGTAGATATGGACTCAAGCCAATTTTGAATTTGTAGTTTTAATAACGGTGTAATAAAATGTTCAACAAATGAATGATCACAAAGTAAAATGAGGTGTCCAAAAATAAAAGCAACAAAATGTCCAAATTTCACATAGAAATTGTCCAAATTTCACATAGAAATATCACAAAGTTTAAGTTAAATTTTCTTGACACAAAGTTTTGTTACAACGAAGTACTTTTCCTAACTGACTACAAGACTAGATTTTGATACCAAAACAGCATAGCAACCAATCATTGGGTGACAACAAATTCTCTAATCAGGCTTAAGACTAAGAAAAAGATAATACAAAAGGCTAATAACAGTGACAATGGCTTCTTTGGATTTGTTGATAAAGACAGCTTTGACTTGAGAAGGATATTGATGTAATATGTTTGATATGAAATGGAATTATGATAATAGTTAATCTGCATTTATAGACTAAAATGTTCTTAAATCAAATTAATGAAAAGTGAAATAATTCAATAAATTGCAAAAATACACAAAAGATAATAAATAATATGAAATCTACATTTTGAAAGCTTTAGTTTGATACCCGATTTTATTATATTCATTAAGATGTTCCAAATTTTGTATATTAATACAATAACTGCATAATGCACAAAATTTGCTACATATTATACATATTGTCACTTTTCATTGAAAACCTTGTAACTGCAGCTTGCTTTAAGCTCAGTTACGAGGTTTGCGTTGAAAAGCAGAGATATGATCTAGGACCTTGAAAAGGACCCTTATGATGCTTGGGACCCAACATGAATCCAAATCAGTCTGACAAAAAAAGAATCTGATCTTTAGCAGCATATATTCTGGTGCCTGCAATACAATTGCAATGCACTTGGGACACCCTTAAATGTTGTTGTTTTAGGCAGAGCTCTATGCCATTGAAACTGAGCAATACTTTAAAATGGTTTAATCAGTTCCCTTCGGAACTTTACTATGAAATCGCATTGAAAAATGGACATTAAAAGATAGTTTACAGGCAAGTACAGCATGCTGCAATGATCTCAATGCATAATATCGCTGCTTTTTAAACAAAAACCTCATAACTGCAGCTTAAAACAAGCTGTAGTTAAGAGGTTTTCATTTAAAAGCAACAATATAAAATCTACATAAAGTCTGGCCTATCTCGTTAAAAATGAAAAAAAAACTTTTTTTGGCCATCAAACGTTGTGGAAATAATTATGATATTCAGCAATATATCCTACTTGCTCAACATTGTCTTCAACATTCAAAATACAACTTTTTATTTTTGACATCCATTAATTTTTCATCTGCAAATCCTTATATTATTGACAAATTTTCAGATTTCAGTTTGAGGAAAGAGCTGAATACCAGAGGCCGATCTACAGGTGGTTCAGGGGGTTCAAACAGACCCCCCTCTTTAGCCTGATTATTTATTTTTCATGCAAAAATTCAGTCAAAATTGTGTACTACTAAGAAAACAAACCCCTATTAAGGTATTTGTATATTTGAACCCCACACACAGATATCCTGGATCTGCAGCAGTTCAGAATTCAGAATACCTACCAGAAACTGTATCTGGCTTTTTAAGACTGACTTAAGTATAGCTTGATAACCAGGAACGTCTCGCAGGTGTCCTAAGTCTGGGCTGTAACATGGTATATGCGACATCCTTAAACTGTTCTGTATTGACGAACTACTGTCTCATCAAAGCATGATTAATTATGCTTTATAAAGTTTGTGAGGTTAGTGCAGCTCTGACTGTGCAGATGGTAGTGAGATATTGGCTCTTCTACTTTGTTGTATCTGAAAGAAAAGATGTACAGCCCATTCACACATAGCTGCAATATCGTTACAGACTTTTTTCATCCTTATAAGGAGTTTTTGTCATGAACATACAACAAATTCATCACAGTTCATGGGGACGATACTGCAGCACAGTGACACTTTTTGATGCCTCTCAGTAAAAATGCTTTCAAAAACATTGTGGAAAACGAAGAAATTGCTTGTTACCCAAAAATGGAAAAGATTTGAAATTTCCATCAACTTGAAATGGTTGTCTGCAACACCTTTCAAATTGGAACTGTCACAACTTTTGCAATCTGGTAATGGGTTAATAGACCTTCCTGGTAGTACACAATATGACATCATTAACATAACCATATGGCAAAATCTTAGACTTGTCTAAATTCAAAGGTGTTGTAGTAGACAATTTTAAGTGAATGAAATTGAATATTTCTTTGGTCTTTTTGGGTAAAAAATATTGTTGGAAATGAAGAAATTGCTTGTCACAAGCAATTTCTTCATTTTCCACAATGTATTCCAGGGCAGTTTATCTTACAGGGAGTCAAAATGGGTCATCCTGTGTGGAATGGGTTAAAGATCATAGTCATACCATTGAATTGGATAGAATAAATTGAGAGGAGATGATACCAATGAGTGCAAGGGGTCTCGTTGGCCAATATTTGGGGCCTTTATTTGGCCCAATAGCAAAAAGTTTCTATTTTTCCCAATTCTCAGCGAAAATTCCCAATGAGCATCCATAGTTCCTCATGGTAGACAATTTCTTCGTTAAAAAAATTTTTGAAGCCATTTTTGTGTAGATTTTTAAACAATAAAACATACAAGAGCATTTTAGGTCATCACTATAATCTAATTTGGTCTTCAAATTTGTCATGCCTACTGTAACATTGTTCCTTCATGTCCCAGCTTGTGATTTCTAAAGGTTCATTTAAGATAAAACTGTGTCAAAATGCACAATTTTGTGTGTTAGGGAAAACTTTGAACACCTTTGAGTGGTTTTTGAACAGTCTAAAACTTAATCCGAGTCTTCTCTGATGTAAATACGCTCTTTGATATTTTGATTTTTTCGCTATTTACCGAAATATCTAAATATCAAAGAGCATATTTTCATCAGAGAAGACTCGGATTATCTAAAACTAAGCCATCTAGTAATAGTTTAATGAACACTTTTCCAAGCAAGAACTGGTTTTGACATCCGTAATAGAAAAAGCTTTGAGCTTAAGCCTTAGGAAACAAATTGAGGAAAAACGGAGAAAATGCTGATACTGTGATAGATCTAACCAGCATTTTCTCCTTTTGCTTCAATACTTTCTGGGCTTTAACCCTTTCCCAAACAGCACAATTGTGCGGTGATCGGATCCACTTCAAAAAGTTTTAAACTGCCAAAAATGACAAAATGAAAGTTACTTAAGACAGAATTTGTGCAAAACATGGCATAGAAAATATTGAGACAAAAGGAGAAACTGCTGGTTATCAGCAGTTTCTTCTTTTGTTTCAATATTTCCTAAGCCTATTCTCTTAGGGGCGTCAAAACCAGGTCTTGTTTGGGAAAGGGTTAAGGTACACAGAGCCAATGTCGTCAACATCTATTTTGTCATCTGCAACTGCTTTCAAATTTAACTACCAAGAGATTGTAGGCCTAGTTACTTTCACATCTTTGGGGATGGAACAGAGGAAAGACGCCTGCGTACTTTGATTATTATTTTTAATGAAGAAAGAAGGTCCAATAATTAGACCCTGAGCTAGAAACATGTTTGCTCCCCCCCCAGAGGGAATTTTGTAGACATGTTTTTTCTTAAAGTATATTATCTTACAAACATTTTGAGCGTTGTTTGCACTCTGGCCGTTGGGGCTTTTGGCTGTAACCCTTATCTAAAACCCTTAACCCTATCATTTTTTTCATAAAAAATTACATTACTTATTTGGTCATATTTTCATCAAATATTGACCTACATATGTCAAAGTGGTATCAAAGGAAAGCCTATGACTTGCTCTTCATTTTGAAGTTATTTTATGCAAATTAGCTCATTTGCATATGCATGAATATTAATGATTTCCCTTAAAATTTGCATTTTTGGGCGAAAATTTGATAAATAACTTCTAAAACAAGGCATTTCTGTCCAGGGGGAATTTTGTAAACATGGTTTATCTTAAAGTATATTTTATTAGAAACATTTTAAGCCTTGTTTGCACTCTGGCGGTTGGGGCTTTTCGCCGTAACCCTTATCCAAACCCTTAACCCTACCAAATTGTTCATTTAAATTTTGAAAATGACTTTAGTCATATCTTGATTGAATATTGACACACAGGTGTCAGAATGGTATCAAATGAAAGCTTATGACTTGCTCTTTCATTTTCAGTTATGTTATGCAAAAAAGCTCATTTGCATATTCATGAATATTAATGATTTTTCCTAAAATTGCGATTTTCGACAAAAATGTGGTAAATACTTTCCAAAATGAGGCGTTTTTGTGCAGGGGAATTATGTAAACATAGCAAATCTTACAGAAAATTATACAAGAGACATTTTGAGCGATGTTTGCACTTTGACCGTCGGGGCTTTTGGCCAAAACCCTTATCTAAACCCTTAACCCTTTAAATTATTCAATCATTTAAAAAAGTTTTTGGTCATATCTTGGTTGAATATTGACTTATAGATGTTATAATGGTATCAAATGAAAGCTTATGACTTGCTTAATAATTTGCTATAAATCTTATGCAAATTAGCTCATTTGCATATTCATGAATATTAATGATTTTAGTTAAAATTGTGACCTTTTTGCTAATATTTGGTAAATAGTTTCAAAAACATTGTGTTTCTGTTCCGTGGGAATCATGTAAACATGGTTTATCTTAAAGAACATTTTATTAGAAACATTTTGAGAGAGATTTGCACTCCGGGGCTTGGGGCCTTTGGTCATAATCCTTATCCAAACCCTTAACCCTATAAAATTGTTCACTCAAATTTTCAAAACATGCTTGGTCATATCTTGATTGAATATTGACCTACTGATGTAAGAATGGTATCAAATGAAAGCCAATGACGTATTCTTTAATATGCAGATATTTTATGCAAATTAGCTCATTTGCATAAGCATGCATATTAATGATTTGTCTAAAATTTTGATTGTTTTGCAAGGTTTTTTATTTTAAATACGTACGAAAAGGTCTGATTGTTTCTTTCTCGTGAGTTTTCAACCATTTAATATCCATGTTCAATCTTTTAACAACATCTAAGCCTTGTTTGAAATCTATTTGATGTTTTGTTTGGAAGTAACAGCAATTTTAAAGTGTGCAGCCCATTATATTTTGTTCCTATAAATCTTATTTT
Source organism: Fragum sueziense (assembly GCA_963680895.1). NCBI lineage: Eukaryota > Metazoa > Mollusca > Bivalvia > Cardiida > Cardiidae > Fragum > Fragum sueziense. The sequence continues at coordinate 60,030,925 of OY804595.1, forward strand.
CAATGTATGTATTTAGTTTCCATTTGATCTTTTTAATTTTTATTGTTTTAAGTGCAAATAAGTTAAATTGATTTCTTTTATTGTATTAGTTCTTGCTTATATCTAGTTTAGTTGACAGAATGTTATCCTTTGTAAAACTGCTACATGAATCCAAAATTGACGCAAAATAGGACTTTAAACATAAACATTTTATCATATGCCATAGAATGATACAAAATGGGGAACTTTATTCTAATACACATGTAAAATTAATCATTCCAATTATTTTTTTAAGTTTTATGGATGAACAGAGATCCTGGAATGTAGACAAATTGCATACATATAGCAAAATAACATTGTTTAGCAATTATCAAGGCCTTACTTTTGCCATTCACATGGAGAAAACAGCATGGTTTTTCTCCATCTGGAGAGCACTTCCTTATGTTTTCCTCATAGACAAGTCAATTTGTTGGCCTTAAGTGTATTTGATATGTGGCTGACAGATCAGGGATACTGGTGTTACCATTCCTTTATGCTCTATTAAGGCATTTTCAATTCAGATAAATTAAGCTTGGGGTGCCATATGTAAAGCCTATGTATCAGATACATAAAATCAAGAGATGTACGCGATGTATTTAGCTAGAGTACGGACAATTACTGGTTGTTATCAAAAGATTATTGCATTTATTACGATGCATTTATTTATCTGTATCAGATCAGAACAGATGTAAACTGATCCAGACTACCGACAGCCCATGCTGAATGTATATTCATATTCTTCCTTATCTACACATATTTCTTATATGTGCTTTCAGCATAGTACCACCTCACAATAAATTGAAAATAGTTCCCTTGCGATACACAATCTCTTTCAATATGGCATATCGTCGTTGTAAATGCAAAACCTCGTATCTCGGTTTTTGGAAAATTTTAAAGGGGATGGAAAAAAGTGTAATTACTTTTCTCAAACTGAAATGTTTTACTTGAAATTTGGATATGTTGTTCACAAATAATGTATCATTAATATTGATCACTAAAAATATCTCAAAACCCTGGAGAATTGTCTTAACTGGGCACACAAGTTTGTACTTTGAAAATTATAGGAATCGACATACGAGGTTTTGCATTTACACCGACGATATGTTTTCCAGGATGGCATTCGATGGCCATAGATATCTTCAGATCAATATTTTCCTGATATTTAAATGCTACAACTATGCTACCAGGTTTAGATCAGCATGTGAAATTCCATATTAAGACACTTACTTATTGCACTGTTCTAGAACAATTTGACCAAAAATGATTCACATCACACTTGGTGGCAATCTTGGAATTACTCAAACTGTGGGAGTTGGGCAAGTTTATCATGATGGAAACCGACATAGATCAATTACTAAACATAACAGGGTTACTATGTACATAACATAACAGGATTACTATATAACATATAGCACTGTCAAATCGAATACATTTTATGGATTTTCCACAATAAATGTGTTTTTGTCCCAAACATTTAAGAATCAATAGTATTTATGAGTATGTAAATGAGCAAATCGGGATGAAGTAATTAAAAAATATACAAGCAATTCACTAGCTTTCATTTGATACCATTTTGACGTTTGTAGATCAATATTTAATCAAGATATGACCAAATACGTTTTGAAAATTTGAATAAACAATCTGATAGGGTTGAGGGTTTAGATAAGGGGTTTGGGGAAAAGACCCAAATGCCACAGTGTGAACATTGCTTAAAGTGTTATTCATGTAATGTTCTTTAAGATAAATTATGTTTGCATAATGCCTTTGAACAGAAACACCTTGTTTTTGATAGTATTTAACACATTTCCGCCGAAAAATCACAATTTTAAGGAAATTCATTAATGTATATGGCAATGCAACTGAACTAATATGCATGAAAAATAATAGCACTTGGAAGAGCCAGTCATAAGCTTTAATTTGATACCATTCTGATACCAGTAGGTCAATACATAATCAAGATATGACCAAAAACGTTTTGAAAATTTGAATGAACAATTTGATGAGGTTAAGGGTTTAGATAAGGGTCACCGCCAAAAGCCCCCATCGCCAGAGTGCAAACATTACTCAAAATCTTTCTTATAAACTGTTCTTTAATTTAAACCATGTTTACATGATTCCCCCTGAGAAGAAACACAATGTTTTTGAAAGTGTTTACCAAATATTCGGAAAAAAGGTCACAGTTTTAAGTAATGTCATTAATATTCATAAATATGCAAATGAGCTAATTTGCATAAAATTTATAGCACATTATTAAGCAAATCATAAGCTTTCATTTGATACCATTTTAACATCTGTAGGTAAATATTCATCCAAGATATGACCAAAAACATTTTGAAATGAATGAACAATTTTATAGGGTTAAGGGTTTAGATAAGGGATTTGGCCAAAAGCCCAAATGGTCAAAGTGCAAACATCGCTCAAAATGTTTCTTATATAATTTTCTTGAAGATTTACTATGTTTACATAATTCCCCTGCACAAAAATGCTCTGTTTTGGATAGTATTTACCACATTTTTGTCGAAAATCGCAATTTTAGGGAAAATCATTAATATTCATGAATATGCAAATGAGCTAATTTGCATAACATAACTGAAAATGAAAGAGCAAGTCATAAGCTTTCATTTGATACCATTTTGACACCTGTGTGTCAATATTCAATTAAGATATGACCAAATTCATTTTCAAAATTTAAATGAACAATTTGGTAGGGTTAAGGGTTTGGATAAGGGTTACGGCGAAAAGCCCCAACCGCCAGAGTGCAAACATTGCTCAAAATGTTTCTTATAAAATATACTTTAAGATAAACCATGATTACAAAATTCCCCCTGGACAGAAACGCCTTCATTTGGAAAGTATTAACCAAATTTTCATCAAAAATTAGCAATTTTAAGGAAAATCATTAATATTCATGAATATGCAAATGAGCTAATTTGCATATAATAACTACAAATTGAAGAGAAAGTCATAAGCTTTCATTTGATACCATTTTGACATATGTAGATTTAAAATTCAATCAAGATATGACCAAATAATTGTCTGTATATTTAAATGAAAAAATTGAAAGGGTTAAGGGTTTTAGATAAGGGTTACAGCCAAAAGCCCCAACGGCCAAAGTGCAAACAACGCTCATCTTGTAGCATTTGTTATAAGCTTTCAGAAAATCATACCCTTCAAAATTCCCTCTGGGGGGGGAGCAGGGGTTATTGGTGGCTCAAGGTCTAAATTTCTTTATTCATAATTGACAACAACATGGCCTTACCTAAAATGATAGGTTGTATATTTGTTTTTCTGTCACTCGCCGCACACTTCTCCAGACAGCTTTTCAGATAAGATGTGTATCTTTTTCCCGCAGATAAGTAAGGACTTCAATTTTCTAGTAAAAGGCTTGCTTGTTTACTCCGTACCTCAGCGTAGGGAACAAGTTCTTTTAAACGAACAAGACTTATTTCTTTTTCATATCGAAATATTCACCAAAAAATTGGTATTCTAGGAAAAGCCAGGCACGTAGGAAACTCTTTCTCCCTCCGTCACAATATTTTCTATGCCCTCTATTTTACACATGTTTTTATCAACACTACTTTTTGTAATCCGTTTTCTTTGATGAAATTCGCTCTTCAAATTTATGTTGATGTCGCTCATTTGTATGGAAGGCCGGTGCGCCATATGCTAATTGCTAAATGCTTCATGCTAATTGCTATGGAAGGCCGGTGCGCCATATGCTAATTGCTAAATGCTAATTGCTAAATGCTAATTGCTAAATGCTAATTGCTAAATGCTAATTGCTAAATGCTAAATGCTAATTGCTAAATGCTAATTGCTAAATGCTAATTGCTAAATGCTATTTGCTAAATGCGTTTTGTCAATAAAGTTTTGAACTTGAACTTGAATGAAAACGAATGTTAACACGATACTGACATGGACGGATGTATCCTTTCACCGTAGCCTATATGTACATGTATACATGGCAAAGTATGAGATTGATCTTGACATTGTAAAAAATAAACCAGAGTCGCTATACATGTATGTTTATAGTTCCAATAATGTTTAAATACTATTTTGAATTCAGATCTGGGTTTCGCAAACCAGTAGCCTGAGTAGGGCCTACCCGTCATCAAGTTTGTGGCTACGACATCGTAGCTATGTAAACTTAGTACAAGCTAGTCTATACCGGGGGTTGTTGCTAGCTGCACAGTGTGCCACATAACGACCCTGACTAAACACACGGGTGCAATGGGAATGACATTTTATACTTGTGTTCCACGACATAAATAACACATTTTAAGTTACACTTCTGTTAAATATCTGTTCATGTACAATGGACAGTTTGTTGTTACCTGTTTCAGCGTACAATGGCCAGTTTGTTGTTACCTGTTTCAGCCACTTCTCCATAGTGCTACACCACTCCCCCATTGTGGCAAAATATTGATAGGTGCATGAAAGGTGATGCGACAGAAACCATTAAGGATGGTAATATGCAAAACTCGGACGTTGGGTCGTCCTGACCGACAGACAGACGACTTTGTATCCCTAGATTTTGCTTCCCACTGACGAGGTCTCGATAAAAAAAAACAGAACGGTGCATTTCGTGAAGTAATTGTCTTTAACCTTCGCATACAGATAAACAGCTTGTGCAGCAGTATTTCCAAGAGAACTATAATACTGCTGAAATTGTTGTTGCCGCGGGGATAAAGACTGGCATTTGGAAAAGGTATGTTAATTTGCTACAGGAAGGTTTCTATACTGAACAAAAAAAGAAACGTTACAGTTTTAAAATGTATATCAGTGGGGGTATGTGTATTTATGCATCTTCTTCGTGAGTCATATTCTATTGGCCGACTCGCTGAATGATTTGCCGAAGGCGACATTTCAAAGTGCCTGTTATATGGACTGTGGATATGATAACATGTTTCTTCAATGATTTGTACCATTATACACGGATAGTTTATGGACAATAACATGTGCAACTGGAAAACGAAGACGTTTATACTTTACCTTTGATAAAATACCGATATATTTAAGCGTATGTTGCGATTCTTTTTTCGTTCAAGTCGGTATACAGTGATCAAATGGGCAACATATGATTATCACCCGTGCAATACACTTTACTGGCACCGTTCGTTACCTGCAAGGTGAGAAATCGCCTGCTAAAAAATCTCAAGTGTGTTTGTTTTCTTTCACAAAACAAATCTTGACAACCATAGTATATATCATTCAGAGTCGTGCATATATTTGCTTTGAAGTATCGCATCTCCTACGTGAATATTTCAAATTGTGGTTGTTACTGTATTCACGTTTTTTCCGACCAGCGTAGATCATGACCAGCCTGCGCATTCGCGCACTCTGATCAGGTTCGACCGTGTTCGCCATTCCATCTAAGAAACATCTTCCCTGCATACAACAAACAGTATACCGGTATCTCAGGAGACACGGTTTGGTTTTTGCTCAGAAGGTACTCTGGTCACAATTAAATCCCAGAAATTCCATTTGTCAAGTTACAGCCACAATTTTTAAAGAAGACATTCGCCTAAATCTTACAATTTCATTTTTATCCCGCCGACGAAGTCAGAGGGATATACAGTATTCACGTTGTCTGTCCGTCCATCCGTCAGTCCGCCCGCCCGTCCGTCCGTCAATACGTCCGTCGTCAAATAATTCCATACAATTATATATCATTAACGGGACAAGTGCCGAAGTAAAAATGATATCCCTGGGTTCAAGGTCACAATTACAGGTCAAAGGTCAAAAATGGGTATAATTTTTATCTCCGGAGACATATCTACATAACCGCTGGTTGGATTTACGAAATATCTACACACAAATGTTTGTAATAATATGCGGCTCATGCACATCTAAAACCCTTGTCCATTGGCCCAAGGTCAAAGGTAAACAAGAACCACATAACATTTTCGAATGCTGTTCATAATGCCCCAGCACACTTGAAGGTGAAATATTGAAAATACTTAAAACCCTGGCCTATCGATCCATTTCATTCGTCGGCAATATAATCTTTTCTCTCTTAAATTTCCTAATTCTTTCAGTGTGCGAACTGTTCAGCGATATATGAAGGACTTGGGGCTAGTATCTAAACGAACAGAGTCACCTCAGTCTTACATACAAGCCCAGATTTTGACTGGAGACATTATGAGCCTGCAGTTCATAAAAGATAACCAATTGGCTATAAAATCACAGCATGTACTTCTTTTTTGGCAATATGATAATTAGAGTATGCCTGCTTATAACAGTATGGGGTCACCACCATATGGTACACATGTATAGATAGTATAACTCTCACCCAGTGTTATGCAAATTGATAATGCTATCTGGTTAATGTCACCTTTTAAAACATTATTTAAACAGTTGCTATATTAGAAAATTCTTGTACATGTAAAGTGGTTTAGTTGACAGATGTATGGTATGTATGGGAATATAATACAGCATTTTATACATATATCTAAAGTATCTTATCTTTTATCTTTTTAATTTAAATAGTAATTGTAATTTATTTATTTTGATGCCCCCGTAACGAAAGATCGGGCGCAAATTGTTTTACTTGTGTCTGTCTGTCCGTCCGTCTGTCTATCTATCCGAAAACTTAACATTGGCCATTTTGGGGCATTAGTGTTTCACAAACACATCTTGTTTGACGTAGGAGTATACCATTCCAAAATCACGCCCTAACAACTTACAGCAATTTTTCACCTATAGAAACACAATTTTACTTATTTTTCCTAATTTTGCTCTAACATATCCCGACGCCCTCCTCATAAAGTAGCAAACAGGACAGAAGCCCTCCCCTTTTAATGCCCCGCATCTAAAGATCTAGGGCATATTGTGTTACCCGTATCCGTCTGTCTGCCCATCTGTCCGTCTGTCTGTCCGCAAAACTTAATATTTGCCGTTTCGGGGCCATTCATTTTTCATGAACACATCTTGTTTATTCTTTATTTGATATTTATTTATTTACAGAAAATAGAATTAATAAAATTTTAGAAAATATAATGAAATAAAGTTTGCTGAGTGTATCCTTGTACAGTTTCCTAATAGTATTTAAAATTGAATGGAAATATTTGTGGATATGAAACAATGTTGATAATCACTATTTTTCTGTTTCTCATTAAAAGCCTTCTCTTCTAACTCATCATAACCATTGCTTAAATGAGAATGGGCTACAAGACAAACAAGAGTGCTTGAAAGGCACTGATATCGCTCACCTGAGTTCTTCCTGTATTTGATGGTGTACAATATAAATTTTGTTGTAAACAAATATGTATGTCGTATCAAATTATTGTAAATTAAGTTGCATAATTTCCTATGAAGACAATGAAGTCACATTAGTATTCAATCATATTGCATGTAGTAGCATTTGCATACATCTTTAAAATTGAATATCATGTGCCGTTCCAGTTTGATTTTTATAATCATGATTAAACTTTTACAATTAACATTTTGCAATGTTGAAACGTCAGAATGATACATTACAGGCATTAATACGCTTAATATGATAAGCCCCTCCTTGCCTCATCAACATTTATTATCCTATCAAAAATTTATAACCAATTGTTTGAAAAGAGTAACTCAATAAGCATTTCATTTTCTTGGTTTAAATTGGCCCCGTGGTTGATTTTTTGAAGAATTTCTTTATGATTTTTTGAAGTCTGATAAGCCCCACCCTGCCACACTCAATTTTTTTAACAAATCAAAAATTCACAAACAATATTATTGTTAAAAAGAGTCACCCAAGCAACATCCCTGGTTCAAATTGGCCCAACAGTTGATTTTTAAAGAATTTTCTTGTCATTCCTCCTAGTCGAAAAAACATCCTGCCATGCCCACATTTTCAACAAATCACAAATTTGTAAAAAAAAAATTAAAAATGGATACCCAAGGAACATTCCTGGATAATTTGATATAATTTGTCCAACAGTTAAGGAGAAGAAAATGTTCAAGGATTTGTTTAATAACTTCTCCAAGTCTGATAAGCCCCGCCCTGCCACGCCTACATTTTTTGACAAATAAAAAAAATCATGAACACACATTGAAACAGTCACTCAAGAAATAGATCTACCAGGTTTGGTTTAAATTTGACCAATGGTTGATTTTTAAAGAATTTTTTCATGATTTCTTTACGTCTGATAAGCCCCGCCCTGCCACGCCAACATTTTTTGACGAATCAAAAATTTGAAAACAAATTTTGAAAAGGGTCATCCAAGTAACATTTCTGCCAAGTTTGGTAAAAATTGATCCATTGGTTAAGGAGAAGAAGATTATTTAAGAATTACTTAAAACAATTTCTCTAAGTCTGATAAACCTCACCCTGCCACGCCCTCATTTTTGACGAATTAAAAATTCATCAACAGGCAGTAAAAACAGTCACTCAAGGAACATTCCAGCCAAGACTGGTACAAATTGGATCAACATTTGATTTTTAAAGAATTATTTAACAATTTCTCTAGGTCTGATAAGCTCCGCCCTGCCACGCCCACATTTTTTGATGAATCAAAAATTTGAAAACAAAGGGGGTGTTCCATTTGTGCCCACGCACAGATTTTCTTGTAACTTTACACATAGAATACCTCTGACCTATGAACTACAAAAATATATTTCTTTTATTCAAAGAGTGCATATAGGCCTATACACGGCACCTTAAAATGTTCCAGATTTTCATTAGTACCCGTCTTACAAAAACTCGATGTTGGCTATCTAGTTTTAGTATTCATCCACATTTTTCAATCAAAACAGCAAGAAGAGTCCTTGTAGAAACTTTTGATACCAATAATGTTGGTACCAACATGCGCAAATAATTTTTCAGAAATTTATTTAGTCAGAAATTGTCAGAAAAATAGCCCAAAAAATTTCGAAACCTAAATTTCAATCATTTTTTTTTGTATGTTCCCATCTTTGTCAACATATGAAATTGATGAGAAAGTTGGCCATATATGTCCCCTATTCGCATGCAAAATTTTGTAAAAAATTGAAACCGGTAAAGTTGTCAAATAATGAGAATTGTGATCAATGGCACCATAAAATGTTCCAAGTTTTCAATGGTACCTCTCTAGCAAAAGCCTAATGTTGCCTACCCAATTTTGATATTAGTCCCCAACTTTAAATCAAAATAGCAAGAAGAGACCTTGAAGAAAATTTTGAGTCCAAAATTGTTGATGCCAACATGCACAAGTAATTTCTCAGAAATCTATTTAGTCAGAAATTGTCAGAAAAATATCGAGAAATTATCGAAACCTAAAGTTTAATCAATTATTTTTGTATGTTCCCGTCTTTGTCAACATATAAAATTGATATGAAAGCTGGCCATACATGTGACCAGTTTGTATGCAAAATTTGGTGAAAATTTGAAACTGGTAAAGTTGTCAAATAATGAGAATTGTGATCAATGGCGCCTTAAAATGTTCCCAGTTTTCAATGATATCCGTCCAGCAAAAGCCCAATGTTACCCACATAGTTTTGATATTAGTCCCTAATTTTAAATCAGAATAGCAAGAAGAGTCCTTGTAGAACATTTGAGAACAATATTGTTGATACCAACATGCACATATAATTTCTCGGAAATCTATTTAGTCAGAAATTGTCAGAAAATACCTTAAAAATTCGAAACCTAAAATTCAATCAATGTTGTTTGTATGTTCCCCTCTTTGTCAACCTATGAAATTGATATGAAAGTTTGCCATATAGTTATGTCCTTTATTCGTATCCAAAGTTTATTGAAAACTTGAATTTGGCAAAGTTGTCAAATAATGAAAAATTATGTACAACGGCATCTTAAAATGTTCCTGGTTTTCAATGGTATCCATCTAGCAAACGCTCAATTTTGCCTACCTAGTTTTGATATAAGTTCCCAATTTTAAATCAAAATAGCAAGAAAAGTCATTGTATAACATGTTGGTGCCAATGCTGTTGATACCAACATGCCCAACTGATTTCCAAAAAAAATATTTAGACGGAAATTGTCAGAAAAATAGCCCAGATTATTTCCAAACCTAGAATTCAATCAATTAGAAATAAACCCATTACCCACATTTGACTTTGATACAGTCATTTTGTTGGCTTTGGTCATCTGTTTGGAATTATTTACGAAACACATATTTCCAGTCACACATATTTCCAGTCCTGATTTCACAGCTTCACATGTCATAACAAGTATTTTTTTTCATTTGTTTATCTTTAAGTAAGCCAATGTGTTCTAGTAACAGGACAGAATAGTTCACTTTGAAGCATTTGGCATAGCTTACTCCAGTTATAATTTTATGACACATTTTGATCAATACATTAAGTAATACTTAAACATATCAATGCCATTTTTAAAACTTTAACAGCTTATATCATATAATACATTTTAAATCGTTAACTATGTTATTAACTTAAAGTACCCTTTGAGACTGTGCGTGTCCCTCTGAAAAAAGAAAACAGATGCATTTTGCCAGCATCCTCTACTATTTGGCATACATGGCATGTTGACCATCTATAATATAAATATCCAAAGGCTTAATGACATACAATTTGGCGTCCATTTTTTTTTATCACGTACACATCACGTCCAAAAATATTCTGTAGCACATGCCATTTGTTGTTGTGCTCCAGTCGTGATGTGCAAGACAAATTTTGTATGTGACTAAGCCTTACATTGAAGAGTTCATTTTCTATTTATCGTTTAGTTTCATGAAAACTGTTATAGCCTATGAAATAATTATTTGAATTACAAGTGCTGTAAGTGATCTCTTGCTTTTTAAGCCTATTAACTACAGTTTGATGATCTTTACGAGGTCAATTAACCGTTATTTTTTAATGTCGTTGTTTTCGATTACTCTTGATATACCCTTAAAACTGAAATAAATCACGATAGAGACGCATGCTACGTTGTGGAACATACAAACGGGTAAAAATAAATTCAAGAAATATCATGTGGATTGGTCAATCTGTGGGGGCAGTTAATTTCTGTCAAGGAAAAATTCAAATCGTGTTCATTTAGTCACTGGATTCTTAATCAAGTCTTTATATACATGCACATTTACTTACTCTAATTGTTGGTTTCAAATATTGCTCATAGGGAACTAGTCCTCATTTAAAAGTGAAAAGACCTGGTGCCAGTGCTAAAATTTCTTTTACCCTAGATAATGTGATGCATTAAAAAGAAGTCTGCACTCTCTCACAATCCCCAGGTTCGTATGACGCCAGAAATATCTATGGGCCCCTATATGAAAAATACCAAAACCTACACTCGTGGAAGGTAGTGTGGCATAACAAAATGAGACATAGGCAAAAAGCTGATGCATGTTCTTCACAGATCTGAGATTGGCAAATGGTTTATGAATATGTCATTAAAGCAGTGGATAATTCACCATAATAATAGAAATACTAGCAATTTGGCATTGAAGGGCACAATTGATGAACAATAAAAACTGTTTCTGTGTTCTTTTTATTATCTCGAGCAGTGTAGTAAAGAAATGTTGTATGTATATCAAAGTAGTCTAAGTGTTGATAAGCCACAAAGCAAAGTTTAAAAAGGTGACATAATAGGTAAAATGTGTAACATTATTGCATTACTTTTTTTTTAATCCACATTTCACATTGCATTCCACTGTTTTAGGCTTCTCCCCCCCCCCCCGCCATTATATTGTGGGTGGGTGGGGTAAGACAAAGTGCCATTTATTCACAAAAAGCATAATTTTGTGTGAAAATGCTAAAATTCATGTTATGCATAAGTTGTTGATGTCAAATCAAGATACAACAAAGCAAAAAGGACTATTTGCGTAATGCATATAGAAGGTATAAAGTAAAATCTTAGATTTTACATTCTTAGAAATTTGGACCGCTTACACTAAAATTAAAAAATGACACTGTTACCGGTTTTATTTTTACTTAATATTTTAATATAAGCACAAGCATATATGGGGGCAATTTTAATATAAATTTTATATGTTGACAAAAACTGAAACTGTGTGAAATTTAGAATCAAATTTGGTCAAAATGTCTAAAAGCTAAGAATTATGTTGATGACGTCATACAAAAAGTAATAGCACATTGTTTTTTATAGAGAAATGTATACTATTTTGATAAATTCTTGTAAAGAAATTAATAAACATTATTTCTGGTGCAAATTTGGCTCGAATACAACAATCCTGAATGTATATGCCCTCTTTTAGTTAGAACCCCCCCCCCCATTTTTAAGCAAAAATCTTAAAATTCTTAGAAAAATATTTTCCGGAATAGATTTTTGGAAAATATTTCGGGAATAATGCCGTAATACAGAACACTAACTTCATGCTAAATTTCATTAAATTCCGAGCGTGGGCACAACCCTATGGGAATTTCTGATAGGGTGGAACACCCCCTTTTGAAAAAGATCACCCAAGGAACATTTCTGCTAAGTTTGATAAAAATTGACTGAATGGTTAATGAGAAGAAGATTTTTGAAGAATTATTTATCAATTTCTCTAAGTCTGATAAGCCCCGCCCTGCCACGCCCTCATTTTTTGACAAATCAAAAATTTGAAAATAAGTTTTGAAAAGGGTCACCCAAGGAACATTTCTACCAACTTTGGTAAAATTTGACTCAATGGATAAGGAATAGAAGATTTTTGAAGAATTATTTAACAATTTCTCTAAGTCTGATAAGCCCCACCCTGCCACGCCCACATGTTTTGACGAATCAAAAATTTGAAAACAAGTTTTGAAAAGGGTCACCAAGGGAATATGCCTGCCAAGTTTGGTAAGAATTGGCCCAGTGGTTAAAGGTGGGTTCACATTGACGAATTTTCTTACGATTCCTTACGAATTGGACATTCGTAATCATATTGCCGATAAGTTCACGTATTGTTACGATTTGAGCGAATTTAACGGGCGGTTTACGTATTTCTACGACTAGTTTACGGACTGGTTACGGATTATTTACGAATCAATAGGAGTATTACCGACTTAGTTACGAATGTTTACGAGTCCTTTGTTATTATTTTGCTGTTGTTGTAAGAAAAACAACCTTCTTTTTTAGAAGATCTGACATTCGACAAGACGATATGACTTGCGAACGAAATAAGCTTGGGTTGTACCAACAATTTTTTTTAAAACCATTAACCCTTTCCCAAACAAGACCTAGTTTTGACGTCCCATGGTTTGGGAACATTTTGAGAGAAAAGAATAAATTGCTGATAATCAGCAATGCAATTCTTTCTGTTCACTCAGAATTTTCTATTCAGTAACATACAAAGTTTACACTTGATACATCAATAATCGTTTTGTCTTTAATTCCTTTCAAATCGAAACAACAAAAAATCTTGCCATTTGGGAAAGAAAACTTAAGTGCTTCTACCGGATTAACCATCATACTACCGTATTGGTCATTTATGACCCCGGACATATATTTATGAATGCTATATTCAAAGTTGTTCTCCGATGCACGTTTACTTTTTTTACTTTTTCAATCTTATACACGTGGATAATAAATCAATTTTTCTTGAACATCGAACAACGTTTGAAGGACTTATCGTCAATTTTTGTGATGGGATAAAACAAAATGATCCAAGTGCATAGAAACACATTGAAAAAAACGGCTCTTAGTCCTCATTTTATTGCAAATCCAATTGGAAATCGTTTGACGTTTAGCAAAACATTAAATAGTATTTTCTCTATCATGAATTATATTTGTCATCAATTTTGAATCAAAGTAAAGTATATGAGCAATGATTTCGAAAAAGTGTACTTATATCATGGAAGATAAATATTTATCATCTTAAGCCTCTGCATATACACAAGGTCTGACCAGGACCCACACTGTCCTCTCACAGCTTCTCCATCAAACATAACCCTCATCAGGCCCTTAATGGAGCCTGATCTGTTTTAGTACCATTCTCGGAATCTCATACCATAATAGCCCTTTTTTAAACATCCCGGCTCGTTTATATTCGTAAACTTGCCGTATTATATTCGTGAATCACTTACGGATGATTTGCGATGAATTAAGAGCCATTTACGATTGAATCAGGGCTCCGGAAAAATTGGATTCTGAATCGGTCCAGATTATTCCCCCCCCCCCCCATTTGGAGGCAACATTCCCCCCCCCCCCTCGCCATTTTAGCTTTCCAATTTGAACAAAGACTGACTATTCACTCATGACTTACCTGATTGTCCAATGATGGGTGTAAATTTTAGACTTTAACAAGTGAAAGACGGGGTAAAGAATTCGTGGTATCCATTTTAATTTTGTGTAACCTTTGACCTTCAGATACTTTTCGAGCTGTGTACCACAGTAGATTTTGTAATAATAACTCCAATGCCAGTTTTATTAGAGTTTCTATTTAATTTTATTTGATTATGGTATTATTTTTACATGATTTCTATTTTATTGTTCAAGCAGGTTGTAGTCTGAAACAGCGAGAGTCAGAGCATAAATATCACAGTATGCATTTTTTTCTCACCCCAAAAGACCGAAAAAGGCATAGTTGTAGATATCTAAAAATAGAACAAGATAGGATTTCCCCAAGATAAGAACATCCATGGATATTGGATATGATTATGTAAATATGTCCAGTCAAGCATGAAGCTTGATTGGGTGGCATGTACACAATGATTACACAAATGACTTGTGCCTGGGAGGTAAATTATCGGTTTTTGACACTTGTTAATCTGCAGGTAATGTGTGAAACCCTTGATAGGCATTGAACATGTTAGGTTTTGAGATGCTTTTGATTGGCAGGTGAAAATTTTTGGACCGATTTTTCGTTATGTTTTGGCGATTCCAATCGGTCTTTGAAATCAAAATTCGGTCAAAACCGGCAAAATTTCGGTTTTCCGTAGCCCTGGATTGAATAACGGAACATTTAATCCGTGGACATTCGTGAGAAAATTTTCGACATGTCAAAAAATGTCCCCGTATGAGCACGAATCATTAAGAATATCCCCGATTCATTGCGAGTTGTTTACGAATGCATAATAGTTGTTTACGAATAGTTGCGGTTATATACGATAGGACTTTCCGAATGGGCCACTCAAAACGAAATCTATGGATATGCACCATTTCTTTACTATGTCTATTATTTTTTGGTTGTAAATAATAAGATATAATCTCCTTATCATCATCAAGCAGCTGACATTGGGAAATAAAGCATTTTATACTTACGAGTTATTTACGGATGCCAGCGTATTGTTTACGAATGTTCACGGATGGCCTACAAATGTCCAATTCGTAAGGATTCGTAAGGAAAATTCGTTAGTGTGAACCTACCTTAAGGAGGAGTTTAAAGAAATTGTTGACGACTTCCGACGCACAACGCACGCCGGACACAGGGTGATTACAAAAGCTCACCTTGAGCATGTTGCCCAGGTGAGCTTAAAAGGAAATAATAAAAAAAGGAGAATTTTGCACCACAGGAACGAGTTAGGAAATGGAAAGAAATTGTCGATAATCAGTATTTCCCTTATTCTTTAATAATTTTATAACATTCTATTCAAATGCTTCAAAACTTGCTTGTTAGAGAAAGTAGGAGACAACGAACTGAAAGTTAAGCCTTTCCAGAACGATACTGTTTTAGGGTTCTCTAATGTTATATCAACTACAGACGACAAAATGGCAGTTATTTCAGATAAAATTTGTGTACAATATAGCACTGAAAATATAGAGGCAAAAGGAACCAGCATTTTCTCATTTTGCCTCAATGTTTTCCAATTTTATTTTGAAAAAGGCCTGGTTTTGACATCTCTGATAGAAAAGTCTTGTAAAAACATTGAGTCAAAAGAATGAAATACTGATTATCAATATTTTCTCCTATAGCCTCAATATTTCCCTTGCTCTGTCATAAAAGTACACAATATTCATCTTCGATAAAAACCATTTGTGGCCTACAACAGCTTTCAAAGGACCTCTATGGATAAGGCGAGAAATCTCCCTAAAAGGCTCAAATGGAAAAGTCAATTTTCAAAACACGCAAATAGATAATTATTTCGAGCTGTATTGTTAGATGTATACCTAAATCATATGAAAAATGATTTTGTACTATCAAAACGATTCGACATGTACAGATAACTCTTGGTTTCCGTACCTACCCCTAAAATTACATTTTCCTACCCCACCGGTATTCATTTAACCAGAATTAAGTTTTCTATTGTTTTATCAACAAGCATTTTTCTGTAAATGTAAGGACAATTGGTGTTGAAATCATAAACCAGTTTTCGTTTTGTTTTTAATGCGCATCATTTAAACGAGTTTAAAGGCGAAATTTTTCCGCCAAAAATATGACAATTGGTATATGAGTACTATTTTTAGTATAAAAGTATGTTCCACCCCGTGACCCAGGAAATCCTTTTTACGGGGGAAGCCTATGTACAAGTTACACAACATATATGTCAATGGGAAGCTGGGTCAAGGGGTGGAACGATGTTCGCCAGCTAAGGGAAGGTAGCTATTCCTCGGTTTTGGCGGGAAAGTGCGCTTTTGAAGTTGTTTAAATGATGCGATTGCGCAATACGGACAAAACCAAAGCTATCATATGATGTCAAAACCATCTATCGTTGAAAATATAGAAAATAAATTGCAAATAATACAAAAACAAAAAGGAAACTTCATTTTACTTCTATGTATACCGGTAGTGTAAGAAAAATGAAACCATTTAGGTGGGTACAAAAATCAAGAGGTATCTACACCTATAGAAGTTTTTAAATGGCATAAAATCTGTATTCATTTCATTTATTTATCTACCTAACCATAAAGCTTAATTTTGATTCTCAATTTGTCAGTTTTGAAAATCGACACATCCAGCTGAGCCTTTTAGGGAGATTTCTCGCCTTATCCATAGATGTCCTTTGATCATCCTAAAATTTTGTTATATGAGAAAGGGTTAATACATATATGCAGGCCCGTAGAAACAGGGGAGCCCCCCCCCCCCCCCCCCCAAAGTTGGCCTATTTGGGTTCGAGGGAAAAGGATGATTATTGAATTTTGTCACTTTGGATTCGAAAGTGTTGACCTTTAACCCTTTCCCAAACGACAAACTTTTAGGGTGATCCACTTCAAAAACTGCCACAAATGACAAAATGTGTGTTATCAAAGGTTGGATTTGTGTAAAATATGACATAGAAAACATAGAGACAAAAGGAGAAACTGCTGGTTATCTTCTTTTGTTTCAATGTTTTCCCGAGCCTTTTCTAATAGGGACGTCAAAACCAGGTCTTGTTTGGTAAAGGGTTGAGAGATATAAAAATGTAATCCTTGTCCAAAATCAATGACTTATTAGCATTATACTAATTGTATTAGTTGTATGTTATTACGTAAACATTTTTAGAAAAGAAAAAAGAGGTAGTTACAAAGATAGATTTCCCTTTTTTCTGTCATTAATCAATAAACGCCATTTTGATAAAATGACATCGAATGTTTGCAAATTGAAAAAAAGTCTTCCTTGAAAATATGTTTTTGTGTTCTGCTATATAATGAGAGGGCCATTGTCAGGGAAGGCTATTGTCTGGGATGGCTGTTGTCCTACACTCGCACCAGCCTTGATGGAGTGGTCCGACAACACAAAATCTACATTTAAGAGCAAAAATAAGGGAAAAACCACCGTATACCCGGGTTTGCAAATATATTTAGTTTTTTAACCATTTTCCAATCAACAAAAAATTAGGGCGGTCTAATTTGAAGAGTTGCAGACGTATGACAAAATAATTGACTTTAAAAGTAGACAACTGGAACCTTTTTGGGCAGATCTATGAGGGAAAAGGATAAATTGCTGATTACCAGCAATTTCTCTTTTACCATCAATATTTTCAAAATGCTTTCTTTCGGGTATTGTAATTGAACACATGCATACATTATCTTTACTTTTCTCCTTATCATGAGTCCATGCTGTCTGAATTAGTGACCACAGTGGTATACACAGTATCTACCTTTCCCTGCTGTGATAATAAACTTCCACCAATTATACCAGGATCCTCAAATTGAGGTTGGCTTTTGGGGTTGTATGTAAGACTGACCTGTTGATGAAATAATCCAAGCGATTCAGTCAGAACTGGAAAACACAGGACGTCGCCTTGGAGTACATCAAATATGGCAAAGATTAAGACGGCAGTACGGCTTACATGTGAAACGGTATTTTTCTATTATATACGTTTCTAGATCTATGATAATAGAACGAAATCGATACTCGAAGTTTCGTTATAAAATCAACGATGAGTGTTTCGCAACTAGCGGACTCAGATCAGTTTGGCTAGATATGTTTTCCAAGAGGACATTGAAGATCATAATCCAATTGCGGGGATGATCATGCTGATCTAAGGATGGATTAGTTGAAAGCCAACAATTTTGATATTCGCTGGTCACATGTTATCTTTTGTTTAAAGTCCTAGCATGTGTCTTATGAAACCTTTCACTTTAGTTCAACTTATTCTACACACCCACTCTTTTGTTCTGCCTAGGATAATATAAAGAGTATCAACCTCGCCATGAATGGCCGAGTCTGGTATATGCACGTGCCGGGTCGGTATGTGATTATACCAGGCATGGCTATTCTGCATACCAGACCTGCATATTCGCTCTCTGTGTTCCTAATCACCCGTGTCGGGTCTTTCAAATTCGTAAATGCATCTAGAAGGGGCCATATCTAGAGTGTTCCGATGCGGGCATCGCAATATCGTCGGCGGTGCGATAACGATAGTATGACAGTTAAACAACGATGTTACGACAGTACAACAATAACGCCATAATTATCGCGTTATCGTTGTCGTGATATCGCCCTCCCTGGCGATAGCGGTACAGCGATAAAGTAACTTTTTAGAATATCGTTTTCGTACTGTCGTACTATTGCTATCGCCCCGACGACGATATTGCGATGGTATGGCGCGCCGTTTTACTATTTATTCCTTGAACAAGATATATACAATTGTGAAAGAGATATCTAGTATTCACAGGCGTAGGAGGGTTTATAATATTGGGGGGGGGGCAACTGTTTAAGTGAATGGAACTCGACCGAGCGAAGCGTTGCTGGGGGGGGGGGGGGTATTTCCTGCAATCTGGGCACTATCAGACAGCATTTCATACCTGGACCTTTCTTGAAGGAAAATATGGGTGTATTATTGGGGGGACATAGGATACTAGTATGCTGATCACCTTCTAATTATTGGGGAGCGCCTGGCCCCCTGCCCCTTCTTCCTACGCCAGTGGTATTGTCAGAGAGATATCTGGAATTGCCAGAGATATCTTATTGATCCAAAGAGATATATTGAATTCTGAAACAGATATCTTATTGAAGCAATAACATATCGCCCCCTTGGTGCAAAAAGGTACCAACTGACATTTTGGTCAAAAATGACTTTTGTGCACCGGCGAGTGTATTTTTATGGTATCTTTCATGTGTAGAAATTTCTAAGCTGTAGGTCTTTAAATACCTACAATATAGGGTTATGTCAAAAGGTACCAACTACAAATCAAGGTTTTTTCACTTGCAATAAGGTACCATCTGACATGCAGTTTGTACAAAAAGGTACCATTTGAACTAAAGGTACCTTTTTGCACCAAGGATTTTTTCTATGCTATACATTTTTTTCATCAAAAAGGTACCATTATGCAATTGGTACCTTTTTGCTGCTATAAATCATAGACAAACGTATAAATTCATAATTAAGATAACTCAAATGGTACCTTTTAGCACTGAATTGAATACACAAACCATATCCTGATAAGCTAATTTCTTATCATTATAATTAGTTGTTAGGTGAGAAATCACATTGTCTTACGCCATTCATTTTGATATTATCTATGTTGCTTACATGAAGTGTTTATTTTTACCAAAGGGGATTTCGTAAAAAGAAAAAAATATGGAGTTTGATTCTTTCACAGTAAATCTTACGTTTATTTTACTTTATCAATATCTTCTATAAATAATAATTATTAATCAATTTTATGTGCTCATACTCTTAAAATATGATTTGTTTTCATCATCTTCAAAAAATTTAATTTCAAAAGGAATGGACAATTGGGATACTTTGGAACCATATTTTTTCATACTAAATCATTTAAGACGCATTAAATTATGAGGTCTTACGAATGAAACTTGCATTTATCCAATGTATGAAAGATTGCGTTCGTTTCTCAGACAGAAGATATAGTCAAATGGAAATGGAAATAATAGATTACATATCTCTTTTAATTGCTGATTACAGTCTTTCTTAAGTGCTAACCAATATTTGGATGGGGGCAAAAATATTGTGATACTTTTTGTTGTCATTTTTTGTTAACATGTGCCATGTATTGCCTCCATCTTTTACAAAATAAAATCTAAATCTAATGGTGACATCTACTATGCACATCCACCAAGTGCAGATATAAATATTCAATATTAAGATTGATCAAGAGTCATGGGACTGGTGGAATCTACAACTGATTCAGACAGTATCCCGTGATTCCAACTCTTAAAGAAAATGAAAAACTTGACAGTGAACTAGAAGACGATGATAATAGCTGAATGTTGATGTTTATCATGCACAAAGAAAAGGAGGCATTAATTGAGTGAATCAGAGTTTGAAACTATGAGCAAGGAAGAAGAAGAATCAAAGGGTATCACCATTCAAACCAAACATTATAAGAATTGAAAAGGCGAAAAAGAAAAGCAACCAAAAATATCTCGAAAAGGACATAACAGCCAAATAATCCAGTCTTTCAATCAATATGAAAAGTCAGAGAAAAACTTATTCAAAACATGTGCACAAAAAAAAAGAACTAATATGAATGTCAAAGAAAAAGCAAAGTAGACTAGGAAAATGTTTCAATCCATCGAAACAATTGTGCTAAAATCTTTAAAACCTATCAAATCTCTAAAATCAATCAAGAACTAAAACTTTTTTAAGAATGTGATGAACTTTTCCAGTTTATATCACTGGCGATGGTAAATGTTTTCCCAATCAGTGATTGATACTGGAAATATTTAGGAAACTCATATCGAGTTAGGAGCTAACATGTCTGACTTTATGGCTTTACTTTTTATTTTGTACAAGTAATCATTTCAAAAAGAACAATTTCTAAGACAGAAAAATGGATTTGAATGTAGTTAGTGTGCAATGCAATATTGTCATAGCTGATAGTACTCCTTTATCAACAGTTAATTGTTGCAAATGTATGTTTAGAATATATTTAAACTCAATATTAACACCTGTTTCGGATATATAATCTAGGGAGGTGACGGAGAAAGTGGTTCATATTGCATACACTGCAACCAATGTCAAGAAAACTTTGATGCAAAACTATTTGTAATTCATTTCCTGTAATATGTTACAAATAATGTGCACAGTATGGGAAACAACTCAGACTCTTAGTCTGAAGTATGAATATTACAGACCGGGAGAAGACATTTGATGACCAGTGCAAACCTCCTAAGAGAGCATAAAGAAACAATCAAATAGGAAAAGAACGAGGAAATGGCGTCAAATAGCTCGCACTTTCGGTGTTCGATTGGAGCTATGATCGAGCTATCACCTGACTCGAAGTCGGCTTTTGAATGGCTGAAACTAAACGGGGGATGAATCTAATAGATAGAACATCGCTTGTTCCCAAAGAGGTGCGAGCCATTACCAAGCGAAGTCGGCCATAGATTATTACTCAGTATCATTTTGATCTGGACATGCTATATATAATTATACCTATAGACCGAATTCGATAACTTGGTTTTGTATACAAACAAAGACGAATGTATTTACAGATAGGTAAGTATAGCTCACGATAAATGACCTGGCAAAGCTTCTCTATCGATTAGCATGGGATGAATTGCCAGGTCATTTATCATGAGCTATAAGGATAACACAAACAGTTCATAACCGTATTAATTTGTTTTTGTCAAAGCAAATAAATTCAGTCTTTCAGACGGGGGTAATATAATGACGACTGCATATAATCAACATTTTCATAATCCTTTAAATATTCCAAACGGTATGGGATATGTATGATGAATATCTGTGACCATATAATTTGGGCGGACGGACCTATATGACCCACGTCACGAGAAAACTTGTCTCCGGGCATCTATAAACTTCTCCGTAAACGAGGTCAACAAAATCGCGTAGTTTCTACAATTGATTGCAGAGTGAATGCGGTATTTCATTCCACGTAGATGCTAGAAGACAGTTTTTTTTTTCTCGACGTGGCTCGTATGTGGAATATTGACTTAAACCTGTTTACTGCGTATGATATAAATATGGTGACTGTTTCTACAGTTATTTCGAGATCATTTAAATGGAGCCGCAGGTCAATGCACCCATATAATACCACAATTGTGCTAAATAAATAAGAATACACTGTATGCTCAAAATGCATGACATTCTAACTAGGTACTTAAACCTAGTTAAAATTTATGCATTTTGAGCTTACTATTACAGTTGGCGCCACATCGTATGGCACGTGTTCATAGTTGTTCAGTGTTCAATGCCAATGAATTTTGTGCTAAAAATAGAATGGTTTTGATAACCCGTAGGTGTTGTTATAAGATCTCGTAACTACGGCTTGAATCAAGTCATAGTTACGAGGTTTTATAAAAACACCCACGAAATAATACTTGTTTGTCCGAAATTACGTCACTGTTAACTTGATAAAATCGTTCTCTATTACATTTGAACAAAACATAAACATTTGCCATACGATGTGGCGCCAACTGTAGTTATTTACCCTAATTGCGTTGGACACAATCCCCATTTAGAAACGCATTTTAAGGGAATTTCTTTCCGGGTCACCTTTTTGCGAAAATGTACCTGCGAGCCCTTTTAAAGAGAAGCTACTGATCAACAGATAATCAGATACAGAGTGGACAATAAACTGTTAAGGAATAAAAGAAGACAGTTTGTACATGTCCCTGGCTAACAACTACATCAGTGTATGAGAAACATAAAAAAACATAAGGCAAACATATACCTGTGATGTACCTGTCTTCATTAGGGGCACCGGTACCATCTGCAGAACATGTTGTGCCATTGTCCTGAAATAAAATAGAATAATGTGTAATTTATGTTGTGCTACAAGAAAGTTAAAGTGACATTTCATTTTTTCACAAATGTTACTGTTATTTGTATCTGAAAGAGTAAACTTTCTTATGAATATTCTGAAAATTTCATGATTTTAAAAAGTTCGAAAGACACATGAGTATACATGTAGGTCAATATCACTGATTATAATAATTGTGAAACCAAACGTACACGATGGTACAATTTTGCTATAAATGTATAAATAGCTTTATAAGCGCAAATAATACAGAACCCAAAATTATTGCCTGACATGTCAGAGAGCCACGTATGAAAAAAAAATCAATTAAATGATCCTTCTGATAACCATGAAATGGATCAACTTATTTACCTGTTTCAGTTTCTGCGTTACGACATACTTTAGTTTGGCTCTTACTCCAATTTTAGGGACTAGTTCTTTGAGCATCAATCCATCTTCAACGATGGTCATCAGGGATGCCCCATCTACCTGATTCTCTGAAATTACAACGCATATGTTTGAAACATATAATGTTAATAGCATTTACAGTTCACAGTGATATAGTTTTGTATGAGGTGCCGTTTTGCTATATTTATTCACTTTTCGTAATATCACGTAAACGAATAGGTCATATCACCTAATCGAATTGGCGATATCACCTATTCGATATGGTGATGTCATCTATTAAGTGTTGTAACCAATTCAATATGGAGATATCACATAAACAAATATGTGATATAACCTAAGTATATTTAAGCGATATCACAATTTAATATCGATTTGGTGATATCACCTATTTGTTTAAGTGGTTTCCGAAATAAGTGCTGCATTTGCTAGTTTTACTTTATTATTTTATCAGTTTCTGTATTTGTTTAAATGGTAATTGTTCTAAAGATGTTATAAATGGTATTTGGTGCAATTATCCTATAACAATGATCTTACTTAGCACTTCCATTATATTGGTATCATGTTAAATCCCGTATTTCTCGGACTGTCTTCTCTTAGTTAAGGTTGAAACAAGTGCTTTTAAAATCAACGCCTAAACCTGCAGATATTCATTTCACTTTTCACCTAATAGAAATAAAATACGATAATGTATACATGATGAAAGATAGAGATTTCGTTTTAAAATAAGATACGATAAGATACAATACGGCATGGAATCTTACCTTGTGATAATCACCGAGGCTAAATAAGTAAGAATAAGAATAAGCCTTTTGTGTTTTAATTCAATTTAGTGGTAGTTAATAATTCAGCAGGAGTTTATTCTGTCTTATACAATGTATACTGACTGACTTTAAAAACGCATCACTAAAGTTCATCCAGCAATAATATGCAAAATACATAATCAACATTGTAGTATTATATATTCAACAATAGCTTTACATCTTCCCAACATTTCCGACAGACATTTCAGACATAAATTCGCTTAAATGACTGAGATATAGCCATCTAAAGAGAGGTGGTGTGGGGAATTTGACAGTTTTCTCTATTTGATATCACGTAATTCCGCTCTGAGTATGAAAAACGTTCCACAATCGTAACCTCGTTGACCCTTGAGTTGAAACAAAATCTTTATTCTTTTGGGCTTGAATTATCTACCATATATTGCTGGAGAGTATTCAAAAGTTTTGGCGTCCGTTTTTCATTATGTCTAGGCCCAACGCACCCTGATCTGATGATGACTTTCTGTAAGTATCTGTCACGGTTATAATCGCCAGTAGCGAAAACCGCAATATCTTATACGTTAATTTACTCTTATGGCAAGAGTTTGTCAGTAGCAACATTTCTGTAAATACTATTGCAGCTGAAAACGTTGTTGTTAATCAATTACGTAATTGACGTTGACGTATGTTATCATCTTGACGTAAGCTCATTTTAAACGGTTGATCAGGACGCTGATGATCAGCAGCAATCCCTATAGATTGGGTATGTTAAAGAAAGTGAAAAATCGTTGATTGGTTTACATTTAAACGTCTCGCCCGTTCTCGTTGACAAACACCCGCTTAGAATAATTCAAAAATTTGTCTGTGCTCAACGAACTTTGGTCTCTTGGCTTTATTTTTTGTTTAATCAAATTGATTGAGTAATAAAAGTTACTCCTGACCATTTGAATATGGTATATGAAAACAAAAATCCAGTTGGTCACCTAAGGTGTATGTACGTAAACGTTATCCATATTTTGCACGTTGACGTCGTGCGAAATAAAGTGGTCCCTGTGTTTGGGTCCAAAAATTGAAGCATTCCGGCTTTGTTTGGGTACACTAAAATTTAAATCTATAATTTCAACTAATAATTTGCAAGAATAAGTAAAAAATAAAGCGTTTTTTTTTTCAGAATGGTCGTTTTTCCCGATTTTTGTATTTCTAGTTGTGCAGATTTTTTTGGAGAATGAGCGTGTACCCCCTCCCTTCACCCATGTCAGAAAACCAAGGGATGCATTATTTTTTTTCTGCGGGACATGATTAATGTATGTGGGAAGTGTCATTAAAGTATGCCAAGCGGGTATTTTTGTCATTGATTAGACACTAAATCAGTCCGAAATAACGGATATTGATGACGAACAAACTGACGGATGGATTACGGACGGACAGACGAATTCACATTTGGCACCTTAGTGGGTAGATCAAAGAAAAAATATCCCAGTTCCCTTAAAGTGACATTTCACGATATTTTATCATAAACTTTACTTTTATTCTTATCTGAAAGAGCATATTTTCTCTCTAATATGAAAATTTCAAGCCAAATTATTGCACCGTTTACAGGAAATAGAAATGTGTGTGCTAACATTAATCAAATTGTTGTCCACAACAATTCGAATATATAATTTAAAAATTATGTAATTTGTCATTTTTGTCTCAAGTTTAACCCTTTCCCCAATGGCAAAATTTTAGGGTGATCCACTTCAAAAACTGCCACAAATGACAAAAATGGATGTTATTTAAGATAAGATTTTTGTAAAATATGGCACAGAAAATATTGAGACAAAAGGAGAAACTGCTGGTTATCAGCAGTTTCTTCTTTTGTTGCAATGTTTTCTCAAGCCTATTCTATTGAGGACATCAAAACCAGGTCTTGTTTGGGAGAAGGTTAAATGCGTATTTTCGCATATATGAATAAAAACTTAAAAAAAACTGATAGCATTTTTACGCATTAGAATAACAAATCTTTGCATAAATACATAGGCCTACTTTAAAATAATGATTTTGGAGTGTCATGTCCCTTAAAGAGATTATATGTTTACGTTGTGTGGATTAAGTTGCATTGTATTCGTTTGTGCTGGGCTACGCCTCCTACCCTATAAATCTCAAGTGTGTGCTCGGACAGACAGGTGCAACTCTTAATGCACCAGTATTTCGATATGGAGGCATTAAAATATGTAAAAGAGCAGTGACGATTAACTAAGGATATGTTAAATGGCTGCTATACCAGTCCAGAAAACAAACACATAAATGTGGCTATGACTGGAGGAATGGGGATTATGAGATTCGTGGCCAGTATGGCTCCTGATCAAATAGCACCCATATACATGTGGCATGATAATGATCTATTTTTGTTGACAGCTGTTAGAAGCATGGATGTTGTTTCATTGATGGAACAACGAACAGTACAGATTCTGAGCAGACAGCGTAGATACACGGGCTGATCTCGATCTACACTAGTTGCATAACTTAGTTCTTAGCCCGATTTCTCCAGTCACAGCCCTAAATAAGACACAGGATTAGAAGCAAGCGACATATTACAGATATGGCGCTACAAAGCAGGCTACAAGAGCAACACTACAATCTACAAAACTGCCGACATGCAATACAAATAATTTACCAAATTCCCTTTCTGAATGAAAGACAGCTGATATCCTCTCCCGCACTGAAACAAAACCCAGCCGTATACAATTAAAATCTAACGACGTTTGTAAATCCGCAAAAAAAACCACGTGCGGAGCACTCGTTTCTTCTTCAGGATGATGAGGTTACGGCGATGTTACGTCGACGTTACAACATAGAAATTGAAGGGACGTCACTTTAGGTGACGTAAAAACCTTGAGCCAGGATCTGGAAAAAAGTCCTTTATGTCAATTGAGACAGCCATGTTTCACGATCAGCATGTGCCTAAGCGCGCTCTGGCCGGGATCCATGATGCTGCCTTACTGTTGCTACAGGTCACGGGTAAGCTATTGGAGACGAAAATGGCTGATCTTGAAACATGTTTGGCTCAAAAGCCCTGAAGGACCCTTTTTCCAGATCCTGGCAAATAGGTATATAACGGATCACGTCTTAGCTACGACAACACCACGTTTGATATTGCAAACCCAGTGAATTCATGTCAATGATAACCAGCTCAAACAAATCAAACATACAAACAACACAATCACAGACAATATCTGTTCAAATAACAGATATGTTATTAGTTAAATACGGATTCTTGCCGGGGTAGGCCTATATGGCGATTTATCCTGTCACATGGTGTAATATCACGGTCACTTGCTTTGCCGGAACTATTTTCTTCCGGTACCCGGCTTACGCTTTCTTATAATGTTGCCTGTATTCCTATTATTCACAATAAAAAGCCTTAAAATTGAATTTGGGTCTCATAATTAAAATCGTTAACAAATCTAATTGACTTTAGAAATAGGTTGATAGAGATCTATATTATGCATTATTAGAGTTCGAGTTCAAGTGGTCTGAAAATTGAAATTAATACCCAATTTATGTAATTTTCTTTTCCCTCGATATATTTCTCGGAAATCCCCTGTTGAGCCCCTCAAATTTTAACATCGATGGCGTTTATTTGCTGACGTAATAGACATTATGATCTAATCTGTGTCGTAATTGTTTGATTCCTGGAACGAAATTTGTAAACAATGTTTGAACAGCATGTCAATTAAAAAGGATAAAAGGGTTAATGAAGGAATTTAAAGTGGATTTTCTTAACAGGACAGGATTGGGATCATTGGTTAGACATCTCATTTCAAGAAATGGTATTCTTGTTGTTTTTATCAAGACTCGGAATTTTTTATCTTCCAAATGACAGCATACATTCCAAAATGGACAATCTCGAAAAACAAGCAATTATTAAAGATGAATTCAGGGCTTAGAAAAACTGATTGGAATGGATTAACAGTGAATGGATTGTGGTATGAATTTTGTGTTCTTGTCAAGGTAAGTTATTTTTCCTGTTCAAGTTTGAATTAACAGTTAACCTTGTTCTTCGTTGAAACGGACCTCCTTCCAATCACATCCGCCTAGAACACAAGCAAGCAGTCATTGATTTTACTTCGTAACTTAACTCGCCATTCATGCATTTTAATCTTACAGAAAACGTGTAAATATCTAAACATCGGAATGTAACAAGTTTCTTATATAGGCGATGCCCACAGCTATTTTAAGTTGAAAAAGAAAGTTTTAACAGTAATTATTTTCTTTTTGTCAATAACCGTTTGTGATATTTGTCATTTTAGAATTGGTATTTCTGGCGAAATACTTTATTATTTCCATTTCACGAAATAAATGAGTTTTGCTTCTTTTACTACGAATCCGTACGTGTAACAGAATAATAGGTTACTGCCTGAAATGGATCAAGTTTTTCGGGCTCGGCTACGGAATTTATTAGGTTCGCCTGCGGATCACCTAATAAATTCCTGAGGCTTGCCCGAAAAACTTGATCCATTTCAGGCAGTAATCCATTATGTAATTATATTTATTCCCTGCTGGAAAATATTATGTCTCCCGAGCCCAGGCAATATACCGTATAAAGATTTTATTATGCTACATGTACAAAGTTTTCGACTAATTATTTGTCTTTTTCCATGTTAGGCCGCTCTATGGAATGAATTCATCGAAAATACCAATCGATGCCTTAGAAGAATAAGGTCGTAAGTACTTTTATGATGCATTAATTTTTGGAAAGGGCATTTCAAGCTCTACATATGGTGCAAATTTCATAGATATTTGAACTTGTCATGCAGGTAAATTTGGCTATAGAAAAAGGTCGTTTGTTCTTTTTTCCTTTTGAAATGAAACTTTTTTTCAGTTTTCTCAAAACTATGTTTTTTCACTTACGTCCTTCTTCTTCTAAGGCATTGCAATGTCCCCTATTGCGCCCCAAATGAAAAGTAAACATGTGGTGACGTCACGCCACTGAGTTCCGAGAAAGTTTGGTGTGGGTTTTTTTTTATTAATTTGAACCGGAGCGTGGTAACTTTAAATGGATAAATTAACAAAATTGAAAGGTATATTATCTTTAATATCAACGTTTATAATAACATCAAAATAATTACACATAAATTACAAAACTTTTGCTTCACATGTCCCTTCCGCTGACGTCCTTACATGTTCCTTTCGGTATTTTAATGTTTGAACCAATAATTTGTTTAAGAAATATGCGACATAAAATACGTAGGGCCTACACATACGTGTACACATTGTTGGTCGCATAAACACCAAATTTCAAATGTAAGCTATTTAACAATAAATACATAATTCGTCGTTGTAAATGCAAAACCACGTATCTCGTTTTCGAAAATTTTAAAGGAGAGGGAAAAAGCATAATAAATTTTCCCAAACTGAAAGGTTTCACTTGAAATTAGACATATTGATAACAAATAATGTGTCATTAATACTGATCAGTAAAAATATCCCAAAACCTGCAAGAATTGTCTTTACTGTTATACTTTGGAGTTCTGTTTACCACAAGTGTGGTTTATTAGCTTGGGTATATATGGAAGATATTACACAATACGTGCTTAACATTCAACCTTTAATATACAACCAACTAGTGCCTTGATACATAGGCGGGAATATATATATGAGCATGTGCAGACAGATTATATACATGTATAAATTTACAATGTAACATATGTAACATCCCCTTTGTTTTAAAAGAAAAAAATAAATCTGCATAAAGGGTCGATGTTGTTGTTTTAATCAATGAATGGAATTCCATAGTACTACAACTAAAGTATCATATTTCAGCATTTACGTTTCCCATTCATCCTGTGAGTAAAACCGTGGGTGGTGGACTTGTCGGCCAGACCTTGTCACATGATAAGGTGTGTCATTACTCATTATGCTAGGTGATACAGAGGCTGGGGTTCCATTAGGGATTGGCGGCTGGGTGTTTTTATTACCGTTAATTGAATCTTGTCTGGGTTTTACTTTGTTGATAAAAATGCGGTTACGCCTATAGGTCGCACCGTCCGGGGTCTGGATATCATACGACCTGTCAGTGTTTTGTTGCAATATTTTCGCACGTTCCCAATTATCTCCCGGTGATTTTTGAAACATAATGCGCTGACCTGGCACGATTTTTGGAAGTGGCTTTGTTCTTTGGTCGTAATGGAATTTTGATTTTTCACGCAGCGAAACCATTTTTTTCGCGGGCTTGTTCGGTGTTCACCGGAGAAGTTGTCAATTGCTGATCAGTTGATGGTAAGACTGATCTTAACCGTCTTCCCATTAGAAGCTGTGCTGGTGAATAACCACATTGTAACGGTGTATTACGATAGTCTAGAAGTGGAAGGTAAGGATCGCAGTTGGCATCATATGCTTTTCTGAGAATTCGTTTTGCATGTTTCACATAAATCTCACTCAATCCATTAGAAGACTGGTGGTTGGGGCTCGATATAACATGATTAAAATGCCAATCGTTTGCAAATCTTGAGAAATCAGCAGATGTAGATTGCGGTCCATTGTCCGATTTCAATTGTTCAGGAATTCCAAATCGACTAAAGTGAACCTTTAGTTTGCGAATAACAGTAATTGGCCTACTCTTTGTCGTTGGCAGCAAGTCTATTTCAAAATGTCGACTATATGCATCAACTGTAATGGAAAATTGCTGGTTTTCAAACGCAAACAAATCACATGAAATATTCTGCCAGGGTCTTTGTGGTATATCATGTGGTATTAAGGGTTCTTTCGCATTGGCGGAGCGATGTTTTTCGCACACGGGGCATGAAAGAAGTAGTCTGTCAGTTCTTTACTCATACCTGGCCAAAACAATTATCACAGGCTTTGCGCGTGGCCTGATTACAACCTTGATGGCTGTTGTCGTGTACGGCCTTGGCCATGTCTGAACGCAATGTTTTGGGGATTACTATTTTTTGACCTTTCAATTATAACCCATCTTCAAACGAAAGTTCGTCTCTGTGGTTCCAAAAATCAACTATCGACTTTGGGCAGTTTTGACGAAGTTCAGGCCAACCATCATTCATGACCTGAATTAACCTTTGAATTTGTTGGTCGGTTCGCGAAACTTCGCGTATTTTTTCAAGTCTTTGATCGCTAATCGGTAGTTGCTTTAGTACTGTGTGTACATGGGTGTCAAGCCCATCAAACATATCTGAGTAAGTTTTCGACTCAAAATTTCTGCTAAGAGCGTCGCCCAAGGGAATGCTGGTACCCTTTTTGTGAATAACTTCAATGTTAAACGGTTGAAGTTGTAGCAACATTCTTTGGAGTCTCGGCGGAGCTACACAAAGAGGCTTTTCAGTATTGATGATAAGGGCTTACAATTACTTTCGATTGTTGTTCGTTTGCCGTAAATATACTGTTTGGATTTCAGACATGCAAACAGTATAGCTCGTTTTCAATAGTTCTTTTTCAATTTGTGCCCAAGATTTCTGGCTTTCAGTCAATGTCTTTGAGGCGTATGCTATCGGCTTTCCGTCTTGCAGGCATGCACATCCAATGCTTTTCGAGCTTGCATCGACTTGCAAAGTCACTGGTTTTGCTGGGTCAAAGTATGATAAAACCGGTGCCTGGGTTATTATTTGTTTAACCCTGTTGAATGCTTTGTCTTGCTCAGGTCCCCAGATGAACTCGGTGTCCTTTTTTAGGAGCATGCGCATGGGGCTAGTTTCGTCAGCAAGATTTGGCGCAAACTTGGATAGGTATGTGAGCATACCTAATATGGTTTCAAGCTCTTGTCTAGACTCTGGGGTTTTCATATTCAAAATCGCGGATACCTTGTCCTTGTCTACAGACAATCCCTTTGTCTGTGATCACGTGACCAAAATAGTTGACCTGTTTTCGCTTAACTATGGTCCGGATTGAACTTTAAACCCTTTTCTCTCGCACGAATGAGCAATTGTTTCAAATTTCGGTAATGCTCTTCCTCGTTTTCCCCATAGACAATTATGTCGTCTACAATACAGGCTATTCCATTTAAACCTTCTAAAATTTATTACGATTGTATATGTCTTGAGAATTTTTTAGATCCATCGGAAGTCTGAGATGCCTGAATCGTCCGAATGGCGTCGCAAATGTCGTAAGTCGTGACGACTCGTCTGTCAATTGACCTGAATAGTACGCTTTTGTTGCATCCAGGACGCTGAAGAATTTCGCTCCTGTCAGTTTCGCGGTAATGTCATCGATAGTACGCATAGGGTAATAGGGTCTTTGTATTGCAATCGTTTAAAGCTTTGGGATCAATGCAAATCCGGATCTTGCCATTGGGGTTTTCAACGCATACTAGCGCGGTTACCCAGTCCGTTGGCTCCGTCACTTTTGTAATGATCCCTTTGTTCTCCATAGAACTTAGTTCACACTTAAGTTTATCTTGTAACGCATGGGGCACTTTTCTTGTGGCGCAAACTACAGGCGTGGCATTGTCTTTCAGTTTGATAGAACATTTGCCATCAAACTGGCCTATGCCTTCGAAAACGTCACTAAACTCGCGCAGCAAAGGCTCGGATACGGCAGCATGTTCCGTTACCGCGTATGTCAATTGGATTAGTCCTAATTCTCGCGCCGTTTCCAAATTTAACAACGCAGGTACGTTTTCCTGGTCGACAATGTAGAGGCAGGCTTGTGTATACATATCTTTATATCTACACTGCAGTGTCATTTTACCAAGGACAGTTAACGTGTCTCCTGTGTATGACCTTTAACGCGAATCGGGGGGTAGCATAGGGGAATTTATGTTTAATTGCTTTTTAAGATGAAGGGGCAAAATGTTAACCTGGCTCCCTGTATCAATCTTTGCATCAATTTTCTGTTTGCAAATGGAAATATTGACAAGTGCAAGGTCTGGTCGATAAGAAGAACCACCCACCGAATACACATAGAATGACTTCACTGCTAGATCCATTTGATTCTAAACCTTTCCCTGAACTCTCAACTAAATGCACGTTATTTTGAGATTCAGACCTACACATTCTAGTAAAGTGATTCAGTTTCCCACATTTGTTGCATCTTTCTCCCATCGCCGGCCAGTCTTTCTAGTTTTTATGCTTATTGTGTCCACAACGTGAGCATATACTTTCTTTCTCACTATTTTTGTCCATTTTGGGGTCGCGTCGTCTCCGTCGCTGTTGTCGTCGTCCATGTGGCTTGGTATCTGATCGTCGGATCGCGTCGACATCCCTTTCTACCTTCATGGCGTCAATTTCGCGTTTGTTGTACTCGTGAGCTTGGATAATTTGTTTGGCCATGTCCATTGTTAATTCATGTCCCATTTCTATTAGTTTCTTTTGGACACGATCAGATCGGCATCCAAATACTATCTGATCGCGGATCATTTCGTCGGTGTTTTCCCCATAGTCACAATTATTGGCAATTAGTGTCAATCTCGTGATATATTCGTCTATCGTGTCCTCGTTCTGGAACTCGTGTCGGAATTTAAACCTGGCGCAGACTGGATTAGCCTTTGGCTGTACAAATTCTTTGAATTTGTCGAACAGAACTTGTGGTGACTTGTTTTGCTCTTCTGTGATGTTCCAAGACTCGTCCGTCTACGGTCGCCTACCCACAACAAAATGTATGCGCACTTTTCTTTCGCGTTTTTGCCTTTCAGTGGCCCGTCAAACATAAGTCCACAGTGTTTCTTAAACTTATTCCATGCGTCCGACAGGTTTATTGACGTCCAGTCCATAACTGGGTATGGCAGTGATTCAGCCATTATCGTGGATTGTTCCGAATTTTTTGCACAAAGTAGATCTAGCTCCAAAATTCGTATACGACGATTTTCTTCAAGCGAACTTAAATCCCAGTTCTAAACACCATGTTATACTTTGGAGTTCTGTTTACCACAAGTGTGGTTTATTAGCTTGGGTATATTTGGAAGATATTACACAATGCGTGTTTAACATTCAACCTTTAATACACAACCAACTAGTGCCTTGATACATAGGCGGGAATATATATGAGCATGCGCAGACAATTTTATACCGGTATACATCTATTTACAATGTAACATATGTAACATTTACTGGGCACACAATGTTTTTCTTTGAAATCGGCAAAATTCGACATACGAGGATATGCATTTACACCGACAATAGGTTTATATAGATTCTAGTAGCCTACCTGTCAGTGTGTCGACTAGAACACCCAGATTGTGTGCACGAACAAACGTGCACACATCTTCCTCACTCATTTGCTCCATGTTTGTAAACAGCAACTTACGGAACCAGCGGGAAAGAAACGCACGGAAACGGCGGGAAAGAAATTATCTAGCATTTAGCAATTAGCATTTAGCAATTAGCATTTAGCATTTAGCAATTAACATTTAGCAATTAGCATTTAGCATTTAGCAATTAGCATTTAGCAATTAGCATTTAGCAATTAGCAATTAGCATATGGCGCACCGGCCTTCCATAAATTGCTAATGCTAATTGCTAAATGCTAATTGCTAAATGCTAATTGCTAAATGCTAATTGCTAATTGCTAAATGCTAATTGCTGTTACATTCTGGTTGTCTAATTCCCTGCAATGGGAAAGAAAATTGTGTCTACCTAACCCCCCCCCCCCCGCCCCCCCCCCCCCCACACACACACATACAAATAGATCTACCACCTGCGAGTTGGGAAGACGAAGATAGGGAGGTCACACTTTTTTTCAGCACCTACAAAAATATGTACCAGTTAAAAGATTGATTGAATTGTGAAAAATGGATGTTGCGTTATCGAAATAATTATGCTCCTTCAGATTTTTATGCATTTTTTTCTGCCGCATTTTGTTTTTGTTTAATTTTCATTGAACCTTAACATATTATATAGGCCTATCATTTTCAAGATCTTAACGAGAGGGACTCAAAATTGCTCACGTGGCTTTTTTCTAAGATTTGTGAGGAGGCCTTAGCCTGTTCATTTTGTGAAATTCTAGCGTGTTTATCTGAACATTTTAGGAAGCCATTTTAGTAAAAGCGTAAGAATTAAGTACAATTTGTGCTTAATTTGCAGTGTTTTTAAGGGGGAATGCTCCAGTTTTTTTTTTAAATACTCCGTCATTAATGTAGAAAAATTAAATATTTCGTACCATTTGTTTCGCTACCATATTTTCAATAATATAACATGTCATTACAATTTACCATTAATTTTCGACGGTAAAACGTATTTATTATGCGAAGCTGATTTCCTCAAGGTGGAAATCGGTTATTTAGAGCAACACAGTTGTAATAGTCTGGTCAATATATGATTTGACCTGGACAAAATTTGAACAGAAATGAAATATGCACCATTCTACTCGGGAAGTATCTACCTTTTCACAGAAAAAAATATAAAAGAATCCCTCCGTTCGGATTTTTGTAATTTTGGGTCAAAAATTGGGTATTTTGCTGAAAAATGAGGGAAAATGGAATTTTCTACTTTTTGAATAAAAAACTATTTTCATCAAGATTTTGTTTAGGAAAAATGTTATCAAATATCGATAACATTGATACAACAATAAAATTTAGCTAAAAACCATAACAAATGATTTTTTTCTGATTTCTTTTTCATCAAAGGGGGGGGGGGGGGTATTTATTACTATCATAGTAATAGTTTTCATTTCTTTATTGGGATGTCTATTTTGGATTATATTGAATTAATTGGATTTGGATTCAACACTCAATTTGGCTCTTCTCTTTCAAATTGCAGTATTTGGTGCACCTGACCATGTTAGAATTACATAGTTATTAGTTTGTTGTTGTTGTTGTTGTTGTTGTTGTATGTTTTCTGAAAATGTGAAATGTGATGTTTACATGAAATGAACTGCTATTAGACATCAATGAAATAACTGTAAATAAAATGCTTTGGTTAAAAATGTCAAATTATATGTATTACAGTTAGAGGGTTTGACTCCTGTAGAATATGAAAAAATATATTGATACCCGGGGCTGGTAGGGATGTTAATAAATGCACTCTATCTTATCAAAGGCTCCCTGTAAAGCTACTAAATCATATTTTAGACGAAACTAGTCAAATTATATCTTTTTACCGCATGGTACAGAAAATCCTGTATGATATATAACAATTGGCATGGTCATCAAATTCTTTACTCTTAGAATTCATTTCTGTCACTGAATATCACTGTCTTAATCAGCTGAAATTCTGAACCAAAAGACTTTTATGTTTACGAATAATTGTCAAACATACCAAAGTCGGCGTGAATCAGTTTACAGCTAAAGAGATACAGCGAATAGACAAACAATGGAAAGATGATTACATTTTTGTCATGAGGATTGTTTTAATTGTTTGACAAACAATTGATGATGTTTCTATACTGAAGGTATAGGCTGCAGGAAACCAGTTTCTGTCAACGCTTAGGCTCCTCTGTTAATTAATGCCACTGAGACGATACTCCTAATATCAGTCATGGCATAGCCAACCCAGGTCTTTCTTTGACATCTATTGTCTCTTGCTCCAGACATTACAGAGTAAATACAAGAGGTTGCATGCCAGACATGTCCATACCATCTGAGGCACCGTCCGCTTAGTGTCGGTGAGTTTTATGTGATCCTAACCTTTGTACTTATAAACCCTGCGTCAAAATGTTTTCAGGGGGTATGTGTCAGACCCCAAAATACCCAACAGATCACAGCTGTATCATTTTGACCGAGATGCTTTAAATCCAAAGCTTTTGGTGTGAAACTCACTACTGGTGAAGGGTAGAACGCGCAAAGGCATCTAAGACCCTTCCTTGAACCCATGCTCATGTGATGACAGAACTGGAAGGATCTTCTTGAACTTCCCCCAAGCATCACTGCATCGGTGGTGATATCAGTATTTCTTGGCGCCTGGGCAGCTTGACCCCCGCGGGCCAAGATACCCGTGAGTAGATTGCCCATGAGTACCAAAATTTCAGGGTGTATCTTTGCCCTCACCATAAGTATCTTGACCCCCCGGGGAGTTGGGCAAGATAAACAGGCTGAGGTATCTTGGTGATCAGTGGCCAAACATTCCTGTGATATCTTGGCCCCTCGTGCTATTTTTACATTCTAAGTATTTCTATCGGAACTTCAGGCCTTTGTAACTATAGATAGCTCGTTTGATTATTGCTTTCCCACTTGAAATCAACTAATGAGTTTAATGACTTTTTACTTGTCTATTATTGGCGTATTCCACCTAAATTTTGTTTTTACCAAAAATTATCATTTACTAGGTTGTTTTCTATCGTTTGTGAAATTTACCTTTAGACAGCCATGATATGGGATGGGGGATCTTGGCCCCCCACCCCCTATTCCAGGCCAATTAAATGAAAAATTAATTTGATCAAAACTCATTAAACTTTGGCTTTTCTTTGCCTTTAACTGTAATATAGGGTAAGATTTATAAACATATCTTTGTCCTTATTTTAAAGATTGCAGCCGTGATACCTCAACCAGGAACAAACCAAAATTGCACCGAGTCCTTGTTAATGAAGTTTTGTACCAAAGAGTCTATCATATGCTCAAATAACTTCATGATATGGTCTATATGCTCAGGTCCGCAGTAGTTGTTGCATGCAAAATTAGTAAAAAATTATGATAAAACTCTTCTTCCAGTCATGGGGTATTAGACCTATGCCATCAGTGACATTACTATCCTATGTTCATCTTACCACCTCTCTCTTAATCGGAAATGATGCTTGACAGGAATGCTGTTTTCCACTCTTCCGTTCGCTAAGAGCCTTAAGGACCATGCCACAAGTAACTTAAGGTAAGAAGGGCCTAATTAGCACCAAAAAGCCAGCGGCGAAATTTGAAAAGTGCCAGTAATTCCTAAACTGTGTTACATTTCCATTCCAAATACAAACATAAGCATTTTGTACGGTTTAGAATTTTGAATTAATGCATATTTATGGAAATATTTGACAAAAATGTTCAAAATTACCTCCCTTGCATATGAATATAGAGTAAAATGATATTTGTAAATTATTTTCTTCTTGAAGCATAATCTTGAAATCTGGCACGGTGAATCAACTTATGTGAAGTTTATTTACAAGTGTGTGTAATTTGATACATTTCGTATGGCTAGAAAGTGGTGTTTTTAATTAGGCACTTTATACCTTAAGGAGGGGCAGCTAACAAGGTGATGTTAGGGCGTCCGACACTCATAATTATTCTACATTTAAAAACATAACATATTGTGCTAACCACCGCAATAATGAGGTATAGCTCTTCTTCGTCTTTCTTACAAACTTCTCGTCAACAACATCCTGTTTTGTCATGCCCATTTGCTTGGCAACTTGAAGATCTGCCATCTTCAAGGATAAACATGCAAATGAAAGCAAATATTGAAAGCAAATAAACTAAATCATGATGCACATTCTATTGTTTTTATGACATACAGGTACCATCATTGTATTGTTAGAAAAATCAAATCACCCCATCCCAATTGAATCAGAGAGAGTCTTGCTTAGAAATTTTTTTCTTGTTTCATAGATTATTAAATTCGAGATTAATATATAAAATTCAAAGTAAGAACCGATATTGCCTGATCTAATGTTGCGAATTACCAGGAAAATAGTTGTTTATAACTTTTTCCCGTTGCCTTTTTTACTGCCAGGTAAAAAAATAGGGCTTATTCACGGTGGAGAATGTGTATTGTGGGATGGGTAAACCTACGGACAATTCTGCCTCGCTTCAGCGAAGACATTTTGCAATAACTTTCTTATTTCTCTGTCAATTTTCTAACGCTTTTTTGCATGAACCCCGCCTTACTGAGCTCTTTCCTGTGATAATGATTATGACTTACTTGAATTCTCCTTGTAATTATTTCAAGAATTGATCCCCACCGATCAGAAAAAAATTAGGTCGTTTTTCTGGTCGGTTGGGATCAATATTTGCAAAAAGTATGAGGTGTTTTCACAGGAAAGAGCTCCGTAAGGCGGGGTACATGCAACAAACCACCTGAAAATTGACTCGTGAATAAGAAAGTTATTGCACAATTCCTTACCTGAAGCAAAGTTAATTTGACCGTAGTCGTTATCATTTCGTTTTCTAGTCTAGGTTGGGATCAATTTTCTGGACAAAGTAAAAGTGTTCCACAAATAATTCATATTATCTCAGAAAAGAGCTCAGTAAGGCGGGGTACGTGCAATAAACCTTTTGAAAATTGACACAGAAATAAAAGAGGAGCCTGCATTGCAAAATATTTGACCAGAATCGAGATTATTTTTATCTGTAGTCGATATCCATCCCATGATGCATACTCTCCGCCGTTTTATTGTACAACCTTAGAAATTGGGATATTATAACTTTAAATCATATGATTATGGATTCAATGGCTGCCTTGGTCATTAAAATTTTTGTCCTTTGACAAAAGTTGTTTTCTCTCAAAACAGGACGAATCATTTACTAATGACCAGCATGGTGGATTAAATTTGAATTTGTGTCTGCACTGATACAAGAAATATCAGGAAAACATGATCAGGTGCACCCATGACGACGCCATATGACTAATAATTTTATGAAAGGAGGATTTAATAATAATTTTAATCATTTATTCAATTATGATAAAATCTTAGTCAAATAAAGGAATATATAATATATTTATTACTATGCTAGTATCAGTAATCCCCCCGTCCCCCCCCCCCAACAATAGAAAAATTATTAAAAAATCATTTTTTTTATTTTTTTTTTATAACTAATTCTTTTTTGGTATCAAAGAAAATCATATTTGATAACATTTCCTCACAAATAACTACACAAACAATAATATTTTTCACAAAACGATAGATTCCAGTTTTTCACATTTTTTAGCAAAAATACCCAATTTTTGCCCCAAAATTACAAAAATCCGAACGGAGGGATTCTTTTATATTTTTTTCTATGAACAGTTAGATACTTCCCCAGTGTATTGGCACAGGTTTCAATTCTGTTCAAATTTTGTCCAGGTTGCACCAATATTATTTTAGTTTGACCAGACTATAAGTGTGAATGCAGTTACCACTGATTTGCGTCATTCTATTCATGTGTCAGGCCCGTAGGTGCAGGGGGTTAGGGGGCTTAGCCCCCCAAAGTTTGCTAAAAAGCCAAATGTTCCTCATTTTACACTGAAAATTTAGGGAAAATCCAATTTAGCCCCCAAATATTAGGTCAAAGGGGCTTTAGCCCACCCAAAATGAAATTGCTTCCAACGGGCCTGTGTGTAGTTGATGAAAGTGGCTGTAATTCACTAATAAGTGCGATGACCTATAGATACATTTTCTTTTTTGAATTATTACCAGGACATGTTGCTTAATACAATGAGGGAGTTTTATTAATTATTATGTAGAACTAAGTTACTTGAAATATTTCCAAAAATATGCAAATTTTAACATAAAACACTTCAGCTTCGTTGATTTAACTGAACATGTGAGCATGCTGTTTTATACATTTACGCATTTAAATAATAGCACATATTTTGGGTTTTCTGTTGTTATTAAATATAAGACGTTACTTCAAATCCTTTTTCGGGACTAAAGTTCTAAACGATGTTTATGCAGCATATTTTTAGCATTTTAGTGACCTTGGACAGGTGCAAGAAATTATGCATTTTTTCGCTGTAGAGGTATGTGATACGAATGCCTATAAATTTCAAACAAAGAACGATGACCATCCATTTTAATTTTTTTTCAATTGGTAATAACATGTAATTTCAACATAGAACATACAAAATACCTGGAAGGGAGCCTACTAACGTGGACGATGCTTCTGAACCTGCACGTTAAACATGAAACACCGATGATGATGATGATGATGATGATGATGATGATGATGATGATGATGATGATGATGATGATGATGATGATGATGATGATGATGATTGGGATCTTTTTTTAGGAAACCGTTTAATTATTTGAAGGTAATATCAGTGAGAAAACTAGCAGTAAATTAATAAAGAATAAACTTTAAAGAAGTAACATTTGAAAAATGCTAAACTAAGTACTAGTTTTGCGAATTTTTTCTGTCACCATTGGGAAAGAGTCGTATAATGTTATTGCGCCGGTCGTCTTTTTATCAAACTTGCCACAATGAATCTCCATGGTGTTTGGTTGTGCACACAACTTATGGAATGCAAATAACTGCTTTCGTTCTTGAATTATTTGCCCTTGAATTTACGAAAAATGCCCATTTTCTCACACCCTACAGGTTCAACCAGAATTCAACCAAACTAGCCTAAATGAATCTTAATGGTGTCTGGTTGTGCAGACAAAATTTTGATAACATTTCATGTTTGAATTATCTGCCCTTGAATTGAAATAATGGCCAATTTAACTGACAATCCCTTCTCGGTCGTACATGTATATGGATAATGCGCCGCTCTGCACAGCTCTTGTTTCAAATGCGAAGTAGCCTGTTATAGGACCTGCTAAAGAACGAACAAAGCCATGGCTTACATTTTTAAAATCGGACATTTAATGAAATAGTCATACCCCTTTTAAATTTTAGCCTATAATTATAACATGTTAAGGTTCAGTGAAAAATAAACAATTACAAAATGCGGCAGAATTGCCTACCCCTTTGTAAAAATCTGACGAATTATTATTCGATAACGCAATGTTCGATTTTCACAATTCAATCAGTTTTAAGTTTATCTCGATATTCTCTTTTAAACTGGTAGGCCAACTTTTTGTAGGTGCTGGAATTCTTTAAGAAAAAGTGTGACCTCCCTATCTTCGTCTTCCCAACTCGCAGGTGGTAGATCTATTTGTATCATACGGTGTGTGTGTGGGGGGGGGGGGGGAGGGGGGGGGGGGTAGACACAATTTTCTTTCCCACCATTGCAGGGAATTAGACAACCAGAATGTAACAGCAATTAGCATTTAGCAATTAGCATTTAGCATTTAGCAATTAGCATTTAGCAATTAGCATTTAGCAATTAGTATTTAGCAATTAGCATTTAGTAATTAGCATTTAGCAATTAGCATGAAGAAATTAGCATTTCACATCAAGCATTTAGCAATAAGCATATGGCGCACCGGCCTTCCATATATACATGTACATATAGGCTACGGTGAAAGGATACATCCGTCCATGTCAGTATCGTGTTAACACTCGTTTTCATTCAAGTTCAAGTTCAAAACTTTATTGACAAAACGCATTTAGCATTTAGCAATTAGCATTTAGCAATTAGCAATTAG
The DNA here is from genome assembly GCA_963680895.1 of Fragum sueziense. NCBI lineage: Eukaryota > Metazoa > Mollusca > Bivalvia > Cardiida > Cardiidae > Fragum > Fragum sueziense. The sequence continues at coordinate 60,073,195 of OY804595.1, forward strand.
CATTTAGCAATTAGCATATGGCGCACCGGCCTTCCATACATTTGTAAATGAGCGACATCAACATTTGACTGGTACCCTGCCCCTAGATCTATCGATCCTTAATGGGGACAGGAACGGTATAAACAAATATACAGTTTTCTGTATATTTTTTTGGAGGATCTGATTGGTTGATTGTTTGGCGAAAGTGACGTATTTTGATCATGGTTACGCGGACTCTACTATAAATACGTAAAGCGTTTCGGAGACGCTGAAGAAAGCTTGCAGCCGACGATTTTAAACTAGATAAGCTGACACGGTTGAATGACCTGCGATAAGGAGAACGAGTTAACCCATTACCAGACAACAACATTTTGGACAGGTCCAATTTGAGAGGTGTTGCAGACGATAATTTCAAGTTGATGAAATTTTAAAAATCTTTACATTTTGGTTTAGAAAACATTGTGGAAAATGAAGAAATTGCTGGTCACAAGCAATTTCTTCATTTTCCACAATGTTTTCCCAAGTCTTTTCTTGTTAGGGAGTCAAAATGTGTCACTGTGCAGTAATGGGTTAACTCTTTCCCAAACAAGTTCTGGTATTGACTTCCCCAGAAGAAAGGGGTTGGGAAAACATTGAGCTAAGGAAGAAAATGCTGATGATCAGCATTTTATCATTTGGCTGAATGCTTTCCATGCTTTCTTGTACACCGAATTGTAGCATATCAACAGCAGTTTTGTCTCTGCAGCAGCTTTAAAATAAGATCAGTCAATGTTTCTTTTCTGGTTTGGGGGAGATCTTATTAATGCCAGTTTTGTATAAAATTTTCCTTGTAGACAGGAGAGAGGAAATGAGAAGCATTTATAATGTCTTCAAAACCTCGAAAGTAAGAATATATAAGACTTGATTAAATTATCGTTTTCAAATTACAGACAAAATGCTCTTGACATCTTTTCTACTTTTTCTAAAACAAATATTTTTGTGTATTGATCAACACCCATATTAATTAACAATTCTTAAAACAGTTGGGTTTTTTTTTCTTCTTCTTCTTTTTTTTAAATCTTAATTTCTTCAAAATTGTTTGACTTCAAAATAGATTTCTAGAAAAGAATCACTTCATGAGATTCTGAGCTGGGAATAATAGGTCGTTTGTATTAAAATTATCTCGCAGTGGTATTAAGGACAAGATATGTGTTCACACTTCAGTGTTAAGGGATAAACATATGTTAAACTGCTTTTTAAATTTAATTGTTTATCTGATGATTGGACACACTCTGTTACAGTACATCAAAGACAGATAGCATGACAAAGGATCAGATCGATTTTACTGCCCTTAACCCATTCCCACACTTTGACTCTTTTGAACTCTACACTGGAGTTGCAGACGAAAAATTACAGTGCTATCAAAAAAGTAAAGCGTGTGCTCTATATAGATCTAGCACAGAAATATTTTTCTCGGTAAAAAAAACCCAAACATTTTTGGAAATGAAGAAATTGCCTCCAAAATGTTTTACGCGGTCTGTATCTTTTGAGGTATCGAAATGCATTGTTGTGTGGTAATGGATTGAAACCCTTTTCCAAACAGAAAAATTCTAGATCTAGAAAAGTTCCCGGAAAATGGTCGTCATTTCTTTCCACTTTTCTTTACAAAAATAAAAAAAAAAAAAAAAAAAAAAAATTAAAAAAAAGAAAAGAAAAAGAAATATGTAGATTCTAGATGTAGATCTAGATATGGATCTGTATGGATCTAGATTAGATCTATAAAATAGGCCTAGATTCTATTCTATTTAAAAAAGAAACCTTGTCCATGAATCAATTACATAAGGCCCATTGTCGTCATGCACACATTCGCAAAGCAGTCTTTGTGGCATTCGTGACATTATTTTACACTTGACTCATTAGATTATTAAAACAAGATTGAAAGCAGATGACAAAATATTTGTTGTCATATTGAAATGCACGATGGGATTTTGTCCGGGGTTGTACGATTTTACTTGTCGTGAAAAATACATTGATAATTTAATCAACCAATCAGATCACAGGAAAATTTGTACGGTGCCCGTTGTCTTACAGAGAGACGACGGGGTACCAGTTTACATCAACATATCAAAGGGCGAATTTCATCAGAGAAAATTCGGATCATACTTTTTGGTGCATCTATGTGTAAAAAAATAAAAGATTTGGAAAATATCAACAGCATTTTCTTCTCTTTTGGGAAAACATCTTTAAGCAAAAGAAGAGGGTCTTATGCTGATTAAAATGCTGAGAATCATTATGTTCTTCCTTTACCTCAAAATTTCCTGTAGATATACTTTATGAACTCAACACATGTCCTACGCCCAATTTGTTATAGATCTGGAAGTTAGACGCAGATTCTCAATAAAACGAAACATTCGGTGTTCCATTGATTATACTGTCATGATAGGCCTATATCTGGAAGTATTTGTTATCAAAGGCAGAACACCCATTAGTTACGTCAAGCCAAATTCCATTTTTCATCTGATATGTCTAAATTTCCTCATTTGGCGATCTTTTTGATGCTAAAATGCAACATACGTTAAGTACTGTCGCCAATCAAAATATTCAGTTTCAAATTAGTTCCCAGAAAATTAAACCGTTTTAAACATATCTACATTGTATCTTTACCAAATATTTACATTTCAGGTTTGTAAAAATAAATGCAAAGTTGTACAAACAAAATCCCTTTAAATTCATTCTATTTAGTTCAGTGTCGCCAAATTCTGATTAAAAAAATATTTTCCCTTTAATCAGATGTTATTTTCAACATAAAAATCAAGAAGGAATAGGCCTTCGATTTAAACTGCTCGTTATGCTTTAATCAGCGCAGTATATGATATTAGTAACGTGTGCTCTCAATTCAAAAATTCAAGGTTTAAAAAAAAATTAGAGATTACTTGCTGGATTTCTGATTTACCGTAGTCATATCAAAATGGAATTGAAACAAACGTTACCATGCTTTTATCCATAGCTATTCCCAGCTAGCAATCTATATGGGTCCCAAATGGGTTACTTGCTGGATTTCTGATTTATTCATATCAAAATGGAATTGAAACAAACGTTACCATGCTTTTATCTATAGCTATTCCCAGCTAGCAATCTATATGCGCCCCAAATGGGCCCAATATGGGCACCCTTATGGGTCCCATAAGGGCAACCCATATGGGACCCATATAGGATGTGCAACCGGGGGCCATATGGGTCCTATCTGGGCAGCCCATATACATGCAATATGGGACCCATATGGGTCCCAGATGGGCAGACCCATATAGACAGCCCTGATCAAACCCATTTCTATTGGCTTTCATTTAATGTTGATCGAAGTTCAATACCTTCCGGAGCTTCACGCTCAGAAAGGGGTTACTATTCCCCGTCATTGAGGATTAAGGTCTCGTCAGGTTTGTCTGACGACCTTGACACTATATTTCTTAGGGTTTGATTCCTAGAAATATGATCTTAAAATGTATAATATTTTCGATACTTTCTATAACTATCTATATGTTTTTGATATATTTATATTTCTAGATATATTTCTATCTTTTTTTGAAAATGTCTACACAAAATGATTTGTTTTAACAGAATCATATAGGATCATCAAGCCAAATGCTTTCTTTACGTAAACGCTTTGTGAAAATATTATTTTTCAAGATTTTAAATTATTTTCCTTTAAAATACATAAAACTACATGTAACACACTAATTGATAAGTTTATTTTAGTAATTTGAACAGTCTAATTACAGTTTAAACACTTTTAAAACGACAAAATATTCCGATGATCCAACATGAAGGCCATAGTTAAAAACGATATTGACAAAGATTGTACTTCTGTACAATACAGCGCAGAAAAAAAACTTAGGCAAAAGAAGAAAATGCCGATTATCAACTTTTGCTAATAGCTGTAGGCCTATGTTTTTGTGCAATTTATTTTTCTATTAGAGAAGTCAAAACCAGGTTTTGTTCGAGAAAGGGTTAGATATGTCTTATTGATGTTGCCTTACTTGTCTTTCTGAATCTAATGTTGTTGTTTTTTCAATTTGTATTGAATTGATGGTCATAAATTTTGGTGGATATAAATAAGATCGTCATTCAAATTGAAAGCTTATAATTCTATAGGATACATGATTCAGACTATGGATATTTTAGATATGCACATGTATATGTCGGAGGCCACATTGGAATCCAGGCCGATCCGGAATCGGCCTAGTCCAGATTGAAATTCTACGCTGGCCTAGTCCAAAGTGGAATTCTGATCTAGACTAGACCGATCTGGAATCGGCCTAGAAAGTTTCTAGTCCAGCTGAGAATTCCAATCTGGCTAGGCCAATCCAGAATCTGCCTAGACCAGATTGGAATCTGTTCTAAACAGTTACTTAATACTAAACAGTCATTAATTACCGCTTTTTTTTTAACCAATTTGAACTTTATACACTTTTTGTGTTGGAAAATAGTTGCAATAAGCTTATTCTACTACGAAATCTTAAAAAAAAAATAACCCAAAATATTCAACAAACAGCAATAATAATCGTTCCCAAACTAGATATTAAATTACTAAAATATCAAACAAATAATAACAATAGCCGTTCGGAAAATGAAAAAAAAAATATTCTATTTATCTATTTTTATTGAATTTTAAGATATTTTGTTCATTGTTTTCGTATATTTCTGTAATAGAACTATAAACCAAATCCTTTGTATCTTAATGACTGGAGAATGGTAACAACAACACAAAATACCGACTTGATTGCTGAGATTAATCCATATGTTTTCATTTTTTAATCTGCTGGGAAGGAAAATAGTATCCATACCAATAATCTTTTTGTCACCTTTAATCTACAATCTGTCTTATATGCAGTTCTGATAAGAATTAGATATCTTGCATTCCAAGACAACTCTAATTATTCTATTGAAATAAAAGGTTATCAGCCTGTGATTGGCCATATTATTTATTTTAAATTTTGTATCATTTGACCAGTGTAAGGCCATATCTCAATCCTTGTTTAGTTTTAAATTATTGCTCTATAGCCAAAATGTTTAAATTTTTTAAAGCTGTTATATACTTTTTGAATTCTGAAGTAGATGTGATGGGAGTTTAATTAGATATATCATGGACAATGAATGGCTTTTCACTAAGGAAAAAGTGTAAAATGAATTTAGAACAGGAAATTAAGTATGATCAGGCGATACAAGCCTTACTGTTGAACACTGAGACGTGCAGGTAAACAATTATCTCAATTTACTAAGTTACATGTACATAATATTTTGTGTCTTGTTTAACCCTTTTTCAAATGACACAGCGTAATGATTTTCCAAATGTAAAGTTGCTGTTAATTCCAAAATAAAGTCTATCAATAAAACTGAAAACTTACAAAGCAAAAGCATTAAAACATTCAGTGAAGGGAATCGGGTCATCATCATTTTTTTCTCACATTGTCTTAATTTAAAAAAAGGGTTAATTACCAGAATATGTTCTCTCTCAAGATTAAGTTAAAGAAAAATGAGTTCCAGCTTTTATCACTGTAGAAAAACAAGAAATTGCGCTCATCACATTTTTGTTCACTTCTTGTAGTTTTATATTTTAATTCTCGCTATTTGTAATTAATCCCTGACTTTAAGTTATGAAAACTAATTTGATATTTAGTCAATTGAATCAAAGTTCTGTAATTTTGATATTTTCAAGTTTCTTTATTTTTAATTTCAATTTTTGAAGGGATTCCAAACTGGTCTAGGCAGATTCTAGATCGGCCTAGCCAGATTGGAATTCCATTCTGGCCTAGACCGATCCAGAATCTGCCTAGACCAAACTAGAATTCTAATCTGGACCAGTCCAAACTAGAATTCCAGTTTGGCCTAGACTAATTCTGGATCGGCCTAGGCCGATTCCGGATCGGCCTAGATTCCAATCTGGACTCCAACATATACATAATTATTCTGTTGTACATGAATGGGCGCAAGTCAATTATTGTAACTGGGACCCTTATTGTCCAAACAACATGGGCTTTCCTACATAGGTCCTATATGGGCATACCCATATGGGCTTACCCATACACAGCCCATATACTGGGAATATGGGACCCATTTGGATCCCTTATGATCAAACCCACATGGGCTTGCCTACATAGGTCCTATATGGGTCCAATATGGGCCTACTCATATGGGCTTACCCATACACAGCCCATATGGGACCCATATAAGCATGTTTGCTGGGTTACAGACAATGTAGTCGTAGAATGTTCCCGTGTTTAACAATATAGACTTTTTTAATTTACAATAGAAACGAGTTCTTATGTTGAACAAGACATCGCTACGGACGCGTTTCAATACTGAACGAAACATACGTGATGAAACATACGTTACTTCTTAAGATATGTTTTATCTCTGAGACGACAGTGACGTATAGTCGTGCATGCACAATACGTGTTTTTTACTAAGCGATATTGATAATGTTCGCGGTATTGGGGGAATTACTCAGCTTGAGTGTACCTTTGAATTAGAGTGCATATTCATTGAAATCATCTTTTTTCGATTTTTCCTTTTCCTGAATGTTCCGTTTTATTGAAAATTATTGGCGTACAGCTCTTAAATTGAAACAGTAACTTGTCGTTTGAAAAAGAGTTATTCCGCTGTAAAACTGGAACAGTCCAAAATTTGGACCCCTAGGACTTGGGGGTTCCCAAAAATTTGACGTTAGGGAAATGGATTTTACGAGCAATATATCATTTAGGTTATCTATAAAATTGGTCTACCCAATCGCGACCCTCGAGACTGTTTGCAACCTTTTGCCGTTTGGAAAGTGCTTGCAACATGATCTCGAGCGCAATACAGTGGCCACCATATTGAACGTGAAAGTAGATCTACGCGCGTAAATGACGTCATCAAAGCAAATAAATCCCCTTGCTTACGTTATAATTCAAGTGAAATATACTGTCAATAAGAGCGCATATATATGTTGGTGTTTGCGATTTTACTACTTATAAAGTTTGCAAAAACTTGTAATACAATTAATCGACTTCTATAAAATTGTATACGCCCCAAACTTCAAATCCGTATAGAATAATAGGAACAGCAAGTGAATCAAAAAGAGAGAGTTTAGTTTAGATATTTCGTGGCACTTTATCAAAAGTTTTCATACGATTGAAGTAAGCTTTCGATGCTTTCAAGATCGCTCAACTTACGAAAACGCTTATGTGATAATGTCAGTTTTTCCTCCACTGACCAAAGGAATTATTTTTGGTCTGCATTCTGCAACTTTTTTTTTCAAATTGGATCTGTGTCAAACGATTTCACAAACAAAATATTGTTTTGATGTCCAAAGTAGGCCTACAGGATTTAACATTTATTCAGTAATTTTTAGTTTGAAAAAAATATTGACTAGATCTAAATACAAGCTGAAAAACGTGCTTTCTGCTCACTTCCCATCAATATTTTTATGCCATTATCGATCAAGACCACTTTTTTATAATAATAATAATAATAATAATAATAATAATAATAATAATAATAATAATAATAATAATAATAATAATAATAATAAGTTTATTTTGGTAAAAGAGTACAAAACATGGTATAGTAAAACACATTACAGCAATATTGCACATGTATAATTAGCTATGAAAAAAATGTAACAACCATGTTATGCGCTCCATTACCAAGGATAACACAAAAAAGACGAAAGTTAATTCATCTTATTTCCATTGTGGTCCCAGATAATGGAGGCATGGCACAGAAAGTCATGTTTACAATTAAATAATTTAGCATAAGATTTGGTGTCAAGATTAACAGAATGAAAATATAAATAGTAATTCACATTTGAATATCACAGGCAATAATATCACATTTTGACAGTCCATAAGGTAATGTTTATCATACTGATTTACTGAAAAGTTAAAAAAAATCATAAATAGAGTCATTTAACATAAGAAATGGGGTCACGATGAATGTATGAAATATATTCTGACTAAAATTAATGAAATAAAATATAAAGGATTAGAGTTATATGTCCATACGATATTTTTTCACAGCAGTTTTAAAGGAACTGGTGGATCCAATGTCTCTGAGCTGTTGTGGCAGGCAGTTCCAGGAGACAATACCATGATAAGCAAATGTTTTCTTACCAAACGTCTTAACTTTTGGCAAAGCATACCGACCAGAGTCATTAAATGCAACCTCACCATCAAAAAAAGAAGAAGAAACAGCAGTTACCCTGTATCTTGTTAAACGGCCATGACCTACTACCCAGGTCCAAGACAAAACGAACTAATTTGTTCTGGGTAGTCTGGAGTCTATTCTTCCAATACTGACTTAAACTTGGATACCAGAAAGAACAAACATAATCAAAATGGCACTGAATTTACTCTTTGCTTAAAATAGTTTGTCAATTGCAAACATTTTCACATTATACCCGTCTTTAGAAACAATCATTGTTACTCCTAGCAACGCCACGCACGGTCGGGTTCCATTCATTTTGCCCCCCCCCCGCCATTTATTAATCTTCCCACGCCTATAATTATATATGTGTATGGGTACATGATGAAAAGGGTACATGTATGACGCTTCTAATATAGGTTTGATTAAATAGTCTGATAATTTTACTAATCTATCACTGAGAAATGCTTTTCAAAAATGTCGATATCAACCCGATCAATAATGGATACGACAATACAACACGTTAAGGTGAATTTTTATTACCAAAACCTTTGATTTTTTTCCCTATGTTTGGCGAACTGTGTCTCTACGTATTATTGCAGTTTGTGAAAGGGTTAATTGTCGAAAGACGTGCTGGCTGACGCACGGACAATGTCACATGTAGTCCTGATTGTCATCGATCTGAATTCGCCTAAGTATTAAGAATATTTTATACATGTACAGTCATTTGCGTTAAATATTAGAGTTTTCAGTTACAGGAATATTTTTGCAACTTTGATTGAAAAAAAGAGATTTTTTGGCTTGTAATCATTCGTACCCTGTCTTCATCGCCCTTTACCACCATGCAAGTTCAGGATGAGCTACTGCTTTTGAAAACCATATAAAAAGAATTTTGCAGGAGCAAGTGAGCCTCCTTAGTACTTTTGCATGTGTTTGTGCTCTAGATTAGAGCCAATAATGGACAGGTCACGGGATGTATTCCCATGCAGCCGCGGAGCGTGGACAATTATAAATTAACTTATTGCTGAAATATTGTAGAGAGGCGTTAAATTAAAAAAAGAAATGAAAAGAAAAATGTTTTAAACTTTTACCAAACAAGAAATGTTAATGTTTTGACTGTCAAGGGCGGATCCAGGATTTTTTTTCAAGGGGTGGGGGTGAGGTCTAGCCCAAAAGATGGCTTTAAATTTGTGAATTTTGTAATGTTAGATACCATACTAACGCTGTGTAGTCATAATTCGATTTTCGACCTATTCAAGGCGGGGTCCAGACCCTCGACCCCCTTTTAGATCCGTCTTTGACTGTCTTACAGAGATTGTTTCAAAAATCATTTCAAGGGGCAAAATAATGAAATACTTTTAATCAGCATTTTCTCCTTTTGCCTCAAGGTTTTCGTTACTATATTATTATATTTTTCATGGGGGTCCAACCCCAATTGCCAGGGGGGGGGGGTCCACGCCCAAATGGTGACTTAAATGTGTTAAATTATATATAACGTTAGGCCTATATTGACGCTTTAATTATAGTCAACATTCAATTCATGGCTGATTCCAGGGGGGGGGGGGGGGGAGTGCGGACATCCCGACCCCACCCCAATCTAGATCCGCCCTTGCACTTAAAAAAAACCCTACTTTCATGATACCCATTCTGTTATCTGCAAGAGCTTCCAAATTGAATAAGGTGCCGTTTAGGAAAGGGTTAAGCCGCTGTCAAACTTGAAAAGTCTAAATAATTTGTCGTTTGGGAAATGGGCTTTTTAAAACAGCTATGTTTTTATTATCAAATTGATCTACCATAATGAATAATCTTTCTTCATAAACCTTTCGGTACTGACATAATCATCTTCACACTGAAAATGGCATATGTTTCGTACTTTTTTTTTGGGGGGGGGGGGGGGGGGGGGGAAAGATCCGAAGGGGGGTTTACGTGAATATGACAGTTTAACCTTGCGGCTAGGTCCTCAAAAGATCCGAGGATAGGCTACTACTTTTTCGGAGGGTCAAAAATGACTTAAAAGCCTATAAAGGCCATAAATGGAAGTCAGTCAATGATATCCCGTCGAGATTCACAGAGGAATCATCAAGAGGAATCACACACCGTTTAACGGTGTGTGATTCCTCTTAAACTTCTTCTTTCCTCCGTTCATTTCCATTGCACGTTGGATGCTTTACTCTCATGTGGGTCAGAGCCTCGATCTGGCATCAAAAAGTATTACTATTTTTAGTAACAAATTGGAAGTGTATTTGGGTGTATTGTACTTGGTATAATTGTGCAAATAAAATCATACAGGGTGTCCCAAAATATGTGTCCCCATTTTAGACATCTATAAAATTGACAAATGTTGTCATTGAGTAAAATCAGTTACACAGGTATGAAGGGGACATGATAAAGTTTAATTTGATATATAAAACATCTATATTTACTTTGAACTTTTATTACACATATCGTTTTAAAGAATATGTCATATTTTATCTTTTTCGCCACGTGGCATCAACGACGTCATCTTTTTCATTTGACAAAGTTTCCTTTTCCATGCTAAGATGATCAAATTGACCCTTTTATTGTTGTCTTCCATGGCCATTGTCTTAAAAAGATGCAGTGAACCTCTTAACATCATAAAATTTTGGAAATAATCACAAAAACTAGAGTTCGAAATGAGGAAAGATTTTGTTTCACTGAAAATTTGTATGATGGTGCAAATGGTGCTTCGTCGATGACGTCATTTGACTAATAACTTAAACAATGGTTATTTTTTAAAGCGTGTTGTTGAATATATTTGGAAGGTAACTATGGATGTTTTATATATCAAACAAAACTTTATCATGTCCCCTTCTTATCTATGTAACAGGTTTTACTTGATGACAAGAGTTGTCAATTTCGTAGATGTTTAGATTGTGTCCCCATTTAAAACACCATTTGCACCATCATCCAAATTTTCAGTGAAACAACATCTTTCCTCATTTCGAACTCTAGTTTTTGTGATTATTTTCACTCTTTCAAAATTTAATTATGTTAAGACTTTCACTGCACAATGTCAATGGAAGGCAAAATGAAAAGGATCAATTTGATCATCTTAGCATAGAAAAAGAACCTTTGTCAAATGAAAAAGATGACGTCGTTGACGTCACTGGACAAAAAAAGTTAAAAATGACATATTTTTTAAAACGTTATGTGGAATTAAATTTCAAAGTAAATATAGATGTTCTATCAAGCAAAACTTCATCATGTCCTCTTCATACCCATGTAACTGATTTTACTCAGTGACAACATTTGTCAATTTTTTAGATGTTTAAAATGGGGACACATGTTTTGGGACACCCTGTATTCTATTCTATTCATGTAGGCTTATGTGTGACGTTTAAAAATTGATACACCGAGCTATGGTTTTCCCTTTCAGTGTCTTTAGATGATTTCCTCTACCGATTGATTTAACCCTTTCCCAAACAAGATCTGGTTTACACGCCCTTGTTAGAACAGGCTTGGAAACCCATTTAGGAAAACATAGATATAAAGATAACCAGCATACTTTTTCATTTTGCCTCGACATATTTTGAACATTCATGAATTATATCCTTGTCAAAAGCGGTTTTGTTTTCAGAAGAAGCTTTCAAATTTGACCACCAACACTGAGTTTGGTAAAGGGCTTGAAACTGTTTCATGAATATGCAATGAATATGCTGATTCAAATTTAAGAGCGGAAAAAGTAGTTCCTTCCACTGCTGTAAAATTATCAAATGATAAGGAATTGTTTTTCGTAAAAATAGGCTGCTTTAAAAGTGTAAGATGAAAATATATTACACTGGGATTTTAGCCGTGCTAAAGTCTGATACAAAGGTCTTCAGACTTGACACACGGAAATTACTACGCTGTGTACTATTTTATGTATAACTACGCCGAAGCGCTTACACGGTTGCGTGCATGCATATGAAATTATTGTTTGGAAGTGTTCGAAAGGTTGCAGATTTGTTTGTATTTCGTTACCATATTAAACAGTGAAAGGTACACTTCTTTTTCCTTTTTGACGAACTTTTGTCGTTATGATTAAAATATCATTGTTTACTGTGTTTATTTCAAGCTATCGAACTATTTGTGTAAACACAATCACTGCAGACGATAACACACGGTCATAGCGCATGCGTCCGTGGTGTGTAAAGATTGTAAGTTGCGTTGTCGTTTATCGACATCTCAATCATTAAATCGCCAAAATATAAGATTAAACTTGATGTCAGTCATATTTCTACGAATAGAACCTTTATAAACTAACCAAGGATGATCTTAGTTAAAATTACAAAGTCGCACTCGATTAGTGAGTTTGAAAACTATCCATTTTGCCAAGTTTTGAGACACTTTCACATAGTATGATTAGTGTAAATATTGCCCCTTGTTGGTTTCCTTACTGATTTTTTGTTCAAAGTAATTTTCGTCTGGAGCATAAAGAAAAAAGAACATGCAGCTGTTGGGGATAATATTGGGCCACTGGCCCTTTCTCTCTCACTGAGTCTCAGAAAATATATGACCCATTAAATTTCAATTTTTGAGCTAAAATGGTCATAGATGTAGGTACCTTTTTGCTAGTACGCAGCTAAATCCAAATTATAATGCCCCCTTTCGAAGAAAAAGGGGGTATATTGTTTTGCAAACTTGTGTCAGTCGGTCTATAGACCAAACGGTTTCCGGAGCATAACTCAAAAAGTATTAAAGGTAGAATCATGAAACTTTATAGGTGGATATATCTTATTATGGAGAGGTGCAGTGCACAAGAACCGTAACTCTGATGATCAAATTCTTTGAGTAATTGCCCTCTGTTGGTTTTCAAACTTGATTCTTGTCAGGAGCACAACTCAAAAAGTATGTAAGGTAGAATCATGAAACTTTACAGGTGGATATATCTTATTATGGAGAGGTGCAGTGCACAAGAACCAACACTCTGCCAATCAAATTTTTGGAGTTATTGCCCTTTGTTGATTTTCAAACTTGATTCTTGTTCGGAGCACAACTCAAAAAGTATGCAAGGTCAGCGTTTCCACTCAGATTTTTATTTAGGGGTTTTGCACGCACTGTCATTGAAAAATGGGGGTATGGGACAGAAAATAGGGGTAAAAACCAATAAAACAATGAAATATGTGTGTAATTTGCAATGCACGCTTATTAAAAGTGTTGCGCGGAATTATCGCTATATTCCGATATCCTTCGCCGACGTGGTAGGATTTGGAAATATCAGTTTTTCAGGAATCTTCAGTAGTTTCCGAAAATTATATCAAAGTACACAAAAAATTGTACTTTTGTTTTGTTTCTTCGGTATAAATGACAGACAGGGTACACGCTGGCGATCGCCACTTTGTCTTCAAAAGCCATAAGCGAGTAAGGCGACAATGAAAAAAATATTTTTAAAAAAGTGGGTCAAAAATCGAATGTGGCTCAGACTTGACTCCATCATTTACTGTAAATGATAAATCAATCGCCAATTTACATTACTGGCAATGTTCACTTACTTTTTTTATTTTTATAATTCGAAAGCTAGATTTGCTGTCTAAATGGTCGAGCAAGCACACCAGTTTAATATGTAGACAGAATTCATCTGTGTAATCAAGAGTCAATTTGTGTAATCGCGTGGCGGCATGAAAGAAAGAGACAATGCGTCGGTGCTAAAACCATCTAACGTCAGTGTATTTACTTCGTAGATAGCGTGTTGTTTTCATTGCTTCATCCCATTTCCCGCCCTTTGTTGCGCGCGCGACTTTTGTAAACAAATCATAGTAAAACGTAACCTTATTTGGGTGCGTAAACATCACGTGGTTATATTGAAACTGGAATGACTACGTCATCAATTGACTGTGTTTGCGGCGTTTTTGATCTTGCTCAAATCATCACATATGAGTAACACAGATTTACTCTAGTTTCCGGAGTTTCCTTGGTTAGTTTCACTTTCGGAATTGTTTGATATAGATCTAGATCTATTAATAACTGGCACCTAAAGATGCTGATCCAAATTTTTGTGCGTGAAATCACGTACGGGGCCGTAATTTTGTACGTGATTTCTTTTAAATATGCGTGTTTCACGCACAATTTCGCGTGAATGGAAACTCTGAAGGTAGAATCATGAAACTTTACAGGTACATAGATCTCATTATGGAGAGGTGCAGTGCACAAAAAACATAACTCTGCCGATCAAATTCTTGGAGTTATTGCCCTTTGTTGATTTTTACACTTAATTCTTAACCTTGCCTATATCTCATGCCCATACATACAGCCTTGATATCTCACACATGGATACCTCCAGTATCATCATCGTTCACATTTGACCATGACCTTGGACCTTGTGACATTGACCTTGGAGTTTGACCTACTTTAAAAAAAATATACCGGGCATATATCTCATGACCTATTACACATTTAACAGCCTTGAATTTTCACACATGGACACCTACCAAGACCTAAAACATTTGACCATGACCTTAGCTTTAACCTGGCCGATATATCCTTTGACACATACACACTGTGTTGTAAGTTGTACGTTAGGTTTGTGCAGTCATTCAAAGATGGCGACAACTATACAACATGAGAGGTAGGTGTCGTAGTTTTTCATCGATTAATTTCTTAAACGATCGTATCTTGCCTTGGTACTGATATCATTATACAGGGGAAATGTATACCTATCAACGGTTCTATATATCAAAGTACCTGTGTTGTCCTATCGTACTCAGTCGTTGTACAAAGACAGCCCAATAAGGAAAACTTTTTTCGAAGCGAGAAAGTTGGTCTTTTAAGGATGATTGTATAGTAATCAACGAACTAGGGAACAAACTATTGCTCTAACTTGGATATTCTGAACATGCTCTTTTCAATGGTTACCGTTATTTTACACAAAAATGTCCAGAATGACCACAAACACCGTGTTTATTAAATGGCCAAACAACGGTGTAGTCACAGTGAAAATATGCAGACACAACGGTGCAGTTTCTGTGTTTTATGTACGGTGTGGTTATATTTTCATAACAAATTGTGAACGGTGTAGACATAATGCAATTGTGAACGGTGTAGACTTGAAGCAATACAGAACTTATTATTTCTGGAATGATAATATTGTAATGTTTAATGATAACGTTTCCATGGCTGGGAATCAGGTATTACAATTACTACCGAAATTGTTCAACAGTTATGTTAATATGTGACTGACTTGTAAATGCTCTGCAGCAAAGAAGGTGACAATATGTCTACAAAATATACTTTAATCAGAACAGAGAAAGAATCTAGTTTCTTCGCTATTTGCCAAAGCAATTCCATAAGGGTCAAATAGTAGAAAATACCAAGAATCTGCCTGCGTATGTTTTATTTTATCTTTTATTTTCAGTTCCATGCTGTCCACTTGTTACTACTGTCATTTCGAATGAAGTTTCGAAAAGGTTGTGAAGCATTCGGAAGGGGACCATTCCAGCCAGATATTAAAAGTGTGCAGGAGGGAGATCAATGATCAGACAGGCCAAAAAGGTTTGAAAACTCTGAACTTTAGTATAATTCCGGATATCATCAAGAGGTCAGATTAGGACATCATCCCCATTTGCGAGCTTAGAATACAGACATCATCAACGTAGAATATCAGGATTTTGGAATTAACAATCTTTCTATCGATGATATCCCCGATTTTGTATGCATGAGTCCTGTACATAAAAAATACGAAGTTCAACACCCCATAAAGTCGTTCAAAAAGCTCCGACCTTAATTCCTGATATTTCCATTGGACATGCTGAAACAGATGATACGGATAGGGACTCACGAGACATGGAAATAATGGCTGAAATGAACAGTTTGTTCCTAAATGTGATTAAGTCATTGAGAAGTACTGATCAACCTGGTAATTGGTTATCTTTTCATAAGATGGTCAAGGAAGGTCGGTGATGGAAACCATTTCATTTCATTTATTTATGGATGTGTGTAAGTTCTGCTCTCTTGGAAGTACTTCAATGCGTTTCAAGCGCGGATCGAGGAATTTCTCCAGGGGGGGGGGGGGGTCTTCCGATCTTTCACCATTTTTTCGCCAAATTCCAGGGGTGGCAGAACCCCCTCCCCCCTCTGGATCCATGCAGATACATGTCATACCATGAAGGACTAAATATAACAACGGTTTGTCGTGGCACACTGGGACGAATGACGCAGCTTATATGGGACATAACCAGTAATCTTTTTGATAACCCCTTTCTTCGCCAAATCCAGGGGGGTCATGACCCCCCTGACCCCACCTCTGGATCCGCGCATGCGTTTTACTCCAATAGTCAAACAGTTTTGGCGAACAGGATATTGTCTTTTTCATTGCAAATGGTTACATTTTATGAGTTGGCCCAAAAATCTTGGTCAGAAAATTGTCAGTCCTGAAGAAGAGATTAATTACGTCTGAAAATGCCAAAATAAATTTTGCAGTTCTGTAATTCTATTTTCAAGACTTGATTACTTTAAGTCGAACAAGACGAAAAAAAGGGAGACATGTTTATGAAACAAATTTATAATTTATGTTTTGTTGTTTATAATTTATGTTTTGTTGATGGAATCCTTGATTTTGGGTAAAATTGGACTTTTCAATGAGGGGTCAAGTTGAAAACAAGATACATGTCGATAAATAATTTTCATACTCCATGAGTTGAAATCATTTCATTAATTACAAGAATTGATTGTAATATCCAATTAAACAGTTACAAAGAAAAAATCAAAGCCAGAGCCGAAATTTCGAATCTACAAATCAAATGAACGGATGATCAAGAAACTGGCCATTACACCCACATCTTAGGGTAAGTCAGTAAACATTGTTCTAAAATGACGTTTACTGCATGTCTCGTTTGATATTTTGTAATGGTATTCCTTGTAATTATCATGTCCATCAGATGTTAATTCAATAACAAATAACAAATAATGTCTTCCGAAAATTAAATTAAACATACATTGAACTGTTTTAGGCTTAGGTGAATGAAGAAAAGAGAAAACAGCATATTTCCTTAACTTTTGTTTTCGTTTACTTTGAGAATGGCGGCGTTTTAATCAAGAGAGAAAACTGGGTTTTCTAAGACCAAAGTATTTGAGGGAGATAAATCAGAGCCGCATATGATCTGCTAGCTGTTAGAGCTAGTTTGCCCTATAAAATATACCAAGTCTACACCGTTCACAATTTGTTATGAAAATAATAACTACACCGTACAGATAACACAGAAACTACACCGTTGTGTCTGCATATTTTCACTGTGACTGCACCGTTGTTTGGCCATTTAATAAACACAGCGTTTGTGGTCATTCTGGACATTTTTGTGTACAATTACGGTAACCATAGAAAAGAGCATGTTAAAAACATCCAAGTTAGAGTTATAGTTTGTCCCCTAGTTCGCTTTATGCTATGTAATCATCCTTAAAAGGCCAACTTTCTCGCTTCGAAAAAAGTTTTCCGTTTTGGGCTGTCTTTGCACTACGACCAAAGGCGATAGGACAACACTGGTTCTTGGTTATATAGCATCGTGGATAGGTATACATTTCTCCTGTACGATGATATCAGTATCAAGACAAGATACGGTCATTTAAGGAAATTATCGACGAAAAACTAAGACACCCACCTCTCACGATTTTCCACGGACGCCATCTTTGATTGACCACTCAAAACTTCCGTACAAACTACACAAATCTAACGGACAGCTTACAACACAGTGATACAGCCTTGATATTTGACACATGCCATGATGGAAACCTCCAACCAAGACCTAGAGGACTCACATCAGTCATTCTATAGAAAACGTACATCGCCTGTCCCGGTGTAATTACGGATTAATCCTGTGCTAAAAGTGCACTTATGACTTATATACAGTATTCAGTATGTTTATCTTATGTTAATCAAAACCAAATACTTTTTATTTAACAGAAAAACGCCAATTGTAAAATATTTCGGAACAAAATTTGATGACCCTACGAAAATGAGCGATTTTATTGTGTCCCGATGCCCAACCTGACATATTTTTTACAAATAGAAAGGGTTATCAAATAGAAAATACATACATTTTTGTTGTTGTTGATAGACATAATGTTGTCCTCGTGGATAAAAAACAAAAAGAGCTAAACACTCATACCATTAACAAAATTTTTAATCCTAAACCACTGTCCCTGTAAAATAAAACAGTACCGTTACGGGATCATTTCTTCAACTTTTGCTAACTATCTACCACTGCCTTCGTCATCAAATGACGTCATATTAAAGCATCTCCGCGACATTTTGTAAATGTGACAATTTATGGCCATGATGTCTGATTCGCTTGAAGACAAAATACGAAGTAAGTTGTTCGTATTAAATAGTTATGTTTTCCACGAACAATACCGTTCATATGATTAAACAAATGTCGGTCGCTATAATGAAATGTTTACTTTGCCATGCTAGTTTCTGTATAAACCTTCTGGTTTATGTCAAGAGAAACTATGCATATCCCTTCCACGTTATCACCATTATTGAAAAGATGTGTAAATTTTACATTACCGTTACAAACCAGACATGGGGTCGATTACTTGGGAGAGTAATCGATTAAATTAATGATTAATGCACCCTTGATTATTAATCGATTAAATTACTTTCACTGAAAAAAGACTCGGTAATCGATTATTAATCATGAATTTGGGGGTAAGTAATTGATTATTAATCATTAATCACTGATATAAGCTTTCACATAACAAAAGATGAACAGTTTAAAGTGGCATATTGCATTTCATTCTCTTCAAATACATAATCTGAACAGAATCCCAAAGTATGAACTATCTTTACTATTGAAATTGCATTTCTTTCTAAATGTCATGGAACACGTCAGTTTCGTTTTAGATGTTTGATATTTGTAGACTACTTCAATCAAAATGAATGCCATGCTAAAAAGGTCTTTACCAAATGTCGTGGTAGAGAGAATTGAAGAGTTCTGTTTGATTTAGTTGGATGAAAATAATTATAAGATGTAAATGGACTTGTTTGATATTGAAGTTTGTTACATATCTAGGTTATCTTTCCTAAATTCTCTTATAAACCATTCCAAAAATAATGATGATAAAAATGGAATTCATGTATATCAGACCATGTTGGAGCCATTGGACCAATGATTGGTGACTACTGGTATGTAAATAGGGAAACGCTTGATAAGGGCATTTTCTTCTTTTGCCTTAATGTTATCTGAAACCTCTCATATTAAGAATTATAAATTTATAAACTTATACAGGAAAGGGTTGAGCAAATACAAAAGGTACCAGTCAACAAATTTATTTATACCTATTATTAGCAAAATCTATTCATTCAAATTGTTTGGATTTGGGGTTTTTTCTCAGTACACCCCCTCATTCAAATCACAAAGTTTGATTTTACTTTTTCACCAAAATTTCTTTAAAACATCATCTTTAAATTAATTATGCCTATGGATAGTAAAAGAAAAATCCTAATATCATCCCTTAACTCATTACCACACAATGACTGTTTTTGACTCCCAACAAGAAAATGATTTTGGAAAACATAGTGGAAAAAGAAGAAATTGCTTGTGACAAGCAATTTCTTCATTTCCCACAGTGTTTTTTACCGGAAAAGATCCAAAAGAATTAAATTTCATTCACTTGAAATTGTCGTCTGCAACATCTTTGAATTTGGGTTGGTCTAAAATTTCATTGTTTGGGAAAGGGTTAAATATTGAATCATGATTATATGTACATGTACATTTGTTATTTAGTTCTGCATGTTCATAGTATCATGGTTATATCTTGGGGGGAAATGTACAAATGAAGTAAAATTTTGTTGAATTCAGCATTGTCCAACTTATAAGTTTTCAGTTTCAACTCCCCAAAATGTGTGAAATTTCAATGACAGGTGAAAGAATAACACTAGATGCCCTTTGGGCATAGACTGCTTTGTATAGGTGTGAACAGGTAAAAGGTGTTACTTACAGGTGCATCTTATTTTGTTTTAGAGAATCATTTATACATCCAAAATAATCAAAAAGTAATCATAAAATAATCATGATTAATGACATTTTTTCACCAGTAATTGATTAAATTATTAATCAAATAATCAGAAAAAACAAATTAATCGATTATTTCATGATTATTGGCATTTGTTAATCGATTAATAATCGATTAAATTACTGATTATGATTACCCCATGTCTGTTACAAACAATACCGTTACGCAAACCAAAAATTTGTAACGTTATTGTCCATTTTGTAACGGTATTGTCCTTTTTCCGTAACGGTAAGGTCCATTTTCCGTAACGGTAATGTTTAATCAAAGCGCTGAAAGCGCTGAAGGCCTTGAAGAATTTGAACACATGCAGATTATTGGTATGAGAAAGTTTAAATATTCTTCAACTTCAGCAATAATCAAAGCGCTGAAAGTGCTGAAGGCCTGGAAAGTGTACGAAAAATAACAAGAGTAACATTTTAATCTTTTATTTTCTTTTGAAGAAGTTTCGAACAAATTTGAACACATGCAGATTTTTGGTATAAAACAAAAGTAAAATGAACAGAAATCATCTGTATGGTATGAAACAAAAGTAAAATGAACAGAAATCATCTGTACTGGATGACCACTAGAATCATGGGGGCCAAATTATCAAGGATCAGGTAAGAAGGATTTCGATTGCAGATCTATCCTTTTTATTTATTGCATGATCAATTCCTGTCCAAATTGTGTTAACAATAAATCTGCGACCAAAAGCGGTCTTAAGACCATGAATAATTTGGGCCCTGCCCCCTGGTTAATAAATCATCGAAACACAATAGCATATTATCAGAACATTATATAAAAAATAAGTGCATGTCGTTCTTTAAACCCTTTATCATTCCATTACCAAACGGCAAAATTTTAGACTTGACCAAATTCAAAGATGTTGCAGACGACAATTTCAAGTAATTACTAAATATAATTTCACATTTTTTCACAATGTTTTTTTCAAACCCATTATCTCTAGGGGAGTCAAAAACAGTCATTATGTGGGAATGGGTTAATAAATCTGTTATTATTTTGCTGCTGAAGCTAGAAGTTTTTTTTTAAATTTCCCTTTGTGGGCATTTTCTTATGTTGAAAAAGACATGTTTTGGTTAAATTTCAATTATAACATGCAGGTCAAAACATATAAGAGAACATGAAATATCATGGAAACACAATAGCAAATTATCTTGACATTATATAAAAATATGCGAGCAAAACTAATTATATACAAGAGGGCCATGATGGCCCTATATCGCTCACCTGAGTTTCCGATTCTACAGACAAGTATAGTCTGGTCTTGGATTGGATACAGTTTGGTAGGTCATTTATATAGACTAAGAAAAGACATGGACAGAGCACTGAACCCTGAGGGACGCCTAAGAGAACTGGTAGAGTAGTTGATGAGTGATCATCAATACCTACTCTTTGAGAACGATCCTTTTAGAAGGATTATATCCATCTTGAGATCAGTGGAAGGACACCCAGCTTATTCAATTTGGATATTTAATTGCTGTGATCAACCTTCTTCTTCTTCCGGTTTAGGTCAGGGTTCTTCATAGAATGTATATTTGACCTACGATGGGATGAGACAATCACCTCTTCCATTGGTTATGTATAGCTAAAAGTCTATACGGTACAGTTAAAACTATGTACACCCATCAACCGGTTACTTGCTACTGGGTAGGGCCGCAGAATGCTGTGGTAGGGCGACCCTGAGCCCCTGAGCGTAGTAGCATCTGAGACGGCTATAGGGAGGTGGTTCCAAATCAAATGCCTTACTAAAATCCATTTCAAGTATATATCCGCTTGTTGACCATTTTCAAGATTGTCGTATGCTTCTTGGGTAAGGCTAATCGATTGAGATTCACAGGTATGTTTTGCTCTGAAGCCATGCTGGTACTGGCTAAGTAGATTATTCTTATCAAAGTGACCCATGATGTTTGTTATCAGGATGCGCGCCATAATTGTTGATGCTTTGCAGATTAAAGAGATTGGCCTATACTTGCTGGATTTATACTTTGGACAGCTTTTTATAGACGGGTGCTACTGTTTTACTTCTCTAATCTTTGGGGACAATACCTGTTTCTAGAGAAAGATTGGAGATGACCTTGACAATAGATCAACTGTATATCTTGTAATATTTCTTTACACCTCTGGTAAAATATGTTTTTTGGATAACAATGCGGCATAATTAGAAAATGTACGTTCTGCTCAGTATTTTTTTTTGTGTGTGCTATATTGAGCACAATTTCCAAATTTATTAATGCCCATTATGTCGTCTGCATTAGCTTTGGAATTTGACAAGTCAAAAGTTTTTACATTTTGGAATGGGTGAGATAATGGTAAATTCCATATTTTATATCTTGTTCAAACAATCAAGATGAAGTAATGGATTGAATAACGATTTATTAAATGAAGTTAAAGCATTGCCGACAAATCGTGATGTTATTTCTATATATCTTCACAATATATCATTTAGAACCTTATTAAATCATAAATCTGCCTATTAAAACATAACTATCTAACACATACAAATACATAGATATATAAATAACAAATTTTTAAAACAGATTAAAGAATAACAAATCGTTACTATTACCTACGGTATTGGAAAACCAAATATTTCAAGTGTGTATCGGTAATCACTGACGCGTTCCGTGTGTTCCGGTAATTACTATGCGTTCCATGGTGTTCCGGTATTTCTATGGACCCAATAGTTCTTTCGCGGGGGAAAACGAACATTTACGGAAAATTTTGCAATGAACGAGTTTCTTTAAATATTAGAGGAACGTATGGTACTTTCGGACAGTTAAGTGATCGTCAGCCATTATTTAGATAGGTGAAGACAAAAACTGTATCTTATGTCACAATCAGAAAATTCTAAGCCTTTTCCCCGGCATCGGTAGGCCTAATGAGAAGTATTAAGCGTATAAAACCGGGTAGGAGGAAAACAAAATTAGTCATCAACGACAGGTTATTTCGGACACATCGGGTCTGATCGGACAGGCCGATAATCGAGCTAGATTTATTTCAAATAATTATGTTTGCACTTTTACGTAATTAATTTGGAACAATCTAAAATTTTGTTTGGAAAGGTTTTAGGTAAGGTAAAATACAAATGAACGATCTAAGATATTTATTGCACATCGAGTATTTCGTAAAAAAAAAATAAAAATTATACGCTGATGGCTGGAGTTGAACGTCGGTCCCCAGAGTTCTGAGACTTCGCCATTACCGCTCGACCACTGAACTTGTTGAACAACGTGTGACATAGAGTAGGTTATATATGAAGGCGAATGGATCCGCGCATAATATTATGTTGCAATCGATTTCTTGATTGTAAATATTTTACGATTTTAAATGCCTTTACTGCTATCAACGTATGTATTTACTTCTTTTGTAATGTACATGGGTCGAAATTTACAAAATCTGCATAAAGTAGTATAAATCTAGTCCAGTTCCGATTTACTTTTCATCGCGCATGAACACTATATATCTGCGTTCAACGTTTTCACAAGATAAAAATTCAGCACGCCCTGAGAAAAATGACATGCTAAATTTGGCCTCTTCAAGGCCAAAAACCATACCGTTACACTGCTTTTGAAGACAAGTTCAAATATTTTATGAATAATTCAAGTGAAGATAAAAGTATTGTAAGAAAATACAAAAGTTGACATTTGTGCATTTAAATTTGGACTAAAATCACAGATTATATGAGAAGTTTTGATACTTATTTTAGAAACGTTTTAGATTTTCAGGTGTTGAAATGATTTCTCCGAAGAGATGAACAACTGTAGCAGAATGTTTATGCATTCTGGCGAAAGCTTTTAACGAGTGAAAATTGTTTTTGTGTTTTTTTTAAAAAATGAAACAATTTTCAGAAGTTAAACTCAACATTTCTCTCCGTAACGGTAAGGCTTGTTTCTGTCAGGTGCTTTATCATAGGAATGAAAATTTACAAAAAATATCGGTACTTAATTCAGAACATGTTTTGTTTTGATTTTGTCACATATTTTCCCTTTGATTTAAGTTATTCGGGGTCCAATACCAAAATGTGTCTTTTTTATCAAAACCTGGCCATAGATGTACGTTTTCTGTAGAATTACTGATATATGATTATGACCTTGTACCTTGTGGCCATGACCTTGGAGTTTGACCTACTTTTAAAAAATTTAAATTGGGCCTATATCTCATGTGCTATTACACATACAGCCTTGATATTTCACACATAGACACATCCTACCAAGACCTTTCAAATTTGACCATGACCTTGGACCTTGTGACTTTGACCTTGGAGTTTGACCTTTTAAAAAAAAACTTTAACCTGGCCGATATATCATGTCCTTTTACACATACAGCCTTGATATTTGACAATTTGGACACCTACAACCAAGACCTTTCACATTTGACCATGACCTTGGACCTCGTGACCTTGACCTTGGTGTTTGACCTACTTTTATAATACATTAACCTGGCCTTTATTTCATGTCAATTTACACATATAGCCTTGATATTTCTCACCTGGTCACTTCCAACCAAGACATTTCCATTTTGACCATGACCTTGGACCTTGACCTTGGAGTTTGATCTACTTTTAAAAATCTTAAACTAGGCCTGTATCTCATGTCCTGCTACCTATACAGTCTCGATACTTTACACATGGACACCTCCTTCCAGGCTACCAAGACCTTTCACATTTGACCATGACCTTGGCCTGTGTGACCTTGACCTTGGAGTTTGAAATACTTTTAAAAATCTTTAACCTGGCCTTCAACTTATGTCCTATACACCCACAGCCTTGAGATTTCACACATAGACACCTACGAAGACCTTTCACATTTGACCATGACCTTGAATATTGCAACCTTGACCTTGGAGTTTGACCTACTTTTAAAAAACTTAAACCAGGCATATATCTAACGTCTTATTACACCTACAGCGTTGATATTTCACACATTGACACCTCCAACAAAGACCTTTCCCATTTGACCATGACCTTGACCTTGGCATTTGGCCTACTTTTAAAAAACTTTAACCTGGCCTTTATTTCATGTCCTTTTACATATATAGCCTTGATATAATAATAATTATTTCACACATGGACAAATCCAAATCCTTTCATATTTGACCATGACCTTATGACCTTGGACTTTGACCTACATCAAATGCAGGCCCTTAAGGGGGGCATATATGTTTTACAAACATCTCTTGTTTTGATTATTTTGGCTTTTTGCAGACTATAATTCCTAGATTGCGGTTGTAATAAACGAAAACATGGCTAGTCATCGTGAACGGGTAGCCTACTCAGTTGGTCAACAAAGCTTAGAAGAGTCAATTTGCCGGTTATGATTATGAAGTGCTTTAACTTTATATTGAGGCATGCCCCCTGACCCAAATGGAATAGGATATACATTATTTGGGCTAGCTATGCCCCTGATGGCTCACATAACCCTTTCCCAAACAAGACCTGGTTTTGACGTCCCCAATAGAAAAGCCTTGGGAAAACATTGAAACAAAAGAAGAAACTGCTGATAACCAGCAGTTTCTCCTTTTGTCTCAATATTTTCTATGCCATATTTTACACAAATTATATCTTTAATAACTTCCATTTTGTCATTTGTGGCAGTTTTTGAAGTGGATCACCCTAAAATTTTGCCGTTTGGGAAAGGGTTAAAATGATAAATTCTTGAGTGCAGGAGTTTACACTTTGTTCTTACCAAATATAATGCTATGATCTGTATGTCAACCATTTCAAAAAAATCTTCTCTGAAAGCACAGAGCAGAATTCAACCAAATATAATATTATAGACTCTAAATGAATCCTTGGGTCATCCTTTTTCAAAATACTTCAAAGAATTTGAATTTTGGAATGATTTGAAAATGTGCAGTTTAAAGCAACAGATCTACAAGAGGCAATTAAGGCATTCTAAATTTGTAATTAGCTCACCTGAGCATGAAGTGCTCAAGGTGAGCTATTGTGGTCGCTTTTTGTCCGTTGGCGTCCGTCTGTCCACATTTTGGTGTTACTGCTCTACAGCTAAAACGAGTTAAGTTGCACAATTACGAACGAAAAATGTCCCACTATAGTTTCGGTCTTAGATTTTTCTCATTGACATATTTCGGTTTTACTATCAATTAACTACTTGAATTTAATAAAGATTTTAAAACATGACCCAAGTGTTTTTAATTATGCGACATTTAATGAATTAAATATTTTATGGAATATAAAATGACGTAACGTAATTCACAGACATGTAATTCACAATTTTGAACATACAATAAAATTCCACAGGTAATAATTCTGAAGAGAAATTTTCTTTTTGGTTTATGTAATCTACACATGTCTAGGTACATGCCGAACTATGTATTTAACTTAAGCGTTGATTGTGTGAAATTTTAAAGAGCATTAACGTAATTCACATTTACTGCTCCTTGAGCGGGGTAGCTTCCTTCATGGCAAAGTGTGACTTACCACAATCTACTGCTACCTTCAAGAGTAATACAATGTGTTTGCACATGCTGTTGACTATTTATAAATGATTTTTAATATCATGTATTCAAAACATAGTTCTGTTTTAGGATGTGTGTAAAACTAAATAACGTAATTCACACCAGACCATGGGACATATGCATAATTGTTTGCAAAAAATGCATTTATCTTAGATTTCTTTTAACACTAAAAACAATTTGGAAAAGCTACTGGTTGGGATACTAGGTATACTGTTCATATATTATATATGTACTCTCCGTGCAAACGTGATGAACTGGACAGCCCCCGAGGTGGGACAGCTGTTTTTTACCCATTTTCCGACTTATGGAGACATAACACTCACATATTTCATCCGATATATGGGGTTTTGTTATTATTTCTATTTGACCACCCCTATGACATTATGTTAAAGGCGATATATCAATATAATTGTACAAACATAGCTTCTTAGGTCCACGGGACAGGTATTTCTCGTATTTGATACATTTAACTCGTTTTAGCTGTCTAGCACCCACAAATATCTATCAATCTTTAACCCTTTCCCAAATGGCAAAATTTTAGGGTGATCCACTTCAAAAACTGCCACAAATGACAAAATAGAAGTTATTAAAGATAGAATTTGTGTAAAATATGGCATAGAAAATATTGAGACAAAAGGAAAAACTGCTGGTTTTCAGCAGTTTCTTCTTTTGTTTCAATGTTTTCCCAAACCCTTTCTATTAGGGACGTCAAAACCAGGTCTTGTTTGGGAAGGGGTTAATACCAAACTTGGTCAAAACATGTTTGACCATAAGTTCTCAGATGATTATGATTTTGAGTCAGATCGGACAAGGAAGTCCAGAGTTATGTGCCCCTGAACGTCAAGAATGGCTAGTTTTGGCTTTGTTACCACTCTAGATCTACAAATATCTATATTGATCAATCTTAACCAAACTTGGTCAAAACATGTATGACCATAAGCTCTCGGATGAGTTCGATTTTGAGTCAGATCGAACTAGGAAGGCCATATCTTGTAAAATGATCCCTTATGCTCTGGAAGTGCCCAGTTTGGTCCAAACTTTGTCAAATTGTCCAAAATGTTTATCTTGATGAAATCTTGGTCATGATAAAAGTGGATCATGCAAGGTCAATAACTAGGTTACAAGATCAAATATTACATAATTCTTCCGTTTGCCCTGGAGATGCCAATTTTGCCCCAAACTTTGTCAAAACTATCCTAAATACTTATCTTGATATCTAGGTTATGTACAAAAAAGTAGTTCATGTAAGGTAAAAAAAACTAGGTCATTTGGTCAAATTTTTGTTTTGCTCTAAGAATCAAAATATATACTTAATTATTGTGAAATTGTTCAGAATGTTTATCTTGACGAAATTTGGGTCATTTTAAAAGTGGGTAATGTGAGGTCAGAAACTAGGTCACTAGGTCAAATCTTGTTTTTGCTCTAAGAACCAAAGTATTTTAAACTATCATTGTGAAAATTGTACAGAATGTTTATCTTGATGATATCTGGATGATGTGAAATTAAGCAGGTCATTCGAGGTTAAAAACTAAGTCTTTAGGTCAAATCTTGTTTTTGCTCTAAGAACCAAAATATTCAAATATTCATTGTGATTTTTTTAGAATGCTTATCTTGAAGATATCTGGGTGATGTGAAAATGTGAGGTCAAAAACAAGGTAAATAATAGGTCAATTGTTGTTTCTGCTCAAAGAATCAAACTATTTATTATGCCCCCTTTCGAAGAAAATGGGGGTATATTGTTTTGCAAGTGTCGGTCGGTCGGAAGGTCGGTCGGTCGGTCGGTCCGTATGTCGGTCGGTCTGTCCGTAGACCAAACCTTGTCCGGAGCATAACTCGAAAAGTATTAAAGGTAGAATCATGAAACTTCATAGGTGGATAGATCTCATTATGGAGAGGTGCAGTGCACAAGAACCGTAACTCTGCCGATCAAATTTTTTGAGTTATTGCCCTTTGTTGATTTTATAACTTGATTCTTGTCCGGAGCATAACTCAAAAAGTATGTAAGGTACAATCATGAAACTTTACAGGTGGATAGATCTCATTATGGAGAGGTGCAGTGCACAAGAACTGTAACTCTGCTGATCATTTTTGTCGAGCCCGCTTGCGGTGAGCTCGACATAGTTGTCACAATGGCGGTTCGGTGTATGTGCGTTAGTGCGTTAGTGCGTGCGTGCGTTAGTGCGTGCGTCCGTCCGGATGGAGCTTGTCCGGGCCATAACTTCACCATGGATGGAGGGATTCAGAAATAACTTGGCACAAATGTCAAGCTCAGTAAGGCGGAGTGTCGCGTGCAAGAACCAGATTCCAAGCTCAAAGGTCAAGGTCAAACTTGGAGGTCAAATGTCAAAAATGAGAAGATTTTTGCTTGTCCGGGCCATAACTTCACCATGGATGGAGGGATTCAGAAATAACTTGGCACAAATGTCAAGCTCAGTAAGGCAGAGTGTCGCGTGCAAGAACCAGATTCCAAGCTCAAAGGTCAAGGTCAAACTTGGAGGTCAAATGTCAAAAATGAGATGATTTTTGCTTGTCCGGGCCATAACTTCACCATGGATGGAGGGATTCAGAAATAACTTGGCACAAATGTCAAGCTCAGTAAGGCAGAGTGTCGCGTGCAAGAACCAGATTCCAAGCTCAAAGGTCAAGGTCAAACTTGGAGGTCAAATGTCAAAAATGAGATGATTTTTGCTTGTCCGGGCCATAACTTCACCATGGATGGAGGGATTCAGAAATAACTTGGCACAAATGTCAAGCTCAGTAAGGCGGAGTGTCGCGTGCAAAAACCAGATTCCAAGCTCAAAGGTCAAGGTCAAACTTGGAGGTCAAATGTCAAAAATGAGATGATGCCATAACTTCACCATGGATGGAGGGATTCAGAAATAACTTGGCACAAATGTCAAGCTCAGTAAGGCAGAGTGTCGCGTGCAAGAACCAGATTCCAAGCTCAAAGGTCAAGGTCAAACTTGGAGGTCAAATGTCAAAAATGAGATGATTTTTGCTTGTCCGGGCCATAACTTCACCATGGATGGAGGGATTCAGAAATAACTTGGCACAAATGTCAAGCTCAGTAAGGCAGAGTGTCGCGTGCAAGAACCAGATTCCAAGCTCAAAGGTCAAGGTCAAACTTGGAGGTCAAATGTCAAAAATGAGATGATTTTTGCTTGTCCGGACCATAACTTCACCATGGATGGAGGGATTCAGAAATAACTTGGCACAAATGTCAAGCTCAGTAAGGCGGAGTGTCGCGTGCAAAAACCAGATTCCAAGCTCAAAGGTCAAGGTCAAACTTGGAGGTCAAATGTCAAAAATGAGATGATGCCATAACTTCACCATGGATGGAGGGATTCAGAAATAACTTGGCACAAATGTCAAGCTCAGTAAGGCAGAGTGTCGCGTGCAAGAACCAGATTCCAAGCTCAAAGGTCAAGGTCAAACTTGGAGGTCAAATGTCAAAAATGAGATGATTTTTGCTTGTCCGGGCCATAACTTCACCATGGATGGAGGGATTCAGAAATAACTTGGCACAAATGTCAAGCTCAGTAAGGCAGAGTGTCGCGTGCAAGAACCAGATTCCAAGCTCAAAGGTCAAGGTCAAACTTGGAGGTCAAATGTCAAAAATGAGATGATTTTTGCTTGTCCGGACCATAACTTCACCATGGATGGAGGGATTCAGAAATAACTTGGCACAAATGTCAAGCTCAGTAAGGCGGAGTGTCGCGTGCAAAAACCAGATTCCAAGCTCAAAGGTCAAGGTCAAACTTGGAGGTCAAATGTCAAAAATGAGATGATTTTTGCTTGTCCGGGCCATAACTTCACCATGGATGGAGGGATTCAGAAATAACTTGGCACAAATGTCAAGCTCAGTAAGATGGAGTGTCGCGTGCAAGAACCAGATTCCAAGATGAAAGGTCAAGGTCAAACTTTGAGGTCAAATGTAAAAAATGAGTTGATTTACGTGCAGCTAATTTTCGTACTTCTCAGAATGTTCAAATAGGACACTACCGGGTACGAGGGATAACTCTAATTTACCTATTAGATTAACTCCCTTGAATCTACTGGGTAGTTCCGGTTGGATTTTACTCTATACATCTATATAGAAATAGTGTTAATTCTAATAATCTGACATCATAATAAGTAAAAAGAATATACGAATTTTTGCTCTTTTCTAGATAGTTATTTATCATTTGTAAACTGTAGAAAACAGCTTTTTTCAGAATATAATTTTAATGGGTTTATTTTCAATTCATAGATGATGCTATGCCGCGTGTCCTTATTTGAAATTAATTAACAATTTCATATCATGATTGTTTCGTACTTTTTAATCAGGCTCCCCACTTCGAGTTTAATGGTTAGCATAAGACGTTGCAAATATGAAAACTAAAGTAAAATGAGGCATATTTTTTGTCTCTGAATATGCTTTTAAATCATGGCAACGGATAGTTAGTGACCTAGCTTCTAGTATAACATACTTAAATTTTATTGCTTGGAAAGGGATAAAGAATTAATTGTCTTCCGACGAAAGGAGATTGACACGTGTATGTGTATATCAGCCCAATCAAATTCCTTTGATTATCTAGCACGAGATAAATAACAAGTTACTGTGTATATCACACTAAACCAGTGGACAAAAGATCTATAGGAAGGACGTGATAAGTAGACACGACAACATTCCAACTTTCATCCCGCATTACGTAATTTTACAACTAATTGTCAAACAAAAATTCTTTTGGAAGTTTAATCCTTTCCCAAATTGCATCATGTCAAATAGACTGTTCTAATTTTGAAACGTTGCTGATTGCATGTTACAAAATATTTTATATCAAAGGCAAAATATGCATAAATCATAGTAAACTGAATACTAAAGGAAAAAGGAGAAATCACTTATTATCAGCAGTTTGTCCTTTCATATCATTGTTTTCCTAACCTATTTCTTATGGGGGAATCAAAAACCAGGTTGATGAATGATACTTGATATATAACAACAGTACATGGCAACTGATAAGAGGGGTAAACTCTTCTAAAATATTTTTTTTCAAATCTTCAACTAACCTTATTGCTATAATTTTGAATCGTTTTGACAGGATGATTCATTGAATACCCACAGCACAGGGTTTGATGAAAAATTTAAGATATTTTGCATTTTGAAACGCCTTAACCCCTCTTATCTGTAGCCCCAACCGGAAGCGGAACAACCCAAAATTTAAAGGGGAATAACTACCAAGGGAAATCACTCTTGGAACTCGTTAGCGGCCCATTATTCCGATCCGTACAAAAAATGGGTGCCAGGGGGCATGGCTTATTTTCCTTATATGTGACCCGTCGCGCTAAAAGGGACCTTATCGGATTTGTGAAAAGTATCGACCCTAGTCCGTCTGCGCAGTCCGCGCAGCCTGACTAGGGTCGAAACTTTTCACGTTTAAGTATTTTCTGAATCTAGAATGTTTTCTCTACCTTACAATATTTTCGTTTTCCAAATACGACATCGGATGGACTTCTGCTTGGTCTGGTATATTTCTCGGAATTTGGTTTTATGGACTTAGCATAAGGTCCCTTTTAGCGTGACGGGTCACATATGTATACTCAAATTAATCCATTCTGGTATCTCGTTATAAATACATAGACATGTAATATTTTGTGAACAATAAACTGTCTCACCATGATCCCCATCATTCCAACTTATTTTGTCCCCACTTTTACAACGCCATTGTAATGACAGCTGTAGACATAGGTATGGTCTTCTTTCTTCAAAATGAGCGGGCTCGACATGTTGCCCTTCGGCATCTAGTTTTTGAGTTATTGCCCTTTGTTGATTTTCAAACTTGATTTTTGTCCGGAGCATAATTAAAAAACTATGTTAGGTAGCATCATGAAACTTTACTGGTGAATAGATCTCATTATGGAGAGGTGCAGTGCACAAGAACCGTAACTCTGCCGATCAAATTTTTTTAGTTATTGCCCTTTGTTGATTATCAAACTTAATTTTTGTCCAGAGCATAACTCAAAAACTATGTTAGGTAGAATCATGAAACTTTACAGGTAGACAGATCTCATTATGGAGAGGTGCAGTGCACAAGAACCGTAACTCTGCCGATCAGATTTTTTGAGTTATTGCCCTTTGTTGATTTTCAAACTTGATTATTGTCCGAAGCATAACTCAATAAGTATGTAAGGTAGAATCATGAAACTTAATAGGTGGATAGATCTCATTATGGAGAGGTGCAGTGCACAAGAACCGTAACTCTGCCGATCAAATTTTCTGAGTTATTGCCCTTTGTTGAGTTTATAACTTGATTCTTGTCCGGAGCACAACTCAAAAAATATGTAAGGTAGAATCATGAAACTTTATAGGTGAATAGATTTCATTATGGAGAGGTGCAGTGCACAAGAACCGTAACTCTGCCGATCAATTTTTTTTGAGTTATTGCCCTTTGTTGATTTTTACACTTAATTCTTAACCTTGCCTATATCTCACGTCCTTTTACACATACAGCCTTGATATCTCACACATAGATACCTCCTATCAACATCGTTCAGATTTAACCATGACCTTGGACCTTGTGACCTTGGAGTTTGACCTACTTTAAAAAAAATTAAACCCGGCAAATATCTCATGACCTTTTACAAATACAGCCTTGATATTTCACACATGGACACATCTTACCAAGACCTTTCATAATTGACAATGACCTTGGACTCGGTGACCTTGACCTTGGAGTTTGACCTACTTTAAAAAAATTAAACCCGGCAAATATCTCATGACCTTTTACAAATACAGCCTTGATATTTGACACATGGAAACCTCCGACCAAGACCTATCACATACGACTATGACCTTGGACCATGTGACCTTGACCTTGGAGTTTGACCTACTTTAAAAAAATTAAACTGGGCCTATATCTTATGTGCTATTACACATACAACCTTGGTATTTCACACATGGACACATCTTACCAAGACCTTTCACATTTGACCTTGGACCTTGTGACCTTGACCTTGGACTTTGACCTACTTTAAAAAAATTTAATCTAGCCGATATATCATGTCCTTTTACACATACAGCCTTGGTATTTCACACATGGACACCTACGACCAAGACATTTCACATTTGACCATGACCTTGGACCTTGTGACCTTGACATTGGTGTTAACCTACTTTAATAATACATTAACCTGGCCTATATTTCATGTCATTTTACATATACAGCCTTGATATTTCATACGTGGTCACTTCCAACCAAGATATTTCACTTTTGACCATGACCTTGGACATTGATCTTGGAGTTTGACCTACTTTTAAAAAAATAAACTGGGCCTATATCTCATGTGCTATTACACATACAGCCTTTATATTTCACACATGGACACATCCTACCAAGACCTTTCACATTTGGCCATGACCTTGGACCTTGTGACCTTGACCTTTGATTTTTACATACTTTTAGAAATCTTTAACCTAGCCTTTATCTTATGTCCTATTACACCTACAGCCTTGATATTTCACACATAGACATCTCCTACCAAGACCTTTCACATTTGACCATGACTTTGAATATTGCAACCTTGACCTTGGAGTTTGACCTACTTTTAAAAAGACTGAAACCAGGCATATATATCATGTCCTTTTACACCTACAGCCTTGATATTTCACACATGGACACCTCCAACCAAGACCTTTCACATTTGACCATGACCTTGACCTTGGCATTTGGCCTACTTTTAAAAACTTTAACCTGGCCTATGTTTCATTTTACTTTTACATATACAGCTTTGAAATTTCACACATAGACACCTCCTACCAAGACCTTTCATATGTGACCATGACCTTGGACCTTGTTAACTTGACCTTGGACTTTGACCTACATCAAATGTAGGCCCTTGAGGGGGCATATATGTTTTACAAACATCTCTTGTTCATCATTGTGAAAATTATTCAGAATGATTATCTTGATGAAATTTAGGTCATGTAAAAAGTGGGTCATGCAAGTTTGAAGTTTGCAAGTTGTTTGTCTCAGAGTCCTCCCAGGTTAGCGATGCAGAGCCATCTTGGCCTTCTTATCTCTCAAACAGCAATAAATATTAACTAATAAAAAAAATTGGACATAATGTTGATGAGAATATCTTTATCAGAACAGTGTTATGTGCCCTTGACTGTGACAAAAATTGTTGTTTTCTTCCACTTTGTTTTTACTGTAACAGCTATACAAATATTGATCATTCAAGATTATGAAAGCAGTTTTCAGCTGGATCATAATCTGGCATCTTAAATTATGTGCTCTTGAACTTGACAACATTATGACTTTCATTCTATCTAGGTGCACGTGAGCTATTAAGGACCATCATGGTCCTCTTGTTTGATATCCAATTCCTTTCTTGTGGATACTCATTTGAATCATATCGATTAGATGATTCAAATGAGTACCCGCAACATCAGATTTGATGACTTACAAGATATTTAGCATTTTGAACTGCTATAAATTACCTCCCTTTTATCTGTACATTTGACGAATGTCCAAAATCTTTATTTCAGGTGACAGATGGCCATTTAATGACGATGTCTAATTTATGACAATAATGAATACTTATGGAATCCTCTTAATTTAAAAGGTTAGAATATTTCAAGTTTTGTTGTTTAAACCCTGCAAAGGAAGGAGTTTTAATTTAGCTCACCTGAGCATGTAGTGCTCAAGGAGAGGTATTGTGATCGATTGATATTACAAGTTCGTTGATCAATGTTTGGCATCTGTTTGTTTGTTCGTCGGTAATTAAGTCAACAATTAATGGAAAATCTTCTCCTAAAGTATTCGGCAGTATTCAACAAACTTTACAGATAATTTTGATCCTTGGGACATCCTTTATAAATAAACTTCAAAGAATTAGAATCAAGATAAGAATGGGGTCAAAAAGTAGGTCACTTGGTCAAATATTGTTTTTCTCCAGGAGTCACAGTATTTGATAAATCATTGTGAAAATACACCAGAATTACTTTCTTAGTGGTATTTCGGTCATGACAAAAAGTAGGTCCTGCAAGGTCAAAAATTAGTTCTTTAGGTCAAATGTTATAAAATCCCTCATGTTGCTCTGGACATGCCACTTTTTATGGTCCAAGCTTTATCAAATCTGTTCTAGTTGTTTATATTGATGAAATCTAGGTCATGTAAAAAGGGGGTCATGCCATTTTATAATGATTATATCTGTCATCAATGAAAAGTGGGTCATGCAAGTTCAAAAAGTTTGTCACAGGGTGGCACTAAACACCACAAACCACCACAAACTACCACAAACCACCACAAACTACCACAAACCACACCACAAACTACCACAAACCACCACAAACCTGTCCAAAACACAACTTAGACAAAATTATCATTTATAGTATAAACAGTTCAAACTGTCCTTAATGTTTACACACATACATTGATGATATCTAGGTC
Source organism: Fragum sueziense (assembly GCA_963680895.1). NCBI lineage: Eukaryota > Metazoa > Mollusca > Bivalvia > Cardiida > Cardiidae > Fragum > Fragum sueziense. Next base: position 60,109,245 of record OY804595.1, read on the forward strand.
ATGCTTAAAAATCATACAAGGTCAAAAACTATGTCACTAGGTCAAATCTAGGTCATTTAGAATGTGTGTCCTACAAGGTGAAAACTAGGTCATTAGATCTTGTGTTTGCTCTAAGATCCATAACATAACACTCAATCACTGTGATAATTGTTCAGAATGCTTTACATAATGATATCTAGGTCATGTGAGATCATGCGATATTGGTCATATTATCAAATCAAATGCTAGGTAACAAGGTCAAATATTATTTTGCTCTAAGAACCACAATATTTACTCAACCATTGGGAAAATTGTTCACAATATCTATCTTGATAATATCTAGGTCATGCAAATAAGTGAGTCATGTGATGTGAGAAACCAGGTCACTAGGTAAAATTTTCTCTGAGTCTTCATTGTTATAATATGCTGAAGATAATCAAAATTAGGAACTCAAACTGACTTGATGCCACGGCACTAGAACAAGGGCAGAATTGCAAAAACTTATTAAAATTGCTTCTTTTGCCAAACCATTTGTCCAATCTTCTTGAAACTTGGTAAGAATTATTATTGGGTGATTGGCTTTGAAATTGGCAGCTCGCTAAAAGTATTTGATTCTTTCAAAAACTGGATGCCATTGCATTAAAAGTGGAGCCTGAAATAGCTAAATACAAAATGTAATTAAACTGCTTTGCAGGTCAAAGTGTAAAATCAATTTCAAGAAAATAAATAATCTCAGATGAGCGACCTAGGTACATGATGGCCCTCTTGTTTTATTTCCCTATTAATCTTATACAATATTTTCAAACATACTCAGGGGGATTTTTCTCAAATTCAGTCAAATAGAAAGAGGAAATCCCTTAATGAAATCAATGGGCTTTAGCAACATCCATTTTGTGGTCTGCAGCAGCTTTTGAATTGTACCACCCAAAATATGTTGCAACAAGGTTTCGAAAGAAAAACAGCAAAATTTTATCTGCACAATTTTTATTCCCCAGTATCGAAAGATCTGGGACATATCATTGATTTACTCATGTCTGTCTGTCCGTCCATCTGTCTGTCTATCTGAACACTTGCTCATTTTGGGGGCATTAGTGTTTCACAAACACATTGCTGCTTAATTTCAATGAAAACCTCGTAACTGCAGCTTAAAACCAGCCACAGCTATGACGTTTTTGTTGATAAGCGACAACATCCTGGCTTTTTTTCCAGGAATGGGATGGTAAACAACCCTTGATTAAACACAGAAGATTGGTGAGGCTATACAGAAAGATATCAAAAAGCTACTCCATAAAGATAACAAGGGACATTGACACAAAGATCATTAGATGAGACTTTTGTCAGCAAGCAGGTCTAAACTGTAAGCGAACATTGTGAGATTCATTTGGGAATTTTGTGGACTTCACTCCAACAAAAGATAAACAGATTACTCATAAGCTTAAAAACCATACAGGATAATTCATGCATCAAATAAAACAGTCTTCAAGACATTTTGGAAACATTTTCATACCTATTTTTAAAGTTATGAAAGTTGCTGCATAATGGTGTTACTGTGGGTATGATACAAACAATAGGGCTACCAGGAAAAGATACTAATCCCACTTCTACAATGGAACAGTCTCCTTCATATTTATCAACAAATAGTGGGTGTGCACCGACATCAAGTATGGAAAAGAAACTTGACCACAAAACATTCAACCCCTCAACAGTCATGTCAACTTCAAAGTTTGCTACCTCCAGTCGTAATCCAACGCAGACCCAAAAAGGAAAGGTACCTTTGAACAAGACCCGTGCAATTCCTAAGGGAGCATCTTTCAACAGTAATTTTAAATGCAAGCCAATACTGCCAAATAATATGGAGATATTCTGTGATGAAAGACTTATTAAGACATGCAGTAATGACAAAAGTAAAAGTACAAATTTGAATTCTGATGCTCCAAAAGTGCCAGTTTCATTAATATCCTTATCTATAGACAATCCAGTTCTAACTGTCAATAGCTCTGATACACAAAATAATACCAATTTGAAACTGCCGTCTGATACTTGTATAAGTACTAAACCAAATCCAAGCTTAGAAAGTCAGGTCAATTCTTCTGTCTCGACATCATCAGAAGTAAAGACAACAAACAATAACCTTAAATCATTGGTATTTCCATGTGTGTCCGTTCAAGGTAAAACCATGGCCATCTGCCCCTTGAAAATTAATGTGCCTGGTAAAGCTCCTACCAATAAAATTGTAGCATTTCCAATCAAGGATAGTCATAATACATCAGAACCATTGGACACCAATGAAGGCAAAGCTAACTCGCTGGGAAATATGGAATCATCGTCTGGTTCCATACAAACTCATGTTTTAGGAACAACTCTATCAGGATCGATACAAACAGATGTACCAGGTACGACTCAATATGGAACAATCCAAGTAGGATCAATACAATCTGATGTTTTGGGACAAACTCATATAGGAACAATGCAATCTGGTGTTTTGGCACAAACTCAATTAGGATCAGTGCAAACAGGTGTCTTGGGACAACCCCAATTAGGATCAATACAAACAGAATTTTTGGGACAAACCCAATTAGGATCAAGTGTCTTGGGACAAACCCAATTAGGATCAGGTGTCTTGGGACAAACTCAATTAGGATCAATACAAACAGGTGTTTTGGGACAAACCCAATTAGGATCAATACAACCAGGTGTCTTTGGACAAACTCAATTAGGATCAATACAAACAGGTGTCGTGGGACTACCCCAATTAGTATCAATACAATCTGGTGTCTTGGGACAAACTCAATTAGGATCGATACAAACAGGTGTCTTGGGACAAACTCAACTGGGATTGATACAAACAGGTGTCTTGGGACAACCCCAATTAGGATCAATACAATCTGGTGTCTTGGGACAACCCCAATTAGGATCAATAGTAACAGGCGTCTTGGGACAAACCCAATCAGGATCAATACAAACAGGTGTCTTTGGACAACCCCAATTAGTATCAATACAAGCTGGTGTCTTGGGACAATCACAATTAGGATCAATACAAACAGGTGTCTTGGGACAAACTCAATTAGCATCAAAACAAACTAATGTACATGTACAAGGGCCTACTCAAATAGGATCAAAACAAACCATTGTGCAAGACTCAACCCAAATAGAACCAAAACAAACCATTGTGCAAGGATCAACTCAGATAGGATCAAAACAAACCAATGTGCAAGGATCAACTCAGATAGGATCAAAACAAACTGGTGTACAAGAATCAACTCTAGAGAAACTACAATCGAGTGTGGTACAAAATAAATTCAAAGAAAAGAAAGTCAAAGATACAGTTCAATCACTTTTAATGGAAGCCCATACTTTGGGATCAGACAAATCAAGTTATATTCAGGTTGGTATCCCCGGATCAGATCCAGCCCTATCAGTTGCAATACAAAGTTGGATACCTTCAAATGTGGTTCAAAAAGGGAATCAAACACATTTCATAAAAAGCCCCAATCTAGGATCATGCCAATCAAGAATAGTTCACACTGGGAATCCATTGAATACAAGACAATCTGGGATTCAAAGTCCTACCCCATTAAATACAATACAGCATAATATGCAAGTACCTACCCCATTAAATACAATACAGCATAATGTGCAAGGATCTACCCCATTGAATACAATACCGCATAATGTGCAAGGACCTTCCCCATTAAATACAGTACAATATGGTGCCCAAGGACCTACCCCATTGAATACAATTCAACATTGTGCTCAAGGATCCCCATTAAATACAATACAATCTCAAACCATAGCAGCACCTTCTTTATTGAATTCCAGACAAGCTAAATATGTAGGATCTGTCCCGGCAAGTTCAGTTCAAAATGATGTCAGTGGGCCAGCCACATTATGTTCAATACAAACAGACAAGCTGCTTAATATCATCAGAGGTCCATTAGCTGCACAAATTCTACCATCAACCAATAAGATTCCCAAAAAAGATGGGAACCAACTACAACTTGAAACAGAGAACTCATGTGAATCAGCACCCCCTTTAAAGATTACATCAGTCATGGGGTCTGCACAGCATCTTTATGAACCATCTATAGTCAAGTCTACTGCTGATACTGATATACTTCTTCCAACATCAGTTACAAGTCCATACAAGTCCACAGTAAGATGCGAGTCCAGATTAGGTGTCGGTGAAATACCGTCCAGACTAGGAGTGTGTCAGGCAATCAGATCTCCAGAAGATGGTTCTGGTTTGAACACTGATACCTTGCAACCAACGACTGGCCAGAGCAGTAACGCTTCTGAATACCTCAACTCTGTCAACAAAATGAAAATTCTAGACAATTTACCCCCGTCTGAGGCGTTAAAAGTTGCACTTTCTGGTGAAATGTTACAAATAAATGATGTCAAAGTTGAAGAAACTGATGATCTACATAGTGTTGGAAATCTGCCTGCTAAAAAAGATACTAGAAATATAGAAAAGTCAAAGCTAAAAGAATACAAATTGAAAGAAGCAAAAGCATTGCCAACTGATAGGAATTTATTCCGTACCAAAAATCAGTGTGCTGATGATCTACATAGTGTTCGAAATCGGCCTGCTAAAAAAGATACTAGAAATATAGAAAAGTCAAAGCCAAACGAATACAAATTGAAAGAAGCAAAGGCATTGCCAACTGATAAGAATTTATTCCATACCGAGAATCAGGGTGCAGAAGATGTTGATGAAGATCATGACACAAGTAACAAAAGTGCTCCCTATCCTGTACTTATTATTCCAAACAAGAATGTTGTAAGTAGTGGTTCAGATAAGGGTAAAGGTAGTGATGAAAATAGGAATAGTGAGTGTGTATTAGATATAAACCAGACTGTCAAACTTGATTATTCTGTTAATGGTCAATCAAAAGACATGTCAGAGGCTGTTATAAAGACAGAGGTGGAAGATGATGATGTTTTGCAAAATGAAGACATACCAGCTGAGCGTGAATTTATGGTAAAAACTGTTTCTTCAACTCCTGAACAAGTGAACACAATGGACTATGTTACCGATGATTTTCAAAGAAAACCTCGTAACTGCAGCTTAAAACAAGCTGCAGTTACAAGGTTTTCGTTGAAAAGTGACGATACACACGCTAACCCTGATGCTGCTGATTCAAGTGAAGCTAAACGTGTGACTGAAACATCAACTCCTATTGCAATTAAAATTGAAAGTGATTCACCTAAAAAGGGTATATTTGTATCTCGAGCAGACATGCTAATGCAAGTTGAATTACTTGAACCAAAAGAGAAGGCATTTCTGAAATTCTTTCTAGAAACATTTTTAAAATCACGACAGAATGCAACAGCACTGAAAGACCAAGTGATTAGTTCTAGATCAACCTCTTTGTCTAGGAAGACTAAAATTCTGTTACAAAACTTGTGCCAAAAACAATCAACGCATGAAAGAGAACAGTTTCTGATGGTACTTAATGAACATATAATGCAGCAAACAATCCAACTCATAGCATCCACTTCTTTAGGAAGGAAGAATTACAAAAGCATGACCGCCAAACAAATCTCCAAACCAGTTTTTGATACAGACCGTGATACAGACCGTGCAAAAAGGAGAATATGCAATGAGAGTGATGAAAGTGAGCTGGATGTCTCCAGACCAAATGACAAACAAAATAGCAAGAATGTGACAAGTGACATAATAACCAAAAAGGCTTCTCGTAGCAAAACAGCTACAATCGTTTATAATAAAAAGAAGTCGAAAAGAATAAATGATAGAATTATGAATGCAGAAAAGTTTGAGACAGTTCATGCCAATTTGAATAAAAGATGTAAAGGGCAATCTGGACGAGCCATTTCGAATAGGAGGCATAAGAAGCCACCGTTTCAACATCCTATGCCTACTTCTGGGACGGATATCAAATGTAAGCCATGTGTTGTGGTTCTGAAAAGACTTCCAAATAGTTTATTAGCAACCAAGAGTTTGTCAGCTGGTTGTAAAGAACTTAAAGATTTTAAAGAAAACGTTAAACAGTTTATAGTTGAACCTCCATATATAAATGTGGCAATAGAGAGTTTTACTGATTACATGAAAAAGAAACGGGTAAGAAAACAAGAAGAAAATCCAAAACAAAAACGAAAAGTTCCAAATGACAGAATTGGAAAATATTTGAAAAAGGAAAAGGGACATGTAAGGAAGCCAAAAGAAAGTCTTCCAATTAAACCACCGTATGTGTGTAAAGCTTCCGAACAGCACGAGAAAAGAATTGCAGAATATTTGAAAAGGAGACGAATAAGAGGTTCAACGCAAAAAACCGAACTTCAAATTAAACCACCGTATGTGTGTAAAGCACCCGAACAGCATGAGGAAGGAATTGCAGAATATTTAAAAAGGAGACGAGTAAGAGGTTCAACGCAAAAAACAAATACACTGAATGTTCTTTATGATGAAATTGAGAAGGGAAGTGTGGATCTACAGAACATGCATGTCTCAAAGCAATTACATACCGGTAGTTTTATGTCTCAAAATGAAACAACTTCTTCCCTTGGAGAAGATGGAACACTATTGATAAACACTGCAAACCAATCTGTTGAAGAGAGAGAAAGTACAAAGGATGCAAAACATTTAAATTCCGAACTGGAGGAAAGCCAGTCTGTAATTTTTACCGCAAATGACGTTTTAGGGCCTGACAAGAAAAAGATTGACAAAGAACCAACATGCACAGATGATTCTCCCATTTATATTCCAAATTCTAGGAATAACAAAGATTCCAATACAAGAACTTCAAAGCGAAAGTCATCAGAAATATGTGAGGAGAGTGAAAGTAAAGAAAATAGTAAAAAAGTAAAGTTATTATGTGAAGAAAGAAACTCAGAGGCATCAACAAAATTGACTTGTAAAAACTCGGAGAAATCAACAAAGTTGACTAATAACAATAATGAGAACCTCAGTGCCATTGTGAATACCTCAAATTCTACATACACTGGTGCAAATGCTTTAAAGATTGGTTCCCTAAGATATAAGCTTCAACAAACTATTGAGCTTTTAAATACACAGAGAAATCCAAAAATTAATCTTCAGGAATGAACATAATGTGGCATCAGCAAAATAGCATGGAGTTTTGTGCAAAAATAGACTTGGTTAAAATTATTAGATATCAATAAACCGTCTGTGATGTTATAAAATCTCATTACTACAGATTCAATGACACTGACGAAATACAACTGTTTGTCCGAAATAACGTCGTCAAGGTCTACTCGAAAAGATCAAACCCTATTGCTTTTGTGTGTTGATTAGATAGCATTTTAGTTTTCTACAGTGCAATATTTTGCAGATGACATGGAAATGTTGAGACAAAATGAATTTCCCGGACAGTGGAGTTACTTTTGTAATTTATATAACATCGAAAGTAAAATGAGGGAAGAGAGAAATGGTTGGTTATCAGTTATATCTCCTTTCCTGAAATGTTTTCCAAACCTTTCCTTTGGATGTCAAAGCTGGGCATCGTTTATGAAAGGTTTAAGTCTGCTAAGGTTAGATAAACACACTCGGTGCAATATTGTGCATTTCAGATCCCATTCCCACACACTGACACTTTTTGACACCCCGCAAGATAAGGACTTTGGAAATCATTTATGGAAAATGAAGAAATTGCTTGTGACAAGCAGTTGCTTCATTTCCCACAATGTTTTCTGCCAAAAAAGACAAGTAAAAGTAAAACTCCATTGGCTTTAATTGGTAGTCAGCATCATCTTTAAATTTTGACCACCCTAAATTTATGCTGTATATATTACCCAACAAAAAACAATTTTTTAAAAGATTTTGTATGACATCATCGCAAAATTTTTTAGTTTTTAAATATTTCGACCTATTAATTTCATAGGTTGACAAAGACGGGAACATATGAAAACAAGAGGCCCAAGAGGGCCTGAATCGCTCCACTGGCTAAAGTGGAAGAATTATTCCATGATTTCTTGTAAGCCTTACACAGCCAAATCTTGAAAAGGTAGAATACCCGTAATGTGGCCATTTTGAGATTCATAGAACATCATATTTTTTCGGGCAGCGTCGTAACATATGCAAACTTATTCAGGCGCGGTCGTAAACATTGGGGGTGGAAAGTTCCACCGCTGAATGTTTTCGACTTTGCCAGAATAATTCTGAGGCTGCGCGAATCTCATTGGGGTAGACTACCTTAATAGTCAAAAGATGTTACACAAATTCAATCTTTACCAGCATTCATATTATTCATAGGCGGATCTAGAGGGGGGGGGGGTCCGGATCCCCCCTGGCATTGGCCGAAAATCAAATTTTGACTATTTAAATTTAGTGTATCGTTACATATTTACTACATTTTAAGCCATAATTTGGGCTTGGACCCCCCCCCCCCCCCCCAGGAAAAAATCTTGAGCTTGTACACCCCCCCCCCTTGGAAAAAAATTCTGGATCCGCCCTTGTTATTGTCTACAGATTAAAACATTTCAAATTGGATTTTTTTGTCTGAAAAATTTTTCACTTTCCTGTAGGTAATGTTGTTGCTACCGAAGACAGGCATTGGACAGGTCTAAGATTTAGCCACTTCTCCAAACAAGACCTGGCCCCGGTTTCTCGAAAAAACTTAAATATATTCTCATTCTCACCGTGCTCAAATCGCACGAAATCCACGTGAAATTCAATCGAATACCCTTCAACGTTGGAGAGTATCCCTTTGAAGTTGAGCATGTTCTCATGAGTATATACTTAAGTTTTGTCGCGAAACCGGGGCCTGCTTTTTACGCCAACAACAGACAAAGCTTGGGAAAATATTGTGCCAAAAGATGAAAATGCTGACAATCAGCATTTTCTCCTTGTGCCTCAATATTTTTCTATGCTATATTTCACCCAAACCCTTGCTTTATCAACACTGATTTTGTCATCTGCAGCAGCTTTCAAATTGGAACAGTCAAAATTCTTACTGTTATGGAAAGGGTTAAGAGGATAGTTATAATGTTACAATTGTTTCAAAATTTACATGTTCATTTTAAAATAAAATATGTTTTACTGTATTTTATCTAAGTTATAATCTTCACCCATTCCGGCAAAAATGGACTGTTCTTATATGGAAGCTGCTGCAGACGACAGTATGGCTGATGATAAAGCAAGGATTTGTGGACAATGGAGCACGGAAAATATACTGACTGACTTTAAAAACGCATCACTGAAGTTCATCCGGCAATAATATGCAAAATACATAATCCACTATGTATTATCATATATTAAACATTAGATTGACATCTGTCCAACATTTCCTGAAAATTTCAGACAAAAATTCGATTAAATGACTGAGATATAGCCATCTAAAGAGAGGTGGTGTGAGGAATTTGACATTTTTCTCTATTTAATAAGTAATTCCGCTCTGAGTATGAAAAATGTTCCACAATCGTGACCTCGTTGACCCTTGATTTGAAACAAAATCTTTATTCGTTTGGGCTTGAATTATCTACCATATATTGCTGGAGAGTATTCAAAAGTTTTGGCGTCCGTTTTTCATCATGTCTAGGTCCAACTTACTCTAATCTGATGATGACTTTCTGTAAGTATCTGTCACAGGCATATTCGCCAGCAGTGAAAACCACATGTCTTATTCGCTAATTCACTGTTATGGCAAGAGTTTGTCAGTAGCAACATTATGTATTACATTTGCAGTTAAAAACGTTGTTGTTAACCAATTACGTAATTGACGTTGACGTATTTTATTATCTTGACGTTAGCTCGTTTTAAAGGGTTGATCAGGACGCTGATGCTCAGAAAAAATCTCTGTAGATTGGCTACGTTAATGAAAGTAAACGATCGTAGATTGGTTTACATTTGAACGTCTCATCTGTTCTCGTTGACAAACACCCCTTTAGAATAATGTAAAAATTTGTGTGTGCTCAACGAACTTTGGTCTCTTGGCTTTATTTTTTGTTTGATCAAATTGATTGAGAAATTTAAGTAACTCCTGACTATTTGGATATGGAATATTGGCTATTGGTAATCTCCGGAACGGAACGGAACCATTTCGGGGGCACCTTACGGGGTATCTTTTTTTTTCAAATTGAAAATAGGATTTAACATACTTTCACTTTCCCTATGTCTTTTTAATATACCATTTCGTTGATAACGATACATTTTTCATAAATTATAATAACTTTAACTATCAAACAGCGCTTTTAAAAAAAATGGTTCCGTTCCGTTCCGTGGATTACCAATACCCAGGTGGGTATTGGTAATCAACGGAACGGAACGGAACCATTCTAAATAGAATGATCAACATAGGGTTTATGTTTTTACTTTGATTGGATTTTAATTGCGAACTGAGAATGAAATGCAGAGCCAGAGGTGAACTTTGAAAAGTGCCAGTAATTCCTGATCTGTGTTACATTTCCATTCCAAATACAAATATAAGCATTTTGTATGGTTTAGAATTTTGAATTAATGCATACTTATGGAAATACTTGACAAAAATGTTCAAAATTACCTCCCTTGCATATAAAAATAGAGTAAAATAATATTTGTAATTTATTTTCTTCTTAAAGCATAATCTTGAAATCCGGCCTGGTGAATCAACTTATGTGAAGTGTATTTACAAGTGTGTGTAATTTGATGCATTTCATATGGCTAGAAAGTGGTGTTTTCATTCTCAGTTCGTAAACCTTAAAACAAAAATCCAGTTGGTCACCTAAGGTGTAGTTACGTAAACTTTATCCATATTTTGCACGTTTACATCGTGCGAAATAACGTGGTAACTGACATCAATAAATTTTATTGGATATCATGTCTTATTAGTTGAAATAAATATCAGAAGTACAAATTCGATCCTAATGACTTTAACTACGAAAATATATTGAAAAATAAGTGATGCGTTTTAAAGTAGGTCAGTATATTTAGACAAAAGGAGAACATGTTGGTACAATTCAGCAGGTTTCTACAAGATTCTTGTGTTTTATAGACATCAAAACCATGTCTTGTTTGGTAAAGGATAAGGAGGAAATTATGATCGAATGACATCTTAAATTCATCCTTTTCCAAACAAGACCTGGGGCCCTTATTATCAACAATCTTGAATACAATCAAGTTGTATGGGAAATGGTAACGGTGAATTTATGACACTATCGTTGATAATACGGCCCCTGGTTATGAAGTCCCTAGAAGAAATAGATCGGGAAAACATTAAGAGAAAAGAAGAAATTGCTCATAATCAGCAATTTCTCCTTTTCTCTCAATATTTTCTATGGTATAACATACAAACTTTCTACGCCTCTTTAAACTGCTATGGTCACATCCAAATGTTCACAAGAGAAAATTTAATTGTCAACAGTCTAAAAGGATATTGGTCAAGCCTATATCATCTTCGCAAGCCAAGGGTTCTACCTCCACTTTGTTCCTTACGAACCCTTGGCCGCTCGCCTCTATGGAAATCGAAAGTACCGCCGTGCGATTTCATTGGACGCGATAACTTTCCCATTATCCAATCAAAACAGACTTTACAAGCCCTCTTTATCAAAACAAAAACAATGCGACTGACGTGAAAATCGATATCCGTATTTGATGCACCGCCTAACACGTTTTAGTACGGGGCTTTTGATTGGCCAGAAATAGCAACTGCAAAGGGCCGCGACTCTTGATCACCGAAAGGTGGCGCGGCGGTACTTTCGATTTCTATAGAAGCGAGCGGCCAAGGGTTCGTTAGGAACAAAGTGGAGGTAGAACCCTTGGCTTGCGAAGATGAGCCTATATTTGAACCCGCGACTCCTGGATTGATAGACTCAGATGTGCGTTACCAACTTAGCTATCTGGGCGGGGCCCAATATCCAATTCGTACTGTCGGGAATCACGTGACACAATGTCAGAAAATCGTAAATGATTTTGTTAATTCTTGACCAACTAGAATTTTGTTTGAAGCACAAGTTGGAAAACGCCAGGAATTTGATTAGATTAGAGGTGGAAGACCTGTTAAAAATTAACTGATATAATAGTTATGGACGTCCAACCAAAACTGTTTTGCCAGTTTTGACTTTTCTGCTTCAAATCTTTTTCAAATTGGGCATATTAACAGATTTATTGAAAAATACCAAAAATGTTGCATCACATGATTATCCGCCGTTTTCTGAGCCACAAACTTCACATACCGAATAGAAAGTTAACAGTACTATAATTATGATCAATCCATTAGAGAGAGACGAATTCCTTTAGTTTGGACGTCAGAAAGGATATCGGTCACATTGGGACGCCAAACCAGCATTCAATCATTGTTCTTATAGATCCTGACGTAACCATCTGAGTTATGTACTTAACCCTTTACCAAATGGCACAATTGTAGTGTGGTCCAGTTTGAAAGCTGCTGCAGAAGACAAAATGGATGTTGGTAAAGATTTGATTTGTGCATGATATCATTAAGAAGTTTTTGAGACCAAAAGAGAAAATTCTGATTAACAGCATTTTCTTTTAATCAGAATTTTCTCCTTTTGTCACTAGTTTTCTGATGCAAATTCTAATAGTGACATCAAAACCAGGTCTTGGGAAAGGGTTAGGACAGAATTCACCAACCAGTCTAATTCGCAAAATACCTTGAAAATTTCAAAACAATCTAATTTGCAGAGACATGCGCCCTCGTCCAATCAGATTTGTTATGTATTTAAGATAGTCTGGTTCCCGCCACTGATACACTAGGTTGTAAATCCGTAGTAGATTTCAGGGGCGGGAACCAGACTATATTTTAGATTGGCATGCTGTAGAATATGGTTGCAGGACCAGGCCCCGGTTTCTCGAAAAAACTTAAGTACGTTCTCATGCTCAAATCTGAGCACCGTGCTCTAAACGCACGAAATCCACGTGAACTTCAATCGAATACCCTTCAACGTTGGAGAGTATCCCTTTGAAGTCGAGCATGTTCTCATGAGAATATACTTAAGTTTTTTCGAGAAACCGGGGCCAGGTACTGGATTGCTAGACCATGGTTGATAATCACGTGGTATATAAATATCCATTACCACACATTGACACTTTGGCCCTCCCCTCCAGAGAGAGGTTGGAGAAAACATACACCAACAAATTTTCATGCGCTTGAAATTCTCATCTGAAACGTCTTTAACCCTTTCCCAAACGGTCAAAATTTGGACTTTATCAATTCAAACTGCTACTGCAAACGACACAATGGATGTAGATGGACATGAAACTTGTGTCCATTGTAGTTCAGAAAACATTGAGGCAAAGGAAAAAAATGCTGTTATCAGCATTTTCTACTTTTGTCTCAAAGTTTTCCAAAAGTCTATTTTCATAGGGACGTCAAAAGCAGGTCATGTTTTCGGAAGGGGTTAGACTAAAATTTTGCTGTCTGGTAATGGGTTATGCACGGTCGATAATCACATGATACAACACTTTCAGAAAACAATAATTTTCTTAATACGGGACAGATTTGAATTCGGTTTGAAGCAGAGAAGGTGGACAGACAAACCCATCACTTCCAGTTTATTCCTGTCATTTTCCCACCCTCTGCTTCAAACAGAATTCAAATTTGTCAAGTATTGAGTAAAATATTGATGATTTTCTAAAATTCTGAGTTACGTGATTAACCACCGTATAAACACCAGCAGTGTGTGTATACTGAGCTGACCATGCTGGGTAGATAGGGAGGAGTAACGCAAACAATTTCCCGCTTTCCCGAATGGCAGAAACTTGGACTGTTGCAGTAGGAAAACTGCTATAGGTGACAACATGGATTTGAGGGTGATAGGTTTTTTGGACAATTGTACAATGTAGTATTAGAAAATATTGAGGCAAAAGAAGAAATTGCTGTTTATTAGACACAGGCCTGACAAGGGCAGATCCAGGATTTTTTTCCAGGGGGGAGGGTCAAAGCCCAAATGAGGGCATTTCATAAGAAGTTTTATAGTCAAAATCCAATTTTCGGACAATTCCAGGGGGGGGGGGGTCATGATCCCCTGACCCCACCCCTAGATCTGCCCTTGCGGCCATGTCAATGTTTCGGAAAAGTAGTTTAGGCAGGTGGTATAAAATTCTGCATACATTCCCCAAGGCAAACCCAAACAAACAAGATGTGTTTGTGTTAAAAATTTATTGTAAAACTAAAAAAAATATTATCAAACAAATAAGACAAAAGTGACATTTAAAATGATTGTCAATGGAAATGGTAATATTACTTCAATGTTAATATCTTGTGAAATACAATGTAGTACAATGAAAATAATATTACTGTTAATGAAAATTAGATCTATGTCATAAGCGAACCACAAGCGACACCCTTGGCAGATCCACATAATCATTGTATGCTCTTTCACAATTTTCAGAGAATTAAAACATTAAATTGACAGGGCTTATCAATTAAGCCTTTGAAATATTCTTTCCAAAGTTGGATGTAGATCTATTCACCTTCAAGATATTTGATCAAATTGTCAAGGCAAGAATAAATGAAACAAGATGTGTTTGTGAAACACAAATGTCCCCGAAATGGCAATGTTAAGTTTTCATGTAAAGGGTTGATAAGGGTTAATGGATGACCTTGAGGAAGGTCATGTTGCATGAAACAAATAGACGGACAGACAGACATGATTAAAACAATATGCCCCCGATCTCTCGATGCAGAGGCATAATAAAATGTAAGTTTTGATATCTAAAAATAAAATCATTTTCTGACATAAAAACAACATATGCAATGTATCACAAATTAGAGCTATGCAAATTATTTGTAATATCAATTCCGTTGCGTCTGATTGGCTGATGACTGGTACCTGTGGACACGCCCCCAATGCCACTGTCATGCTGATTGGCTGAGAACACGGAGCTCCTCCTTAAATTACCATTGTGGGAGGAGCCAAATGGTTTGGCAAAAATATTGTCCTTTGTTTCTACAATACTGTTCTGTAATATCTTTGTATCCTGCAATAAAAAGATCAGAGAAATGAGTATTTCCAAAACGACAAAAGATTAGACTTCAAATACAGTATAACAACACGAGTAATTTTAACCAAAACAGGTATTTAAGCATTTGGCAAGCGCTAGTCTAACTAGAACTGTCGCAGAGCGGACAAATACCCCCCACTAGCACCTTGTCACTGAAAAAGTGCTGTAAGTCAACCGGTTCTTGACTTGGAGCACGGAAACGGATTTTAAACAAAGTCCGATTGTGACCTTGACCTTTGACCTCGGTGACCCAAAAACAATAGGGCACCTCCTTGGGTCATGGGCAACAACTGTGTAAAGTTTCATGATCCTAGGTCAACCGGTTCTTGACTTAGAGCACGGAAACGGATTTTAAACAAAGTCTGATTGTGACCTTGACCTTTGACCTTGGTGACCCAAAAACAATAGGGCACCTCCTTGGGTCATGGGCAACAACTGTGTAAAGTTTCATGATCCTAGGTCAACCGTTTCTTGACTTAGAGCATGGAAACGGATTTTAAACAAAGTCCAATTGTGACCTTGACCTTTGACCTTGGTGACCCAAAAACAATAGGGCACCTCCTTGGGTCAAGGGCAACAACTGTGTAAAGTTTCATGATCTTAGGTCAACCGGTTCTTGACTTAGAGCATGGAAACAGATTTTAAACAAAGTCCGATTGTGACCTTGACCTTTGACCTTGGTGACCCCAAAACAATAGGGCACCTCCTTGGGTCAAGGGCAACAACTGTGTAAAGTTTCATGATCCTAGGTCAAACCGTTCTTGAGTTAGAGCACGGAAACGAAAAAGTCTACGGACGGACGACTGGATGGACGGACGGACGGATGGACGGACGGACTGACAGACAGACAGACATGGTGAAACCAATATACCCCCCTCTACTTCGTAGGTGGGGGGTATAACTAATGTTTATACAACAGGTCCCAGATAATTGACTTGAAATTTGTATGAATCATTCCAGACAGCAAAATATTAGACTTGATTCAGAGATGTTGCAGACAACAATTTCCAAAGCCCTTTTCTGTAGGGAAGTCGAAAACAGTCAATGTTTAGGAACAGGTTAAGACACTTCACACTTAACCCTTTCCAAGAAAATACCTATTTTTGATGTGCATAATAGAAAAAGCGTGGTAAAATAACTAGAAAATCACTGAAAGTGATCATACCCCCCCAACAGTGCAGTTTTTGTGCATTTTAAGAACTGCATTTCATTTGAACTGTGAGATGATCAATTGAGAAATACAGCTAACAAAAACTCAACAGACATGAACATACATTGAATACAATCACTCAAGGGACATTCGCGCCAAGTTTGATTCAAATTGGCCTAATAATTGATTTTTAAAGATTTTTCACATGATTTAGTCTGTTAAGCCCCACACAGCCACACCAACAATTTTTAACAAATCAAAAATTCACGAACAAATTTTGAAAAGGGTGACACCCGAGAAACATTCCTGCTGAGTTTGGTAAGAATTGGCCCAGTGGTTCAGGAGGAGATTTTTGAAGAATTATCGAATGATTTCGCGAAGTCTGATAAACCCCGCCCTGCTACGCCCACATTTTTCACCCAATCAAAAAATTCATGAACACGTTGAATACAGTCACTCAAGGGACATTCCTGCCAAGTTTGCTTCAAATTGGCCTGATAATTGATTTTTAAAAATTTTTCGAATGATTTTTCTAAGTCCGATAAGCCCCGCCCTGCCATGGCCACAATTTTTAAGGAATCAAAAATTCGCGAAAAAATTCTGAAAAGGGTCACCCAAGGAACGCTCCTGCCAGGTTTGGTAAGAATCGGCTGAGTGGTTGAGGAGAAGATTTTTGAACAATTATCGACTGATTTAGCGAAGTCTGATAATCCCCGCCCTGCCACACCCACATTTTTCACCCAATCAAAAATTCATGAACATGTGGTGAATACAGTCACTCAAGGGACATTCCTGCCAAGTTTGGTTCAAATTGGCCAGATAATTGATTTTTAAAGATTTTTACATGGTTTCTCTAAGTCTGATAAGCCCGACCTGCCACGCCCACAATTTTTGACGAATCAAAAATTCACGAACAAATTTTGAAAAGGGTCAACCAAGGAACAATCCTGCCAAGTTTGGTAAGAATCGGCTGAGTGGTTGGGGAGGAGAAGATTTTTGAAGAATTATCGAATGATTTCGCGAAGTCTGATAAGCCCCACCCTGCAAAGCCCACATTTTTCACCCAATCAAAAATTCATGAACATGTGTTGAAAACAGTCACTCAAGGGACACTCCTGCCAAGTTTGCTTCAAATTGGCCGGATAGTTGATTTTTAAAGATTTTTCAAATTATTTCTCTAAGTCCGATAAGCCCCGCCCTGCCACGCCCACAATTTTTGACGAATCAAAAATTCACGAACAACTGTTGAAAAGGGTTACCCAAGGAACATTCCTGCCAAATTTGGTAAGAATCGGCTGAGTGGTTGAGGAGGAGAAGATTTTTGAACAGTTATCGAATGATTTCGCGAAGTCTGATAAGCCCCGCCCTGCCACGCCCACATTTTTAACCAAATCAAAAATTCAGAAACATATGTTGAAAACAGTCACTCAAGGGACATTCCTGCCAAATTTGCTTCAAATTGGCCTGATAATTGATTTTTAAAGATTTTTCATATGATTTCTCTAAGTCCGATAAGCCCCGCCCTGCCACGCCCACAATTTTTGACGAATCAAGAATTCACGAACAAATTTTGAAAAGGGTTACCCAAGGAACATTCCTGCCAAGTTTGGTAAGAATCGGCTGAGTGGTTGAGGAGGAGAAGATTTTTGAACAATTATCGAATGATTTTGCAAAGTCTGATAAGCCCCGCCCTGCCACGCCCACATTTTTCATCCAATCAAAAATTCATGAACATGTGTTGAATACAGTCACTCAAGGGACATTCCTGCCAAGTTTGCTTCAAATTGGCTGGATAATTGATTTTTAAAGATTTTTCATATGATTTCTCTAAGTCCGATAAGCCCCGCCCTGCCACGCCCACAATTTTTGACGAATCAAAAATTCACGAACAAGTTTTGAAAAGGGTCACCCAAGGAACATTCCTGCCAAGTTTGGTAAGAATCGGCTGAGTGGTTGAGGAGAAGAAGATGTTTAAAGAAAAAACCAACAGACGGACCAACAGACAGACCAACAGACAGACCGACAACCTGACTCCTATATACCCCCCAAATTGAATTTGGGGGGTATAATAAAGCATATGGAGGTAATGCTAATGGCCATCATTTTCTCATTTGTCTCAATATTTTTAACTATATATCGTCAGTGTTATTTCAAAACCTCCTTACTCCAGCTTTATTCAAGCTAGAGTTATGAGGTTTTGCAATAATTCTACTGACGATGTACACAAAGTCTTTAACAAGAGCTTCGCAGAGCGGCGCATATACGCCCGAGAGGGGCTTGTCTGTAAAAATTGGCCATTTTTTCAATTCAAGGGCAGATAATTCAAACATGAAAAGTTATCACAATTTTGTTTGCACAACAAGACACCATAGAGATTCATTGTGGCTAGTTTGATTAAATTCTGGTTGAAACTGTAGAAGTAGCACACAGGAGAAAATGGGCATTTTTGAGAAAATGGGCATTTTTCCTTAAATTCAAGGGCAGATAATTCAAGAACGAAAACAGTTATCTAAATTCTGTAAGCGGTGTGCACAACTAGACACCATGGAGATTCATTGTGGCAAGTTTGATCAAATTCTGATCAAAACTGTAGGAGGAGTTGCGCACACAAGAAAATGGGCATTTTTTTTAATTCAAGGGCAGATAATTCAAGAACAAAAACAGTTATTTGAATTCCGTAAGCGCGGTGCACAACTAGACACCATGGAGATTTATTGTAGCTAGTTTGATCAAATTCCGATCAAAACTGTAGGAGGAGTTGCGCACACAAGAAATTGCTAACGGACGGACAGACAGACAGACGGACGGACGGACAGACAGACGGACGAGCGGGGCCATAACATAATACGACCCTTCGGGCGTATAATAACAACATCAGTTTTGATGTCTGCAGAAGCTTTCAAATTGGACTGGACTAAATATTCAGTGTTTAACCCTTTCCAAAACAGCAAGATTCTAGGGTGAACCACTTCAAAAACTGCCACAAATGACAAAATAGATGTTATCAAAGATAGAATTTGTGTAGAATATGCACAGAAAATATTGAGACAAAAGGAGAAACTGCTGATTATCAGCAGTTTCTTCTTTTTTTTTCAATGTTTTCCCAAGCCTTATCTATTAGGGACTTCAAATCCAGGTTTTGTTTGGGAAAATGTTAAGAAAGGTCGGAAGATTTAGCTGGTATAAATTTCAAAATTGATGTTGATAGCTGCATATTTATAAAGAATAAAGTAAAATTACTTACATTGTTTAACTTTTCCTTCTCTTCCGAATATGATTTACTGTCTCTTGAAACTGCGAATAGAAAACTAGAATATCACTGAAAGTGATCATACCCCCCAAAAGCGCTGTGTTTGTGCATTTTGAGATGTACATTTCCTATGAACTGTGAAATGATCAAATGAGAAAAAGAGCAAACAAAAAAACAGACTGACCAACACATGGTAATGTTGTAAACATTGCTTATTTTCAAAAAAGGACCATAATTCAGTCAAAAATCAATGAACCATGACCAAAATTTAAAATGCACATATATGAGAGCCAGTAAGCATACTTGTAAAGTTTTTATGATATCCATCCATTAGTTACCGAGAAATTGAGCGGACAAGAAAATTCACTCAAGGGTCGTAACTCCGTCAAAAATCAATGGACCGTAACGAAAATTTAGTATGCACATCTCAACTTAGTAATAAGTTCTCATGTGATGTTTGAACAAAATTGGTCCAGTAGTTTATGACAAAATAGAGTGGACAAAAAATTGAAAAACCGATCAACACACCTTGATTTTGCGTTAAATGGCAATTTTCAGCAAAGGGCCATAACTTATTCAACAAGAGGGCCAAGATGGCCCTGTATCGCTCCACTGGCTTTTAGACATTTAGACTACAAACTTCTTCAAGGAATACAATAGAGGTCTATTCAAAGAAGATTCATGCTACACCAGAATGAAATCCAATAAGTGCTTAAGGAGCAGAAATGTTCTTAAAATTTTCTTAAAATTACACCGTTTCATATAGCGAAAAAAAAAAGCCTAGCCCACAACAGCCAAGCTTTTCATCCGATCGTGAAGGAATTTGGAAGAGATTCATGCAAGGAAGATTCCTGTGAAGTTTGGTTGAAATTGGTCCTGCAGTTTTGGAGAAAAAGATTGTTTAACAATTTTTCAAAAATTCAATTTAATTAAATTTATTAAAAATTTAAATTCTACACGGAAATTATTTTTTTAAGGAATTTAGAAGAGATAAATGCAAGAAAGATTCGTGTGAAGTTTGGTTAAAATTGGTCCAGTAGTTTTGGAAAAGAAGATTTTCCGAAAATTTAATTTAATTTAATCAATCAAAATTTTAAAAGTTCTACATAGAATTTATTTTTTTGAAGGCATTAACAAGAGATTAATGCAAGAAACATTTCTATTAAGTTTGGTTGAAATTGGTCCAGTACTTTTGGAGGAGAAGAATTTTTAAAGATTTTTTGAAAATTTAATTTAATTAAATTAATTACAATTTAAGTTCTACATAGAATTTATTTTTTTGAAGGAATTAAGAAGAGATTAATGCAAGGAACATTTCTGTAAAGTTTGGTTGAAATTGGTCAAGTTGTTTTGGAGAAGAATTTTTTTTAAAGATTTTTCGAAAATTTAAATCAATTAAATTATTCAAAATTCAAGTTCTGCACGGATTTTATTCTTTTGTAAGAACTTAATAGAGATTCGTGCAAGGAAGATTTCTGTGAAGTTTGGTTGAAATTGGTCAAGTAGTTTTGGAGAAGAAGAATTTTTAAAGATTTTTCGAAAATTTAAATCAATTAAATTATTTAAAATTCAAGTTCTGCACGGATTTTATTCTTTTGTAAGAACTTAATAGAGATTCATGCAAGGAAGATTTCTGTGAAGTTTGGTTGAAATTGGTCCAGTAGTTTATGAGAAGAAGAATTTTTAAAGATTTTTCGAAAATTTAAATCAATTAAATTAATTAAAATTCAAGTTCTGCATAGATTTTATTCTTTTGAAGGAATTTGGTAAAGATTCATGCAAGGATGATTCATGTGAAGTTTGGTTGAAATTGGTCCAGTAGTTTTGGAGAAGAAGAATTTTTAAAGATTTTTCGAAAATTTAAATCAATTAAATTAATCAAAATTCAAGTTCTAAACGGATCTTTAATTTTTTGAAGGAATTTGAAAAAGTTCATGCAAGGAAGATTCCTGTGAAGTTTGGTTGAAATTGGTCCAGTAGTTTTGGAGAAGAAGATTTTTAAAAGATTTTTCGAAAATTTAAATTAATTAATTTAATTAAAATTCAGGTTCTTAACGGAATTTAATTTTTTGAAGGAATTTGGAAAAGGTTCATGCAAGGAAGATTCCTGTGAAGTTTGGTTGAAATTGGTCCAGTAGTTTTGGAGAAGAAGATGTTTAAAGAAAAAGTTGACGCACGGACGGACGCACGGACGGACGCACGCACGCACGACGGACACAGGGCCATGACATAAGCCCCGCTGGCCTTCGGCCAGTGGAGCTAAAAATCAATGAAACATCACCAGAATTTAATATGCACATATTTGAGAGCTACTAAGCAAATCTGTAAAGTTTTTTTTGGAATCCGTTCATTGATTTTCAAGAAATTGAGCGGACAAATAAATTCACTCAAGGGCCATAACTCAGTCAAAAATCAATGGACCATGACCAAAATATGTTATGCACATTTCCACTTGGTAATGAGTTCACATGTGAAGTTTGAACAAAATTGGTCTTGTAGTTTATGAGAAATAGAGCGGACAAAAAATTGAAAAACCGATTAACACACGTTGATTTCGCGTAAAATGGCAATTTTCAGCAAAGGGCCATAACTCATTCAAAAAATCAATGAAACATCACCAGAATTTGATATGCACATATTTGAGAGCCAGTAAGCATAACTGTAAATTCTTTTTGAAATCTGTCAATTAGCTTCCGAGAAATTGAGCAGACAAGAAAATTCACTCAAGGGCCGTAACTCCGTCAAAAATCAATGGACCGTAACAAAAATTTAGTATGCACATCTCAACTTAGTAATAAGTTCTCGTGTGATGTTTGAACAAAATTGGTCTAGTAGTTTATGAGAAATAGAGTGGACAAAAAATTGAAAAACCGATCAACACACCTTGATTTTGCGTTAAATGGCAATTTTCAGCAAAGGGCCATAACTCATTCAAAAATCAATGAAACATCATCAGAATTTAATATGCACATATTTGAGAGCTACTAAGCAAATCTGTAAAGTTTTCTTGGAATCCGTCAATTGATTTTCAAGAAATTGAGCGGACAAGAAAATTCACTCAAGGGCCATAACTCAGTCAAAAATCAATGGACCATGACCAAAATATGATATGCACATTTCCACTTGGTAATGAGTTCACATGTGAAGTTTGAACAAAATTGGTCCAGTAGTTTATGAGAAATAGAGCGGACAAAAAATTGAAAAACCGATTAACACACGTTGATTTCGCGTAAAATGGCAATTTTCAGAAAAGGGCCATAACTCATTTAAAAATCAATAAAACATCACCAGAATTTGATAGGCACATATTTGAGAGGCAGTAAGCATAACTGTAAATTATTTTTGAAATCTGTCAATTAGCTTCCGAGAAATTGAGCGGACAAGAAAATTCACTCAAGGGCCGTAACTCAGTCAAAAATCTATGGACCGTAGCAAAAATTTAGTATGCACATCTCAACTTAGTAATAAGTTCTCGTGTGATGTTTGAACAAAATTGGTCGTGTAGTTTATGAGAAATAGAGTGGACAAAAAATTGAAAAACCGATCAACACACCTTGATTTTGCGTTAAATGGCAATTTTCAGCAAAGGGCCATAACTCATTCAAAAATCAATGAAACATCACCAGAATTTAATATGCACATATTTGAGAGCTACTAAGCAAATCTGTAAAGTTTTTTTTGTAATCCGTTCATTGATTTTCAAGAAATTGAGCGGACAAATAAATTCACTCAAGGGCCATAACTCAGTCAAAAATCAATGGACCATGACCAAAATATGATATGCACATTTCCACTTGGTAATGAGTTCACATGTGAAGTTTGAACAAAATTGGTCCTGTATTTTATGAGAAATAGAGCGGACAAAAAATTGAAAAACCGATTAACACACGTTGATTTCGCGTAAAATGGCAATTTTCAGCAAAGGGCCATAACTCATTCAAAAATCAATGAAACATCACCAGAATTTGATATGCACATATTTGAGAGGCAGTAAGCATAACTGTAAATTCTTTTTGAAATCTGTCCATTAGTTTCCGAGAAATTGAGCGGACAAGAAAATTCACTCAAGGGCCGTTACTCCGTCAAAAATCAATGGACCGTGACAAAAATTTAATATGCACATCTCCACTTGGTAATGAGTTAACATGTGAAGTTTGAATTAAATTGGTCCAGCAGTTTAGGAGAAATAGAGCGGACAAAAAACCAACAGACGGACCAACAGACCAACAGACCAACAGACAGACAGACGGACAAGCTGACTCCTATATACCCCCCAAATTGAATTTGGGGGGTATAATAATGATATGGAGTCAGTAAATATTGAGCTGAACCTGTGGAATATCCAATGAGTAATTGTGATGCAGAACAATCACTCTCTGACATATATTGACACGAAAAGCATGTGCAGAGTACAAAGTCACAATGCTTAGCTTTATGGAAACTATCGACTCTGCTCGACAGTGAAGATTGCTGGCAAGTATTGATTATTCCGTGTAACAATCACTCACTGCATATCAATCGGGTACAGGTCAATATTTACAGACTATACCTATACCAATGCTAACACAAAGATTGATAGTGAATGTAATCCTAAACCCTCTTCGAAATTTTAGTCTAGCCCAATGTTTTAAGGGAGCTGAAGAGGACAAAATAATTTATTATAGGTATTTATGTCTGATATGTTCAATGCTATAGATGTTGAAAACTTTTAGGGAAAAGGAGACATTGCTGGTTATCAGCAATTTCTTCTTGTCCGTCAATGTTTTCAAAATCCTTCTTTTGAAATGGAATTCAAAACAAACTGTTCTGTTATGGAAATATTTAAAACAAGAATGGTCAAAGGACAGGATGCTTTAAGTTGATAT
The DNA here is from genome assembly GCA_963680895.1 of Fragum sueziense. Lineage (NCBI taxonomy): Eukaryota > Metazoa > Mollusca > Bivalvia > Cardiida > Cardiidae > Fragum > Fragum sueziense. The sequence continues at coordinate 60,133,409 of OY804595.1, forward strand.
CAATCATTAAGTTAATTTGAATGAAATCCATCAGTAATTTAATGGAGAAGACAAAACATATCACTAAAGGGCCATAACATTTGAAAATTAATTACCAGTAGTAATGATTAGATGTATGCATCTTTGCTTGACCCATTACTGCACTGTAACTCCTTTTGACTCTCTCACAATAAATGGTTTGGGAAAACATTGTGGAAAATGAAGAAATTGCTAGTGACAAGCTATTTCTTCATTTCCCACAATGTTTTCTTACCCAAAATGGAAAGGTTTGGTTTGGTTTATTGGGGTTTTACGCCGTTTTCAACTACAAAGGTCAATATCGCGGCGGCTGGAGCACCTAACCATGTATTCCTGTCATTTCTCATACCAGAACTACCACAACACCCTTACCGAGCCTCCAGCTGCTCCCCCACATAGGTTTGCAATATCAAACCATTGATGGGTGACATTTTTGTCAGGAAGGGTACTTGCTGCGGCCGGGTATCGAACTACTAACTGCTACTAACTGCGCCATGGCCGCGGCCTTCAAAATGGAAAGATTTTTAATTTTATATCAACTCCAAATTGCAGGGCGCCCAGTAACCTATAAATACCTATAAATACCTATATTATCCTATATTTCTGGACCTTACCTATAAAAACCTATAATATCACCCATTTTGCCCCAAATACCTATAAATACCTATATTTTTGTGTTTTGGGTAAGCGATGATTACAAATTTAAAACAAATGCTTTCAAAATAGCAGTTTTCTATCATTAAAAAGGAATTATTATCTATCAATGTACAGTAGAAATTAGTGTATTCCTTTCAGGCCTCTTTCAAACTTTAATGCCAGGGAAAGACTGATCAAACATAACATTTATCCTTTTTGAAGAAGCTTGCATGTATGTTTTGTTATATTTTACTGGTATTGACCGTTTTATTTAGTGGGTATGTTCCTTTAATGAACAGTAAAGTTCTGTTCAAATAACTTTGTGCAAGTATTACTTATGGACAAATGCATCATAATATCTTTATATGAATGCAGGGGGAAAACCTTTATAACTTGAAGCAGGTCAGTTTTGCTTCTGATATACAAAGCTAAGGTTTAGTTTCTGTCCTGAAGTTATCACATAGTCAGTAACAGTCTTCCGTTTAAGCTCCGGGGAAGATTAAAGAATAGAGAACCTTTTTTTGTACTCTTTGTTAATGACTAGGGGCTAAATTTAGGTAGAAATGTTTTAATTTTCATCTCGCTGTCACAGAGACTGATTGAAAAATTTGTACATGGAGTTGCTTGTCATGTTATGTTAAAGAAACAGCCAATATGCTTCAAATTAAAAATAATAAAATTAAACATTTATTTTCAGATCACCTTAGCAATTAGTGCTAAGTGTGAGGTATTGTGATTGCTAACCATGGTCATCCATCCATCTGCCTGTACATATTCTCTCAAACAAAACAGCAAAGTGTCTTAAAATTTGGTTTGTAGCATCAGCCAAAGGCCTGCTACCGATATACTTAAGATCATTGTGATATTATGAAAATTGGCCCTATGTTCTGGGGGTATTGGCCTATAAATGGCTTTGAAAATGGTATGCCAAACTCTATTTTTACCCTCTACCAAAATACTTATTATCACAAATTTATGGTATGATAAAAACTGGTCCTATGTTGTGGGATATCAGATTTCATATAGGGATAAAGAGGGAAATCTTTTAAAAATTTCCTTCACCTAAATTGTTTTGCATAGGGCTTTAAACTTGGTATAAAGAATTGTCTGATGGCCCTCTGCCAAAACTTTTCAAATTATATTAGTACCATGAAAAGTGGCCCTGTGTGTTTGAGTATCACCTGTACGAAAAATTACGCCCGTAACAGAGGCGTAAATGAGACGGAATTATGAGACGGAATCCGTCTCATTTTCCGCTAGTAAGCTTGTTTAAAGAAATATAAGAATGAGACGGAAACCAAGCGTAAACCAAGCGTAATTTAGAGGCGTAAAATGTTAATTAACCGGAATTTTTAGAGACGGAATATGCAAATGAAGCGGATTTTTTTACAGGCGTAATTGCTAGGAGGCGTAACTAGATAGAATTATGAGGCGGATTCCGCTTGGAATTTTTAAGAAATTCCAGGCGGAATCCGCCTCATAATTACGCCTCCTACATGTCCTAGATATTTACTACATAATATGTGGGTGGGGAATGGTAAAAATGAACATTTGAATTTGTTTAATTTAGTCAAAAGAAGACTCACCAATGTTGCCTCACTTGGTCCTACCATTTAGTCAGCCCCTTAATGTCCTGGATTCATCATTATCTATGTTTGAATTCATATCTCAAACATTAACTTTGCAAAAAGTCAGAGAAGCAAAATTCCCTCCAATTTTCTAAACAGGAAGTAGGAAATGGTCATAGACTGGGAGAAAATAGACTGGGAGGCCTTATTTTCACAAAGTTAATTCTGTATCTTGTGAACTATATATCTCAGGCACTATTTGAGATACAGCCATAATATTTCACACATGGATACTTCCTGCCAATACCTTTTATTTGGGACCATGACCTTTGGCCTAGTGACCTTGACCTTGGAGTTTGACCTACTTTTAAAAAACTTTACCCTGGCCTATATCTCATGCACTATTATTAATAGAGCCTTGATATTTCACACATGGATACCTCCTGCCAAGACCTTTAATTTGGAATCATGACCTTGGACCTTGTGACATTGACCTTGAAGTTTGACCTACTTTTATTTTTTTAACCTGGCCGATATATCATGCACTTTTACACATACAGCCTTAATATTTCTCACATAGACACCTCCCACCAACACCTTTCACATTTGACCATGACCTTGTGACCTTGACCTTGGCATTTGACCTACTTTTTTAAAACTTTAACCCAACCTCTATCTCATGTCCTTTTACACATACATTCTGGATATTGCACACATGGACACCTACCAAGACTGTTCACATTTGACCATGACCTTGGACCTTGTGACCTTAACCTTCGACTTTGACCTACTTTTTAAAAACTTTAATCTGGCATCTATCACATGTCCTTTTACATGTACAGCCTTGATATCTCACACATGGACACCTCCTACCAAGACCTTTTGCATTTGACCATGACCTTGGTGTTTGACCTACTTTAAAGGGACATTTCATTCCAATTTCAATTTTTAAAGTATGTCTTGATGCCAAGATTGGTTATTCTAATGAGTATAAATACTATTAGTTTTTAGCTCACCTGAGCACGAAGTGCTCAAGGTGAGCTATTGTGGTCACTTTTTGTCCGACGTCCGTCTGTCCGTCCGTCTGTCCGTCTGTCTGTCCGTCCACAATTTCGTGTTTACACTCTAGCATCTACAAATATGAGCCAATCTTGACCAAACCTGGTCAAAACATGTATGACCATAAGATCTTGGATGAGTTCGATTATGGGTCAGATCGAACCAGAAAGTCCGGAGTTATCTGCCCTTGAATGCGAAAAATAGCTAGTTTTGACATTGTTTACACTCTAGTACCTATAATTATTGATCAATCAAGACAAAACTTTGACACAATGTTGTTGACTATAATATCTCGAATGAGTTCAATTTTCAGTCTGATCGTACCAGAAGGTCTTGAGTTATGTTCCCTTGAAATTGACAAAATTGCCATTTTTGACAGTTTTCGACTTTGTTTACAATCTAGCATCTACAAATATTGACCAATCAAGACAAAACTTTGACACAATGTTAGTGACCATAAGATCTCGGATGAGTTTGATTTTCAGTCTGATCGGACCAGAAAGTCTTGAGTTATATGCCCTTGAAATTACCAAAAATTGCCATTTTCGACTGTTTTCGACTTTGTTTACCCTCTAGCATCTACAAATATTGACCAATCAAGACAAAACTTTGAGACAATATTAGGGACCATAAGATCTTGTATTAGTTTGATTTTCAGATTGATCGGATCATAAAGTCGTGAGTTATACGCCCTTGAATTTGACAAAATTGCCGTTTTCGACTGTTTTTTACTTTGTTTACACGCTAGCATCTACAATTATTGACCAATCTAGACAAAACTTTGAGGCAATGTTAGGGACTATAAGATCTTGTATGAGTGTGATTTTCAGATTGATCGGATCATAAAGTTAAGAGTTATACGCCCTTAAATTTGACAAAATTGCCGTTTTCGACTGTTTTTGACTATGTTTACACTATAGCATCTACAATTATTGACCAATCAAAACAAAACTTGGTCAAAATGTTACGGACTATATGATCATGTATGAGTTTGATTTTCAGATTGATCAGATCAAAAGGTCATGAGTTATACACCCTTGAATTTGACAAAATTGATGTTTTCGATTGTTTCGGACCTTGTTTACACTTTAGCATCTACAATTGTTGTCCAATCAAGACGAAATTTGGACACAATGTTGCTGAACATAAGATCTTGCACCAGTTCGAATTTCAGCTTAATCATAGTAGAATTTGCTGAGTTTGCTGAGCCCTTCAAATTGACAAATTTGTTGTTTTCGACTGTTTTTACTCTAACAACCACAAATAGTGACAAACCGAGACAAAATTCGGACACAATGTTGTTGACCATAAGTTTGTTTTCAGTTTTAAAGTCACAAAACTGAACAAAACTGTGGTTATATCATCTTGGTTCAGGTGAGCGATATAGGACCATCATGGTCCTCTTGTTTTAAGTTATTGCCAATAAGCGAGAAACACGCATTTAAAGTTGAGACATAATGATAAATTGCATATAAATCCGAACTGTTGTCCACAACAATTTGTTCAATTTTAACACAAAAATATAAATTTCTCGTAAATGGCGCAATATTTTGGCTTGAAATTTTCAGAATTTTCATAAGGAAATATGCTCTTTCAGATAAAAATAAAAGTAAAATTTATGACAAAAAATTCTGAAATGTCACTTTAAAGAACTTTAACCTGGCCTATATTTCATGTGCTTTTACACATACAGACTTGATATTTCACACATGGACACCTCCTACCAAGACCTTTTACATTTGATCATGACCTTGGACCTTGTGACCTTGACCTCAACTTTGACCTACATTAAAGGTAGGCCCTTGAGGGGGCATATTATGTTTTACAAACACTTCTTGTTTAGATAGAGCCTTGATATTTCACACAAAGATACTACCTGACATTTACTTTCCTTCAGGAATTAAGACCTTGTGACCTTGACCTTGAAGTTTGACCTGGCCTACATCTCATACACTGTAAGATATAGAGCTTTGATATTTCACATAAGGATAGAACTTGTTAAGACCTTTCACTTGGGATCATGACCTTTGGCATTAGGACCTTTACCTTAGGGCATATACTTTACAAGAACTTTAACTTGGCCTATATTCTAATCACTATTACAGATGGAGTCTTGATATTTTACTCTTGCATACCTCCTACCAAGACCATCAATCTTGGAACTTGACCTTGTGACCTTGAATTTGGAGTTTGACCTTCTTAACAAAAGCCTTTTCTTTGCCTTTATCTTATGCAGTGCAAAAATGAAAATGGCTAGTATATTGGAATCGCGTCATTATAAAATTGTTAAGTCCAAAAAATCCGCCTCCCTGCAAAGTTTAAGTTATTTTCTGCTTTCAGAAACAGCTATTCCGCCTTGTTAAAATGGCTATGTCCAAAAATTACGCCTGCTCAAAAATTAAAGTTTTAAATTACGCCTGTTGTGATAAAATTTCGCCTCCATTTCATTTTACGCCTTTAATTTCCGTCACTACTATACACAGTGACTAAGGCGTAAAGTATAAATCCGCCACTGTTACAAGCGTAAATTGCCATTTACGCCTCATTTACGCCTGTTTTCCAAGCGGAATCCGCCTCTTTTTTTCGTACAGGCAGACTTCATTTACAGACAAAGCAGGAAATCTTAGAAATCTTCTACTCCTGAATCATTTGACCTAGGGCTTTCAATTTGCTCTGTAGAACCACCTCATGGCCCTCTACCAATATCCTTCAAAATATTGTGGTACAATGACAATTGGTCATATGTTGTTTGACATTTTATTTCATGAGAGACAAAGTAGGAAATCATGCACATTCTTTTTCTCCTTTAGAAACAGTTTGATCTATGTCTTTGAAATTTGGTTTGTAGAACCACCTCATGGCCCTCTACCAATATCCTTCAAAATATTGTGGTACAATGACAATTGGTCATATGTTGTTTGACATTTTATTTCATGAGAGACAAAGTAGGAAATCATGCACATTCTTTTTCTCCTTTAGAAACAGTTTGATCTATGTCTTTGACATTTGGTTTGTAGAATTGTCTTAATTCAGGCCCACTACCAAAGCACATCAAAAATGTTTGGTTCTGTGAACTGTGCCCCATGTTGTAGAATATCAAATTTCTTACATTCATCTTCTACTCCAAAACTATTTAACCAATGACTTTCAAATGTGTTGTGTAGAATTGTTTAATGACCCTCCATCAAAACACTTCAATGTTTTGTAGTATTAGGAAATTTGGCTCTATGTTGTGGAGAAATTCCATATCAGATTCCATTTAGAGACAAAGATTTTAGAAGGAAAGCTAGAGCAAACTTTTCTTGACAAATCATTTTTTCAGAGACCCGATATTGAGGTCTTTGCATGTATCATGGCAGCATGACTCTCTGCCAAAGTTCTGCAAATTGCCTTCTTGAAATGAAAATTGGCTGGAAGTTGTGGGTCTAGGATGAGACAGAAGATATCAAATGCAATGGTTTCCTCAAAGCCTAAATGTTCTCTACGGTGAGAGATAAATGGCTTTCTTTGCTCTCATGTCCTGATAAGTTTATACTATTCTCTTGAACACCTTAATTTTCAGAATAGAAAGAAGTAGCTAATAAATGGCTGTCTTGCCTGTTTCTCCTGTTGTCCTATTAATAACACGGAGCTGGAAGGTAGTGGTGGTGGTAAAAGAAATGTTTTAAGTAGTGTTTTCTTCATCATAAACACAACCTATATTATCCTATATTTCTGGCTATCTGATACCTATATTATTGGGACATACCTATATTTTTGACATCGTAAGTCACTGGGCACCCTGAAATTGTCATCTGGAATATCTTTGAAGTACATGTACGAAAAAAAGAGGCGGATTCCGCTTGGAAAACAGGCGTAAATAAGGCGTAAATGAGGCGTAAATGGCAATTTACGCTTGTAACAGTGGCGTAGTTATACTTTACGCCTCAGTCACTGTGCAAAGTAGTGGCGTAAGTTAGAAGCGTAAAATGACATGGAGGCAAAATTTTATCATAACAGGCGTAATTTAAAACTAATTTATGAAAAGGTGTAATTTTTGGACTTAGCCATTTTAACAAGGCGGAATGGCTGTTTCTTAAAGCGGAAAATAACTTAAACTTTCCAGGGAGACGGAATTTTTGGACTTAGCAATTTTATAATGACTAGATTCCAATATACTAGCCATTTTCATTTTGCACTGCATAAGATATAGGTAAAGAAAAGGCTTTTGTTAAGAAGGTCAAACTCCAAATTCAAGGTCACAAGGTCAAGTTCAAGATTAATGGTCTTGGTAGGAGGTATGCAAAAGTAAACTATCAAGACTCCATCTGTAATAGTGATTGAAATATAGGCCAAGTTAAAGTATATACCTTATGGTAAAGGTCCTAATGCCAAAGGTCATGATCCCAAATGAAAGGTCTTAACAAGTTCTATCCATATGTGAAATATCAAAGCTCTATATCTCGCAGTGTATGAGATGTAGGCCAAGTTAAAACAGTAGGTCAAAATTCAAGGTCAAGGTCACAAGGTCTTAATTCCTGAATGAAAGTAAATGTCAGGTAGTATCTTTGTGTGAGTTATCAAGGCTCTATCTAAACAAGAAATCTATGTAAAGCATATATGCAAAATCCGCTTCATTTGCATATTCTGTCTCTAAAAATTCCGATTAATTAACATTTTACGCCTCTAAATTACGCTTGGTTTACACTTGGTTTCCGTCTCATTCTTATATTTCTTTAAACAAGCTTACTAGCAGAATATTAGGCGGGGTCCGTCTCATTTACGCCTGTTTTACGGGCGTAATTTTTCGTACAGGTAAGCAGTCCAAATGTTGGCCCTTTGGGAAAGGGTAAATAGTATCTCTACCCATTAAATCTGTTCAATGATTTATGAAAAATTGCGCAGACAAAAATTGGTTCATAAGAGTTTTAGGCCTTTTTCAACTGCTTTGGTCATGTTGCCGCGGCTGGAGCACCTAACCATGGATTCCTGTTATTTCTCATACCAGTTCTACCATAAACACCCTAACGGAGCCTCCAGCTGCTTGCCCACATAGGTTAACGATATCAAACCATTGGTGGGTGACATTTTTGACAGAAAGTATATTTGCTGCGGCTGGGGATCAAACCAGGGACCTCTCGAGTGACGGGCAGATGCGATAAAGACCAACCAATGCATGGATGGGCCAACAAGCTGACTCCTATTTACCCCCTCCCTTGAATACAATGGATATGTGGAGTAAAACCATTGCCCAAACTAGACCTGACTTTGACATCCATTAAACTTTTACCAAACCTTAAATCTGTATGGTGGTTTAATTCGAAAAGTGCTGCAAATGAGAAAAAATTGATGATATAATAAGTTTGGTTTGTATGCTATATAGCTCAAAAAATATTGAGGCAAAAGGAGAAAATGCTGATCATCCCTAGCCTAGTCTATCGAGGATGTCAATTCAAGGTCCTGTTTGGGAAAGGGTTAAAGAAATAGCATGAGAAAACATGGAGAGGAAAGAAAGTCAAGACTCTATACCTTTATTTTCATTCACCCTTTTAGAGTTGGACATCTTCTTTGACTGAAAAGTAACACAAAATGTACAACTAAATGGCTGGAAAATTTTGAATACTGTGCAAACAATTTTATTTCATGTGATAAACTTATTACATGTATATTAATAATAATTAAAATTCAATTACGTATACCCAAAAATCTTCCATTTGGCCTGTCATTTTGCACATATTATATAGATGTCTTAATTATTTCTGCAGGGTAATATTTTCTCAACATATGAAATCAATTCTTTAAGACTTTCTCTGATTGATTAATTGAATGTGCTTAAAGCGAAATTTAAAAGTCATTCATTGTAGTGGCTGAAACAATTGACCATGAATTCTTGTCGTTTCTCTAACATTTATTAACACACCATCATTTTTAAGCCTCCAAGTGCTCGTCCCACTTGAGTTTACAATTTGTGGGAGAAATTTTTCTGACAGATTATTTGCCACAGCCAGTCTCAAATTAAAACAAACCTAAAGTTTAAAAAAATTTTCCTAGACATTACAAAACAGTGTTGCTTTTCAACAAAAAACTTGTAACTGCAGCTTGTTTAAAGCTGCAGTTACAAGGTTTTCGTTGAAAAGCCCCAATATTTTGAAAACTTACTAATGAAGTAGAAAATGTTGTTGATGATTTTCTCCTCTGTCTAGCAGCTAATGCTCTTTTTATTTGTTGATTGAACACACAGTGTATTAAAAAGATGAAAAATCCCTGAAAATAGAGAGAATATATTTAAGATGAACCCTAAAAGGACTGCCATAACACTTTCCCGAACAAATTTTTGATCCTGAGGTCCCTCACAGAAGGGGATAACATTGAGACAACAGAAGAAAATGCTAATAACCAGCAATTTCTCATTTTGCCTAAATATTTCTGTATGATTTAGTACACAAATCTTATCTTCATTAGCATCTGTTTTGTCATGTGCAGGAGCTCACAAATCGCACTATTAGAATAGTAAGTTGTTTGGAAAAGGGACCATCACATAAATAGAAAGCCATGAGAAAATTCTGCACAGTAAATTATAAAGATGTAAGTCAAAAGTTGTAAAAGCTTGTACACAATTTCTTTCTATGTCTCGTTGTGAAATCAGATATCCACAACATATAAGGGTTAAGTTACTAAAAGTTTGCTGAAATGACTAACCTGTAACCCATTTAAGATAGCAAACATATACTGTATCCAGTAGAAACTTTCGTTTATGTGAAAAATACCGATGATCCATGTAACACCCATTAATGGCATTAAAACACACAGGGACCGAACACTTGTTCTGAAATTCAAAAATAAGTTTCATCTTGTCTGAAATATAATTATACAAGTTTTTGTGTGTGTCTGTTTTCCTCTAATAAATGCAACATATTAGCTGTATTAAGTTGAATTTTCATAAATGTTACAAACGTATATACATTTTTGTCACATTTCAAAAATAAATAAAAAAATTGTTTACAATGATCAAACTGTACATATAAGTAGTCTGATCATTGTCTGCACTATCTGCAAAAGCTGTCTGATCATGAATAAAATCTGCAACCAGTAGAGAGTGATATTGTAATAAAACGCTTTTCAGCTGTTGAGCATTTCAGTAAAATGACAGGCACACCTCTGGTATACCAGGCACAATAAATGTTGTGCTTTGTTTTGGGCTTATTTATGATGCGGGACTACCGTCCCCCACACCACCTGCTCTTTTTTCTTGACACCTTTTCAATTCTTTTTGCATGAATTTTTATTTAATCTCAAACCCTAACCCAAACTATATAAAATTGGAGAGGACACAGGGTTCTCCCCAGAATAATTTGAAGCCGTAGTGCCAAATTATAAGTATTGGTAAACCTTGAAATGCATTTTGTTCATGCAAATGATTGTGAATAAAACCATAATGGGAAAAGAAGAAATTGCTCAATTTGAGCAATTTCTTCTTTTCCCATTATGTTCTCATACAGAATTATTACATTTTATATTATAAGAATGCACTAATTATCACTTTTTGACATGAGATGCTTAGAAATCCCCCTATTTGGTGACCTTTTTGAAGGAATTAAGCTGTAGGGGTACTTTTGAAGCTGTAGGGGCATTACACTGACACCGACAGAAATTGCGCCTCATTAACCAGAGACTACCCAGATGACAGTCAACTAAATCATGGTGTATAATCACATGACTCAGATTTTCCGATAATCTTCAATATCTTTTTTAATACTTGACCAATTTGAATTCGGTTTAAAGCAGAGAAGGTGGAAAAATGCCAGGAATAAGCTAGATGTGTTGGATTTTGGAAAAATCAACTGATAAAAAAGTTATTAAAGATAAACCAAAATTTTGGTTTATCTTCAATAACTTTTTTATCAGTTGGTTTTTCAAAAATCAACTACGTCCATCTAATGTGTGACGTCTGTCCACATTCTCTGCTTCAAACCGAATTCAAATCGGTCCAGTATTTACAAAATTATTGAAGATTTTCTGAAAATATTGCATCACGTGATTATACACCGTGTAAATGTGGGCATGGCAAAAAAGCTTACTTGAGTTGGTCTGTTTTTTTCTTCTGTGCCATGGCTTGAGTTGTAAACATGGCCCGCATTACTATTATAAGGCACACACAATTAAACTGAAAAGAAAGAATATGTGAAGGTAATATAGCAATTAACCCGAAACATTTATCTATTTTTGATGTGTATTGGAGGTTAAGAAAACATTGAGGGAAAAGAAAAAGCTGCAAATCAGCATTTTTCTTTTTGACTTTTGTACTTCCGTCAATGAATTTTGTTCTATTTAGTGCACAAATCCCTTTTGTTTTTCGGAAGCTGCATTGCAGTTATCAAGCGAGACTAGTCTAAAATTTCACTGTTTCGAATTAGCCAGTCACTTGACCATTTTAACCCTTTCCTGATCAAGACCTGGTTTTGATGTCCCTTATTGAAAAGGCTTGGGAAATCATTGAAACAAAAGAAGAAACTGCTGATAACCAGCAGTTTCTCCTTTTGTCTCAATATTTTCTTTGCCATATTTTGCACAAATCCTTTCTTTAACCCTTTCCCAAACGGCCAAATTTTAGGGTGATCGACTTCAAAACCGCCTCAAATGACAAAATGGATGTTATTAAAGATAGAATTTGTGCAAAATATAGAACAGAAAATATTGAGACAAAAGGAAAAATGCTGGTTATCAGCAGTTTCTTCTTTTGTTTCAATGTTTTCCCAAGCCTTTTCTATTGGGACGTGGGCCGCGGCCTTAGCGCAGTTGGTAGCGCATCTGCCTTTCATTCGAGAGGCCCGGGTTTGATACCCGGCCGCGGCTAATACCCTTTCTGACAAAATTGTCACCCACCAATGGGTTTGAAATCGTTAACCTAAGTGGGCGAGCAGCTGGAGGCTCGGTAAGGGTGTTGTGGTAGTGCTGGTTTGAGAAACAATAGGAATCCATGGGTAGGTGCTCCAGCCGCCGCGATATGACCCTGGTAGTTGAAAACGGCGTAAAACCCCAATAAACTCAAACTCTATTAGGGACGTCAAAACCAGGGCCAGTATTCGCCAACATTTCTAAATTGATTTTCTAAAGTAAAATAACATACCAACCAATCAGAGTGGCCGAGACAAATGCAGACAAATTTATAGGTCACTCTAATTGGTCGTATTGTGATTTTACTTTAGAAAATCAGTTTAGAAACGTTGGTGAATACGAGCCCTGGTCTTGTTTGGGAAAGGGTTAATAACATTCATTTTGTCATTTGTGGCAGTTTTTGAAGTGGATCACCCTAAATTTGTGTCATTTGGGAAAGGGTTAAAGAAACAATTCTTTTAGCACTATTTCACCTACATCATGACCTCAGTCAGTTATACTAGATCACTCAATCACGGTGGATAATCACGTGATGCAACAATTTCAGAAAATCTTCAATAATTTTGTTACTACGGGACCAATTTGAATTCGGTTTGAAGCAGGGAAGGTAGTCAGGTGTCACACATTAGATGAACGTGTTGGATTTTTGAAATATCAACTGACAAAAAAAGTTATTTAAGATAAACCAAAATTTTGGTTTATCTTAAATAACTTTTTTATCAGTTGATTTTTCAAAAATCCAACACGTCCAGGTTATTCCTGGCATTTTCCCACCTTCTCTGCTTCAAACCTAATTCAAATTGGTCAAGTATTAAAAAAGATATTGAAGATTATCGGAAATTCTGAGTCAGTGATTATACACCGTGTCAATGTATACAACAATGTCATTGCGATGAAGTGACATCACTTCCAGTACGCCAAAAGATCACTGATCAAAACATGACTGTGCAAAATAATGTGATGTCGCCAATAACTTTAGATACTCATTCAAAATTATGTCTATCCAGTATACATATGAATGGATTAACATTTTCCCAAATAAGACCCTGTTTTGACGTCCCTGGTAGAAAAGGCTTGGGAAAACATTGAGGCAAAATAAGAAATTAGAGAAATATACTTACAACAATTATAGCTAAAGCAGGGCCTACAAATGCCCAGATTAACCCACTACTCATGGATAACCAGCAACTGGAATGAAAACAACAGGCTTTCATAATTATTCTATTACCAGACAGCAAAATTTTGGACTGTTCCAATTTAAAAGGTGTTACAGATGACAATTTTAATTTGTTGAAATTTAAAATAGAAATATATTTTGGGTTAGAAAACATTTTCAATTAAGAAGAAATTGCTAGTCACAAGCAATTTCTTCATTTTTCACAATAATTTCCCCAACTTTTTCCTTTCAAAAGGCGTAAATGTGTGAGAATATGTTACACAAAATCAAGAACAAGAATTAAAGGCTTTGGTTGTGAGAGTTCATAAATGATAATGAGTATTTTGGTGCTCCTTTGAATTTGGAGCATCCTAATAGCCAGTATGTTCTCAATCTTTCTCTGTTTCTAATGCAGTTCTAAAGCCATGCTTTTTTCCAAATTTATTTTGTCCTTGGGAAATGTTGCAAAGGAAAACAAGACAAAGAATCTATGAACAGCAAGGCTTGTCAGAATTTGAGATGAATTACTCACAAGTCGTCGTTTCCATATCCCTGAGCTTTTGTTACTCCCAACGAAATACCAACTATCACCCCTGGAAACACTGCAAGAAAAGGAAACAAGAGCAGTCATAGACCGGTTATGCTCCCAGAATAAGACTTTAAGACTGTTTGTCACAAAAATTAAAATATCAAGCCCACTTTTTTCATGACCCAAATTTTCTACACATAGATTATAAAGAGGGTATGGTCTAGAGTATCTGATTTATAACTAAATTAGAAAGTTTCATTATCGGTACATTCTGATCATAAGATAAAAAAAAGTCAAATCAATCAATCTCTCCTAGGTTTATCAATTAACTTAAATGTATTATAACTTGCAAATATGAAAAGCTTTCACAAGATCTTGTTGTTGTCTGTGGACAACGTAGCTTGCCTATACGGGAGCCTGCCACAAAAACAGCTTATCTTTTTAAAAGCAGGTAATATCCATGGGTGAAGTATCAAGGCTGTATCTCTAATAGTGCCCAAGGTACAGACTAGGTTGAAGTTTTTGAAGATGAACTGCTGATGCGACGCCAACGCCGACACTAGGGCAGTGACATTTAGTTCCCTGGACAAAAAGTCCCAGAGCTCGCTAAAACATGTGTTTTGACTTCTATAAGAGAGTGACATTTAAAAATTTACAATATGCAAATATACTTACACCATGCTCCTATAAGAAGCAGTTTTACTTTTGACTTCTTTGAGAATACAAACACCACACTTGAACAGATTTCTATCCCCTCGGCAAGCATGGAGAAAAATACTACAAGATAAATATACTGTAACATGGCCGCAATGGCTGCACAGGATTCCTGGAAAGAAATTTTATTCGTTTAATTTTAGCTCACCTGAGCACGAAAAGCTCAAGTTGAGTTATTGCGATTGCTTTTTGTCTGTTGTCCATCCATGGACAAGTTGGTGTTTACACTATAGCATACACAAAAAGAAGCAAATCTTTCTCAAACTTTGTTGAAACAAGTAAGATTGTAAGTTCGTAGATGAATTAGATTATGGGTCAGCCTCATCAAACTAGGAAGTCCCGAGTAATATCTGCCCTTGAATGTCAAAAATAGCTAGTTTTGATTTTGTTTGCAAAATTCAAAGTGGCCAGTTAGAAGTGTATTTGACTAGTATATATTCATTCTTTTATTATCAAAAGCAAAAAATCCCAACTCACCCTACTTTCTGTTCTGTCTACGCCCCCAAT